>OZ018399.1:9180030-9520531 GCA_963969525.1 Ontholestes murinus | reverse complement strand
GCCCGAAAGTTTCCAAACAATAATAAGATTTATTTATCTCATTTATCACCGAACAGCTCCGAGAATAAATTTGTACATAAGCGTATTTTTCGGCGCGGGGTACAAGCTAGAGGATCCGCGTTAATTCCGAGCAAAAAGTAAGATCCAGCCAGATTAATGATCCACTAAATAAAGAAAGGTCCCGGCGTCGTCTCCCTTTTTTTCCTATGAATGGCCATTCCGGTGTTTTGTGCGACTTCAAAAATAACGGCGGTGATGGAGCGAGATTTTATTTATTATATAGTTACCAAAGGGATTTAATGATATTTTTGTATTAATTCAGACGCCTTGACTAGGTTTTCCACCAAATATAAACAATTTATTACATACATTTCTATTCCTTATTATAGAGTGTAATTTATTTATATTTTTCCACACTTATACAAGTTGTAGAAATATTTTCAGATTAATTATAGCCCTGTTTCCATTTATATTATTGCAAAACTCAACAACACAATGTATTTTATTAGATTAATAATATGATTCAAAATGCACCATGAAGTAATGGCCTTATTACCATCGACTACATAATTGTTAGTAACTGAATAGCTAACGCCTATGCCAAAATAGAATATCATGATAGAAATGGTGAATGCGCCGGGTCAGTAAATTAAGTCATTAATGAACGTAAATAAAATCATTGCGATTAATCTTCTTAATTTAAAATGTATGGCCTCAAGTATCAGTCAAATGAAGTTTATTTGGTATAAATGGTGGATGTGCCGGGATGATAGATTTAATAATTCCTTAAATATTAAAATGAGGAGTTATTTGATGAAGATTGCGCGTATTTATTTATTTATTTATTTATTTACATCTTTGGTCTTCTTTATTTAAAAAAAAATATATATAACCCCATTGGCACCATGATGTTGCAAAGTCAGCGATCTGGAAGCTTTTATTTTGTCCTTAATTTCGTTTGACATCCACTTTTTAGGAGGACGTAATAAATAAAAATCTATAAGCAAACCTAATCACAAACACATTTATATAATAATATTTTTAATTAATTAACTATTTTTATATATTTTTCGGTCGGCAATTTAAGAAATACACGAATGAATATTCGTAGTTGCACTTGTTGAAGTTGCCCGAATATGACTATGACATTGTTTATTAAAATGGTTCCTATTATTGCCTATAAACTAAATAAATTAGCTTTAATAGCTCTGGGTTAATATGAATAGTATTCATTAGTTTTATTATTCATGGAGTTGAGTGCAGACATAATTTAGGTAATGACCCTATATTACCAATCAATTCTATTTCTATCCATCATAATACTTCAAAATTATTATGGCTTATTAATTAATTAATAAACAGTGAATCGAAACCAAGTGTTGTAATCACTCAAACTATTCGAAATATATATTAAAATAATAAATCGATTAAAACAGTTTTAAATAATTAATTTAATAAATAATTGAAGTTAATTGATTGATTTATTATTGTTCACATAATTCGTTCATATAAAAAAAAGTAATATTTAAAAAGGCCAATTATAACAAAATCTCTGTGAACGGTTCTGTATACGTTTTGCTTTGATTATTTTATTATACTATATAGACTTTATTAACACATTGTATATAAGAGCGGTAAATTGCCGCCTTAAAGGCGCCCCTCGTTTGCCTTATTCTGCAATATTTTTGCTTTTGAGGCTAAAGGCTTTCACTCATTGAGACCTCGGTAAAAATACATCAAACACTTTCTCGAATTATAACTTAAGTGTCGCTTATAATATAAAACATAAATACATACAAAACTACATTCATATTAAATTTATATATAAAAAATATTATTATTATTATTAATACTAAAATTTACATCGTATTTTCGAGAAAAAAAATACTTTCAACTTAAAAATATTTTATGAGGCTCAACTTCGGCGATTCATCGTAATAAAATGATTATTTAAGAAAAGAGTCCACTGAATTATTAAAATTATTCGCAAAATCATCGCCGGTAATTCATTCTTAACGTCGCGAGGGCCATCTTCGCCGGATAATGGCTTCCCTTAAAGGCAATAAAGCAAACTGACATAATATGGTAATCAAAAAAAAAAGAAGAAAAAATTAAGCGATCCCTTTAATTACGAAGCGAACGAATCGCAGTCTGCCGCGCTGCGACGCCCTTAACTCGCCCTAAACTGCAATCTGGGGTGCACTGAAATTACGCAATATGTGAACACTGTTATTTTATTACTTGCCGGGGGTGGAATTAGAGGCATTATACCGTCCCCAAGATAATTGGGACTTGCGTAGACTGGAAATTGAATGGTGCTTCTTTCCGATACCGATTAATTAAAATTTTATCTCGCCTGTATATTATTTTTAGTACCATAATTCGTTTCATTTCTCGCGATTGCAATTGCAACGATGTACACGTGTTATTTTTGGTCGTCGTGATGAAATGATTTCTACTGCAGGTAGAAAATGTTAAGAATTTCTGGGTTGAATTGATGGATATTTTCGCGAAGCTTCTTGAGTACGTAGCAAGGTGTGTTATTGCACGCTAGGGAGTAATTTTGTAAAATAATCTGTCTCGTTAATTCTGTTATCTTTGAATTATAACCTTATTGAATTATTTTATTTGAAAATACCGCCGTAATAATTAATACCACTTTTTTTGATTACATCATATAAATTATATTTTAGTACAAACTAAAGTATAATATATATATATATATATATATATATATATATATATATATATATATATATATATATATATATATATATATATTGATTTATTTATATTTCAGGTGCAAGTTGAGATAACATACCGTTCGTATTTTACAAACAATTGAATACAGATAACGTGGCCGTATTAATAACGGTAGTTTGGAATGAGATAAATAAACAGAAAACAATGCCGGCGAAGCAGAAATGCCAGGGTCTAATAATGATATAAAGGAGTTGCAAATGAAAGGTACAATTATTGAGATTTTAATAAAGGGCGCGGGGTCGATCGCGAAGAAATGATTAAGAATTTATGTAATTGCAGTTCGTTCGCTATTTTACGTTTCAATTGTTTACTATCGTGCTTTTGTTCAACTTCTATGACGATTATATTTAAAATGAATTGGTTTTAGAATTTGCTTCTCCTAAAATTTTCGGTTAAATTAAATAATTGAAAGTAATTAATTAAATTAGGTTAAAAAAAAGCAATTTTTATGTTCCATGTGTTTTTCTTCAACTAATTTAATTATCTGCATCCATCAAGAGTTGGGGGCGACAAGTATCAATTGTAATTAATTAATTTTATTTATTCAAATTATATTAAAATTATGTTTGCTTTAAAATAGTAATAAAAACTTAATGGTTAATTTTGTCTCTTATACATAATTCTATTTTTTTTAAACAATAAAAGTCAAGCGTAAATTGCTATACATCTGAAATAACTTTCTTAAAGTCTTCCCGTTTTTGCTTTTTCAACTGGATTTTTTTTTAAATTGACATCTGAATACTTTTGAATTTAATGAATTTAAAAAAATGAATAACGTTTAAGAAACACAACAAAGAATTCTGTGAAATTTTATACTAAAACGTATTTTTTTTAATAATTGAGAAAATAGTATTAATTTTTATAAATTTTGTATAAAAGAGAAAACTCGTTAAACAAATAAATAAATAAAATATAAATGTTTAGAAATAAATAGTAATGACGTTGTAATTACAGCAAAATTAAATATTTTTTGTTAATGGATTTTAACTCTTTAATAATATTAATATCAATTTGTAGTTTTTATAAAAGAAAATATCGGTAAAAAACGAAGAAAATCATAAGAAATAAATTATTTTTTTAGGTGAAGCCTTTATAAATAATTCAATTAAACACTGTTTTATGTTTTACTGATTGGATGGTGGGTTAGAGACCACCCACCCGCCCTACATATGTACTTTTATTTAAGCTACAAATAGTGTTTTATCTTCAAGGTAAAAAATCACAAAAGAGTAAATAATGTATTAAAAATTACAATAACGCTATATTAAGAGAAGTTGAAACATATATGTAGAGTGGGTGGTCTTTCTCTAACCCAAAACCCAAGGCCGGCCCTCCAATCATTAGAATATCCCAAAAAAAAATGACAAAATAATCAACAATTTTCTATTTAACCTTTTAACCCTGTTTTATGTTTTACTGATTGGATAGTAGGTTTTAGGCCACCAACCCACCCTTCAACTTCTATTAAAGCACTGTTACTGTATTTTTTAAAACATGATTTACTATATTTTGATTATTACCTTGAAAATTAAACACTGTTAGTAGTTTGAGTAAAACTGCATATGTAGGGTGGGTGGGTGGCCTCTATCCCACCTTACAAACAGTAAAACCTAAAACAGTGTTTACCTGAACTTTTTATGATTGATTATAATATAAATAAAAAATATGATATAATACATAATATATGAACAATTTTCGATTTAAATTTTAAACCCCGATTTATGTTTTACCGAGTGGAGGGTGGGTTAGAGGCACCTACCCGCCCTTCTTATACATTTCAACTTCTAGAAAATTAAATTGAAATTCAATAATCGTGCCTATTGGCTTTACAAATCTGTAAGATTTAAAATAGATTATTTTACCAGCTGGAATTTTCAAGATAATATTCATTAATTTATACGACCTTGAAAACCTTTAAAATAAACACATATTATGCTTAAAACCTTTATATTTGTTAAATTTGTACCCTCTTTTGTAAACATTTAAGCAAATAAATAACTTTTTATAATTTTTAATAATCACCTTTTGAGTATTTTTATTTTAGAATATTGAATTTTGATTTTGTCATTTTCTAAAATGCTCCATAATGAAGGCAATTTTTTAAACTTTCAAGAATTTCCATGTGTATGAATTTTTTTTCATATTCTTAAAATTGATTTTGTTATTGTAAATCACGAAGAGTTTAGTAATACATTTTATTTATTTGTTTATTTATTTCGTTCAAAACACTCAATCTAAATTCAATTACTTTTAATTATAAAACACATTTGTTTTCTACTTATTTAATCAAAACATTTTTTGCATAATATTGATTTGTTTATTTGCAATTAAAATATATATATACAGGGTCTGTTATGAAAGTAATGTGCATGATTTTAGATAGATGACTATCTATCGCAGCGACGTAAAATAGGTTGGGACACGTAGTGAAGTCTCTGCCCTTCCAATGCAGCCGGTCGCCAGTTTGCTTCAAGCAATATGAATGAAAAGAAGTGTTTTTGTATGAAGTGTGTTTTACAACTTTGTAATATGCATCTAGGTTTTGTGTGGCACTGTAAATATCTCCACATTTGCAGTACAAGAGATAATGACTGATGATCTGCCAATGCCCAAGAAACTTGTGCCGAACGTATTGATAGAAGACCAGAAAGAACTTCGACTTTCGCGCTGTCAAGAATTTTTGGATTTGGTTTAAAATGAAACGGATTTTCTTAGCTCTGTCGTTCAAGGAATAGTGACCGATGATCTATTAATACGCAACTTCTGCACGAAACTTGTGCCGAAAGTATTAATCTCAAGAATTGTTAGATTTCGTTTAAACGAACCCCGATTTTCTTAACTCTGTCGTAATCGGAGACGAATCCTGGATATTCGAGTACGACCCAGAATCGAAAAAGGAGAGCAGCGAGTTGCACAAAAAATGATCCCCCAGCATCCAGAAGGCGCAAATGAGCAAGTCTTTTTTGATATCTGAGCAATCATCAATTTTTAGCCAGCAATTTTTAGCCAGTACCGTATGGAGAAACTGTCAACTCAGCCTTTACCCGCAGGTGCTCAACAAATTGAAACGGTGAGTCTTGTTCGTGAGGGCTAACATCAAACACACGCGCAGGCTCCACAATGACAATACCCTTAACCACACGGCTTTCACCGTTGCGAATTTCCTGGCCTGAAGAAACAGCCCGGTGGTTCCCAGCTCCCTTAGGGTCCTAACCTGCCTCTGTGCGGCTTCTTTTTTTGATTCCCTGGCAGAAGAGAGAGCAGAAAGGAAAGAGGAAACCATTGGGGGTCCTTGGAAAACATCCAAAAGCATGTCGCAAGACGAAGGATTTCGAGATTCCTTTCAGACATGACAGAAGCGTTTCCGCAAATGTATTAATGCTGGAAGAAAGTATTTTGAAAAATTTTAAGCATTTTTCCTGGTACAAATGTCAAATGCTTAAAATTTTTCAAAATACTTTCCTTCAGCATTAATACACTTGTGGAAACGATCAATAAATATATATATATATATATATATATATATATATATATATATATATATATATTTTCCTAGAAAATGCACATTACTTTTATGATTGACCCTTTATATATGCCACCTTCGAGGCAACTCTTGTCCAAAACGGATTCTTCTTTCTTCTTTCTAGATACACTAACGATTGTACCTAGAGAGAAAACTCTTACTGAAACAGAAATCCAACCCCAAAATCACCGATACGTCTCAAGAACCTTAAAATATGAATTTTCTCCCGTAGATACGAGGTACAACAGACAAAATCTCCAAAATACAATATCAAAACAATTTAAACCACTTCGCGTAAAATCAGACAATTCCTTAGTTCTTTGAAAGACATTAATCCCCTTTGAAAATCAAGGAGTATGCAAAATCCCCTGCACCGATGGTAATAAAGTGTCAAAGTGACAAATCATTGTAAACATATCCCAAAAATTTGGGAAATACAAGCATTTTAATGCATAAAAAGTGTCTTTTCAACTGATTTCCAGTTTTATGATTCAGTGGAGGAATGGACATCCGTGGGTTTGAGTGGAAGAAAATCTTACAAGATGAACTCCGCCCTTCAACTTGCTGTCAAAATTTGTTTGTATGTTTTCAATATTTTATATTATCTATTTTGTATTAACTGCAGTTTTTTGAGCAAGTGCGAATAAATAGATAAATAAATATATCGGACAAAGCAATAGACGCATGAACCTACGGCGAGACGATCACATCAAAGCCGTCGAAAAAGATCTACCACCTCCACCTTCGTGGATTTAGAATGAGACACAAAATAAATTTTGACAACATGACTTCCATAGCAGTATTGGACCATTTTACCAAGAGGATTATCCGCGAGGCAATCGAATTAGAAACTCAAGAAACGCGACGACGCCCAACCACTATAACTTTTTTATTTTTAGTCATTTATACAATCTCTATAGTGTTTAAATGTAAGTAAAAATACAGATAAAGATTTTAGATATCAGAAACAAAATCTGTATTTTAACAATATTAAATTAACCTATCTCAAAAACATACGTAATTTATTGAGATAAGTCAAAATTGTCCTACTTTTTTTAAACTAGATTTTATTGCCAAATTTAAATAGTTTTAATAATAATACCTAGATTTTTTAAATATTAAATTAGCGCATTTTAACCTTGATATGTTTTTAATTAATAATTTAAGGGTCACTATTAACAATTTTAGGAATTCTGATAATGAAATATATATTCTTGCACATGATCGGTAATAAACTGCTTTATTTGCACCTGGTGGTTACAAAAGAGAACCAAAAAGACGATTTGCGTACACCTAAATATATTCAAATAATGCAATATGCTACTAACCTATCTCAAGAAATTATTATTTATTGAGATAAGTCAAAAATATGCTACATTTACTATTTAATTACATTCTAAAGAAATTATTTAACAGATGCATTAAGAAACTCTGTTTTTTGTAATTTTTAGTTTTAATATAAAAATAATTTCTAACAACTATATAATTTATTGAGATGGGTTAAAAATGTGCTAAATTAATTTAAAAACAAATTCAAACTGTATTATTTATATCAAATATGAGACAAGTTAAAAATGTGCTAATTCAATTTGCTTGAATAAAACATGATTACTGATATTAGATGAGATACATTCATACATAATGTATGCATGCTTTTAAAATGTTTAATAACATTCTAAAGAAATTACATTACTTTCAGCTTCTAATTGTTTGCATCAAGAAACGCTGTTTTTGTCATTTTGTAATTTTTAGTTTTGAAACAATTATAAATTTTTTGAGATAGGTCAAAAATGTGCTAAATTAAATTTGAATGAAATTCAGACTGTATTATTTATATTAAATATGAGAAACTTATAAAATTTAATTAATAATCGCTGTTTGTTGGTGTAAAATCCGTTAATCTTACATAATTTTGCGATGTCCGTCGCGATTTATAACATTATGTTACACTGGTGACTAATTATGGCTCGCACCTCGTTTTAAAAGGCGGCCATCGTATCTGTTTTCTTCCATTCAGTAGATTTTTAATTAACCGAGTTCGTCAACCACCGCCCCCTCCCCCGCCGGTTTACTTTTAATACCCGCTAAAATCAGTTTACTTTAGAAATCATCGTTTAGCGTTAGTTTTTTTATCGCGGGAAATAAATTGCGGACGCGACTCTCTATTCAATTTAAACCGGAAACTAAATATTTGCTGGAAAACATCATTACATACCATTAAGGGGAGAGCTTGGAGAAAGAAAATTTTAACGGTGCATAAAAATAATCCCCCGTCCATAATAACCCCCGACAAAGCGGCCGTAAATTGGACGTAGGGGGGATACAACAACAAAATCGTTGCTCTTTATAATAATATAACTATTACTGATGAATATTTAAATTAGATTACACTTTGATTCATCAGTTCAAAATATTTCCCCCAGTGATAAATGAGAAAGTCATTCAAATTACAATTATAGGTAAAAAAATATTTTAATTAAATTATCGTCGAAATTGTTAGGTAAAATTTTTATAAATCATTCAATATAAAATGCACAAAATCAAGAAGCTGAACACGAAACACCGCTCTTCCATCAACATCACGTAAATTCCATGAATCCCACTCAGCCCTTCATTTTCAGCAACCGCCCTTAACAGCTGTGAGATTACAAATGATCGCAGTTATCTGTCGACAGAAAATGGGAAGCTGTGTGATGATTACTATAACTTGAATATTATACAACATAGTAAACACATAATAATTTAAATTATTAATACAAATGTATTTTTTTTTCTTTAATTTACATCTACGGACAGAACAAATTATTTTTACAGGTAATGTGAACATAACGTGAAAATCTAATTCCCTTTTCCATTAGCAATTATTTTGTTAGCTAAACCCAATATATTTCACGTCAATTTCTGCCGCCCAAGATTGGAAGAACATCCAACTCAATTATAACTTTAAATTTATTTTCCTTGCTACAAGTAACAATTATTTATAATATTTCTTTATCCGGAGCTTATATCGTGCGGATTTATTATAATAAGAATCGAAAAGAGGGAACATCTATTAAACAAAACGAAAAAACTGAAGCCGTTAAGAATTTTTGACGGCACCGTCCGGCAGATGGCCCTGCGTGATTCCTCTTCCGGAATCGGGGTATTTGCAAAACGCAGACTACAATTTCTTTAATGCACAACTGCGGGAAATGCGGAAAATGCAGCTGCGATTTTCCAATGCAACCATTTTCTTTGCCCCGGAATCGCCGCATTAATACGTTTTGATCGAATCGTGCGCCACAGTTTTCGCCCTTAAATTGTATATATTGAGGTATTCACATCTAGGTTTTATCGACAGAATTTCTTCAAATACTTTTAGTGCTGCATAAAATGTAAAATGCTCAAATATACATGAAATATATTGTCGGAATGTGGTTCCAATATTAAGAAAGCGGGACAAATACGGTCGGATTTTCTGCAGGCCAAAAAAGGCTTCTTGACACAAAGCAAATAAATAATGGAAGTAAGTTCTGACGTAGAAATCACAGCAGAAAAAAAAATTAAGATCGCGGTTCTAATTGATTCTTTATTTGATAGTGCAGGTAAATGCTGTTTTAGCAATTACAGAAGTATATTGAAAATAATCGAGAAAGTGAGGTTAGGAATGTAGTTCTAATTAATTACTAATTGCAATCTTTAAATGTAAATGATATAAATGATTAACTATATAGAATATTTATAGTTTCTCCTTCAATCATTTATTTAATAAGTGGTAATTGTTAAAATTAATATTTTGGTTTCTTATGTTCCTACGCATATATCAAATATCTATCATTCATCCTTACCTCCAATCTACAAACGAAGCATATCAAAGATTATAATTCCACTTTATCATTTGAATCCATGAATTGCTTGCTAATATCTTGTATCATATAAAAAATCAAATTCGTCAAGAATACTGACAATTTCTTGAAAGGTATTTTTATCAATGGCAAGGACCGTAGTATCTAATTCTCTGTTAAACACGAACAGAACATTGAATACAAGGGAGGTTTTGATAGTCCCTTAAAACCAGAAGTGATGTATTAGGAGTTACATACAAACAGAACATTAACTGCGGTGGAGATTAACAAATTAATGGAGAGAAAGTTAAGAGTAATGACTTCAAATCTGACTGAATAATTAAAGATCCAGAAGCTAAAAGACCTAAGGATTGTGATGTCCGTGCCAATATTCTGATCTACATGAGACAAAAGCTTGAGATTAGGACAAACCAGAAGGTACTCCAGACCTAGATGCCAATAAGCTTGATGACTTAGATGACGAAAGATAGTGAATGGGAATTATCACAGATTAACATTTTTATTTTGGGACAGATTCTAAGATTAGTCTCAAGACTAGAAATATGTAATAAAGTAAAAGTTGTAGAGTTTGCTACACTAAAGACCACTTTTATAAATACATACTATATTGTCTAATTGACGAGGCACTTAGTTGAAAATCTATTTCATCTCTAATTTATAATAATTGGTTGATACTTATTATTAATTAGATACGAAATGTCTTTTACCATCTGGGTGGCAAAATATAATCTGAATTCAAAAATTTAAATAGGGACACCATTGAGAAGTCGTCTATTGTCTAAACTTTAAACTGATTTTCTTAATTGCGTGGACAGTCTACTGATAATTAGAGATTAGCATTAGAAAATAAAGTGTTAAGAAAGGATACAACACTTTTATTCATATTTATTTTCATAAACTAATTTCGAGTGTTGAGCATGTTTTATAATTAGAGTTTATTTTAGTGGTTTCAGATAAATAATATATTTCACATATTATGTTCGCGTTTTCTTTTAATCAAATTTTGTGTGATCCAGACAGCTTTTGTGGGAGGAGGTTTTATTTTCTTAAATTTTGCTTAAATTGGAAGGAAACTGAAAACTGGAGATGAAACCTAAAGAATGATTATAAACGTTTATAGTAACAAATAAATTTTGTTGGGAATGGTTTACAGGTTTCATGAATTTTTATTAAAGTTTTGAAGGCAGCCATAAAAATAAAGACAGCATATTAAAGATATGACTCGATGAAGAACTTAATTAAGTGTAAGATGCAGATTCATTGAAAGTTATTAAATTAATTATTGCATTTGATTTTGAAATCTTTTTTTATGCTTATAGCAAATATTTTAATTGCTCGAATGTTATGCAGGTAAAAATTAATTAATTATTAATTAAATTAATAAATTAATACGGAAATCGTTCTGCAAATTTATTAATAACATTAAAATGTAATTAATAATTATGACTAATAATTAGAGAGCAAATAAATAAACAAATCCCATATTTATTTGCTTCCTGTTTGGCTGTTCTATATCAGCCGAAACCTTTTCAACAGGGCAAACTAATTAATACTCATTTCGCTTATTTACGTTGGCTGCAATTGAATTTACAATTTATTTTTAAAATCATTTCCGTACGTACAATTTAATCCTGAAATAATAATCGACGCTTTATTAATTTATTACTATTATAAAACTAGATATATAATTTAAAAAAAAAACAAGCAAAGATTAATTCGTATAATCGATTTTAATTACCTTAATGGAGAACGTTTGCTAATTGATGTTTATTATAGATGAGATTTATAGACAAAATATATACAGGTTAATTAAGTTAAAGAAGAAGTTTATATATTTTTTTCTAATTAATTCTTGTTACTACTACGAATTTTAACATTGTTTAATAGTTTAGTTTATGTAACGAAGTAATTATATTTTTTGTTTGACTATAAATTTAAAGTTATTTTATTTTATTAAACGAGGCATCAATAAGGCTTTTCGTATAATCCCTTAAAACGGGGATTGATAACTCTGGTCCGGGCTTTGTTAGTTGACGTGGCACTTAATATTTATCTTGTTCTAGCGTAAGTGGAATTGTGTGAAATAAAATGATGTGCTCTCGTAGGCACAAAATGGGACGAGAAGAATTTAAAAAAAGTTAATTAATAAAAAAAATAATAAGAAATAATACCTCCATAAAAAACTACGTTTATTTTATGCGAGTAAATCCAACGGGGATAAACATGTTCATTTCTCTAACGTTACGTATTTTCAAGTGCAAATATTCCGCGGAACATGTACTTCGAGCAAGTTTATATTCACTTTATGATGAGTATTATTAGTTTACATGTAGTTACATATATTTAAATTCCGAGTTTATGGACGTGTTGCAGTGGAAATATTTATTTTTCGCAAATACACGAGGCGACGTGGTGTTACGGAATTTACTGAAAATCAATGGAGTTATGTTCTATAACAATTTATTTAAATACCCACTCATAGAATAATAATAAAATTTATTCTTTAACGAAAATAATATCCATTAAAAGTAGATAAACTAAAGGTTCTTACACTCGAATATTCATTGTTATACATTTTATTGTACGTATATGATAATTAATAAACCGTTTGATTCATCGGAAACTGTTATTTTTAATTGTATAAGAATATTTGAAAACATGCGCTTTGTATGTGTGAGTTTTGGTAATTAAAGAAAAATAACTAAGGGAGATAAACAGATTATTGTGAAAGGAAAGAATTCAAGGGTGTATTTAAATAATTTACAAGTTAGTTCAGTTAGGTTCAGATTCAAAGAACTTTTGTTAAATAGTTTTGAACGTTTGCGTTATTACGTTTAATTGCCTTACACATAGTGGTGCTCCAGTTGATAAACTTCGTCGATTATATTAGCAAACAGGATTATTATAAAAAGCGTTTTATTAAAACTGTGTTTATATTTTGTATTCAGTTTATAAAATGATTTCAAAAGTTCAGTTTAAATACAAACAAGTTAAATTCTATACATTAAACTTTAATCAACGATAAGTAACAATGAGATGCTCTTAGAATGATGTGTCTACTAAAAAGTTTTCTCTCTTCTCCCACCCTCAAATAAGTAAAACATAAGCAAGGGTTTTAAATAAAAGTTATAAAATATAAATAAACACAAAATAATTTTTAGAGATTTATTCATACCAATATTTTAAATAATTATTGATGATGTTTTACTGATTGGAGAGTAGGATAGAGGCCACCCACCCACCCTACATATACAGATATATTTTAATTACTAATCGTCTGGGGTTTGCAGTAAAATAAATTACAAAACTTCTTTAATAAAAAAGAAATTAAAAATTTTTGAGTGAGTAAATAAGTAAAAATTTGATACATGCTGGGTGGGCATAGTTTAAATCTAAATTGGATACAATTTGCTATAGAAAGTCATTTATATTTAAACTTAAGTTTTGATTTTGTTTAATGTTTTATTACATAAAGGGTTTGATTGTTTTTAGTAGCAAAGTCATCAACGATTAACAATTACAGTTATGAAATATATGTAGGGTGGGTGGGTGGCCTCTATCCCACCCTCCAATCAGTTAAAGATAAGCGAGGGTTTTAATCAAAAATTGTAAAATATAAATAAACACAGCATAATTGCATTGTTTAGAGATTTATTCATACAAATATTTCAGATAATTTTTGATGATGTTTTACTGATTGTAGGGTGGGATAGAGGCCACCCACCCACCCTACATATACATATAAATTTCAAATATTGATCGTCTCGCGGTTTGGAGTAAAACTAATTACAAAACTTGTTGAATAAAAAAGAAATTCAAAAGGTAAATTTTTTGAGTGAGGAAATTAATAAAAATGTTATGCATGATGGGTAGGCAGACTTTAAATCTAAATTAGACAAGACTAGATATAGAAAGTCAATTATATTTAAATATTAATTTTGGTTTACTTTGATTTTTTACTAGATGCGAGGTTTAATTGCTTTTTGCAGCAAAATCATCAACGATTAGTATTTAAAGTTATCATGTATATGCAGGGTGGGTGGGTGGCCTCTATCCCACAATCAAATCAGTAAAACATAAGCGAGGGTTTTAATTAAAAGTTATAAAATTAAAGTAAACACAAAATAATTGCAATTTTTAGAGATTTATTCATACAACTATTTCAAATAATTTTTGATGATGTTTTACTGATTAGAGGGTGGAATAGAGGCCACCCACCCACCCTACATATACATATAAATTTTAATTATTGATCGTCTCGCGGTTTGGATTAAAATAAATTACAAAACTTTTTGAATAAAAAAGAAATTCAAAAGGTGATATTTTTGAGTGAGGAAATTAATGAAATTTTTATGCATGATGGGTGGGCAGACTCTAAATCTAAAGTAGGTAAAATTATCTAAAGAAAGATATTTATATTTAAACTTAAATTTTAATTTTATTAAATTTTTTATTACATAGAATGTTTTATTGTTTTTTGAATCAAAATCATCAACGATTAGTATATAAAGTTAGTATGTATATGTAGGGTGGGTGGGTGGCCTCTATCCCACCCTCCAATCAGTGAAACATGAGCGAGGATTTGAATTAAAAGTTGTAAAATTTAAAGAAATATAAAACATAGTATTTTCATTACATTTTTCTCGAAAACTATAAGGTTTACGCAAAAAGGCTATTCTTAATAATTAGCTCAATTTTGGATTCTTTACAGTTACTTGTTTTATAAATTTTATGTAATCCCTATAGTTTATTAGCAGTAGGCAAAAAATATCAAAGTTTTGATTTTTAAGTTAAGAACTTTATGAAAAATATGTTTTTATGAAACCTGTTTAGTTTCTCATTTCCTTTATGTTTTGCTTGAAAAGTTATGTAATATTTTTCAAATTCAGAAAAATATCGAGAAAAATAAAAAAAACATCTCGAGTTGAATGAATTTTTACCAAAAGCTTTTCAGTTCTAGTTTTTAATGATTTTAAAGTTTGATCTCAAACGGATCATTCGTTTTTAAAATCTCATTTACAACACAGTATTTTCTCTATAGGTTCTATATAGGGAAAATTAAAAAAACCATTGCCACTATTATCAATTTTTCTAAAAATACTTATAAATGCCTCATCCTTAATATTTTAGTACGCTATGAAAGTAATCATCTATAGATTTTTAAAAATTGCGTGTGAGTTAAGGTTTGTATTTGTAATTTTTTCAAAAACTTGGACAAAAAACAAAAAAAATTAAAAAACAATTGCCACTAATGACAAATTTTCGAAAATCGCTTATAAAGGTCTAATCTCTAATATTTTAGGGCGCTATTGAAGTAGATCACCTAAAGACTTATAAAAATAGCAAGTGATTTGATAATTACAAAAATCTTAATGATACTTGTTTTCGAATTGATTGAAAAATATGAGAAAAACAATCGCTACTAATGCCAAATTTTTTAAAATCACTAACAAAAGTCTAGTCTCTAATATTGTAAGGCGCGATTGAATTACATTACCTAAAGATTTTTTTAAAAACGCAAGTCAATTGATAATTACAAAATTTTTATTAATGCTCGTTTTTGAATTAATTGATAAATTGTAAAAACCAAATTTTCTAAAATCATTAATAAAAGTCTAGTCTAATATTTCAAGGCGCGATCAAACTAGATCATCTAGAGACTTTTAAAAGTCACAAGTGAATTGATAATTATAAAAATCTTATTGATACTTGAGACTTTTTGAATTGATTGAAAAAATGAGAAAAATCAATTTTTCAAAATTTTCTAAAATCACTAATAAAGATCTCATCTCTTCTATTTCTGTATGATATGGTTTTGAGCACCTATGGATTACGAATAATCGGAAGTGAATTGATAATTATAAAAAATTTCTTAATACTCGTTTTAATTGCTTAAAAAAATTTGGACAAAAAACAATTACCATCAATGCCAAATTGTCTAAAATCATTAAAAAGAGTCCCATCTCTAATATTACAAGGTGATATGAACTTGAGCACCTATAAATTACAACAAATTGTAAGTGAATTGATCATTATAAAATTTTCTTGATACAAGTTTCATAATTGCTTTAAAAATTTAGACAAAAAACAATTTCCATCAATGTCAAATCTTCTAAAATAACTAGTACAAGTCTTAACTTTAATATTTCATTGTGATATGAACTTGAACGGCTATAAATATTTAATATACGCAAGTGAATTAACCATTAGAAAACATTTCTTGATATTCGTTTTGTAAATAATTTAATAAATTAATATTGCCACTAATGCCTAATTTTCTAAAATCACTCCCAAATGCCTTTCTTTAATATTTCGAAACGGTATGAAAATAAACTTCCGTAGATTTTTAAAAATCGCATATAAATTGATGATATTACTTTTTGTCTGATGCTCGTTTAGTGAATAATTAAAAAAATTGAAAAAAACAATTGCCATTAATACCAAATTTCCTAAAAACACTCCTAAGTATCTCATCTGTATTATTTTAAGGCAATATGAAGATGGACAACCATTGATTTTTAAGAATCGCATGTGAACATAGAATTATCATTTTATATTTACTTGCTTTGTAATTGTTAAAAAAATTAAAAAACAATTGCTTTTAATGCCAAATTTTCTAAAATCAATCATAAATGTTTCTTTTTTATTATTTCAACGCAACATGACGACTAACTTCTGTGGATTTCCCAGAACCACACGTGAATTGAAGATTATGATTTTTGTGTTATTTGTTTTGTACTTGATTGGAAAATTTAGACCAAAATCAATTGGCACTGAAGCTACATTTTCTAAATTCATTCGTAAAAGTCTCATCTGTAATATTTCAATGCATTATTGACTTGAAATCCTATACATAATCCACAATTTGCATGTGAATTGATGATTATAAAATATTTCTTGATACTCGATTTGTAATTGATTGAAACAATTAAAAAAAACAACTGCCACTAAAGCAGAATTTTCTAAAATCACTGATAAAAGACTTATCTTTAATATTTTCAGGAATTATGGACTTAAAAACCTATATATTTCCAAAATTCGCAAGTAAGTTAAGGACTGTAACATTATTCTTTATGTTCGTTTTGTAATTGATTGAAACAATTGAAAAAAACAATTGCAACTGATAGAAAGTTTTCTAAGCTGAACCAAAGAAGTCTTATGTCTGACATTTCATGGCGATATGAATTCGAAATTCTATGGATTTCCAAAAATTTGCAATTTTGCAATTAATTTAGGATTATACAATTTTTCATCAACAGTTTTAAAATTGATTTAAAAAATTAAGAAAAGTAATTAGCATTAATGCCTAGTTTTCTAAAATCACTCATAGAAGTCTTATCTATAATATTTCAAATAAATATAAAGATGAACACCCGTAGATTTTTAAAAATCGCATGTAAATTGAAGATTAGAAAAATTTGCTTGGTAACCGATTTGTTGTTGATTGAAAAAAAATATGAAAAACAATTGGTATTCGTACCAAATTTTCTAAAATTATGTATAGACATCTAAATTAGAATTCAGTGTTTGATAACTTAGAGCAGAGTAAAAACAC
Organism: Ontholestes murinus; assembly: GCA_963969525.1. Lineage (NCBI taxonomy): Eukaryota > Metazoa > Arthropoda > Insecta > Coleoptera > Staphylinidae > Ontholestes > Ontholestes murinus. The sequence continues at coordinate 9,502,845 of OZ018399.1, read as the reverse complement.
AAAAAGGATCTCAAACTTTCTATGAGATGTTTTAATGAAATTGTTGAGGTTAAACGTCAATGAGAAGTTAATATTTTTTTAACTTATGTGTAAAGTTACAAGCTACATTTAATTTTAACAAATTAAACTAGATACCTTGTAGAAATTTCAAAGTTTTTCAAATAAATCTAAAACCGCATGCATTAAATATTTAGCCTAATTTTTGATTCTTTGGATTACGTCAATTAAAAATTTACAGATCGCCGAACGAACAATACGGCGGGCCGACGATAATTAGATAAATAATCCGCGCCATAAATAAAATAGGCCATATTTGCATAAAGTGCTGCAGCGCAATCAGATAACAAAGCGAATATTTACACAAACAAATGAATGTTATTGTGTGTGCTGATGCTATCCCCCCGAAAATCTTATTTATTTTCACTTCCTGGCATGAACGAAAAAACGTCGGGGACACCATTTACATGATAATTCCCTGTCTTGGCTCCCACTCAAAAAACATCTCCTTTCTGATCTGATGAATAAATTTTTCGAGTGGAGATGGGACAGGCTTTGTAATTACGAAATTAAGTCGTCCAACTAACCAATTAAGCCCGAATAGACGCGGGAATTAACTCTGGTCTAATTTGGTAAAAGTTTTTCCAGAAAAAAATATACCTTTTCCACATTTACGACTCGTTATTACTTACTTTTATTTAATACATTATTAATAGATTAATATTAATAATGACAGTTTTTACTTATTTAAGTTCAACTATATATGTCAAATTTAAATTAGGTGTAATAAATAAATAAATTAATAAAGCTGAATTAAACAGTTATATCAAATGCAAAATTTAGTTTACTCCAATTATATAGTTAATGCTTTTGATCCTCCAATTATATTGTTATGATCATAAGAATTGTTAATAATTAAATTTAAATATTAATTTAAATAAAATAAATACATATCTTTCAGCATTAATTAAGAGAATAGTGTAATGAATGAAAATATTATCTTTTATTACGATCGCACTCAAGATGCAACAGTGTTTTATCTTGCGCACTTATTCATAATAGGTTGTTGCATAAACTCTGTTACACAGTGTAAGTCTGCGACGATGCAATTTACGAAAATGTCTATTACTGGTTTAAAGTCGCAATTGCTGAAATTCCCGGCCATATTTTAACAATTCAGTTCCATCCGGGCCGCCGAGCCAGACGTAAAATTCTTCGTCATGTTCAAAAACGTAATTTGCGCTTAAAGCGATCCTCCAAGAAATGCGATTGTTGATAATAATAGTGTTCCTCGCACGGTATGATAGATGATCCGCACTCGAATGTAATTGGTCGCCTAAAAATAATCCATCCCCATCGCCGGTCGGGATCTTCGAAAGTAAGACTTCCCGGTGAAGTGGGCGCCCTTTTGAAGTTTTCCCAACCGGATGTAATGCCCGGCCGGAGCGAAAGACTTACATAATGATTACATTCGATTATATAATAAAAATCAGTTCAGTACGTGAATAAATTCATTGTGGAGAGGAAGCCGGTCGTGATTCTGAGTTCGAATGCAAATGCCATTTTCTTTTCGACGATCGTTCCACTTGTGCAATGGCAAGACCTCATGTAAACTTATCTCGTTTATGCGACATTACGTACCCTTCAAAACATAATTATAATATCCCTGTAGACCCGAAAGTTCGTAACGTCGATACTGATGTCACATTTGGGAGAAACAAAGTTGAATAAAGAATCTCATATTAATATTAACTTGTTAAGTGATTCAATGAAATTAACCCTGAAGTTAAGTTCTAGTTTTAAATACCACTAAATTACTATCATATAACTCTACGTGCCGTAAAATCTTCATGATCGTTTCAAAGATTTAATAAGTTTTGCGGGAAAAGAAGTATGCATCCGTGTCAACATATTGCGAAACTTGACCCTGACTTCAGCCATTCTACGACGTCACAGGATGTTTAAAATTTCATGTCGCGACAATAAAATCTGCGGGGCCCAACAATAAGTCCTTATGAACATTTTTATATTAGTGCGTTTAAAAATTTGAGACCTTTAAGGACCTGTAGTTGTTTAATTGCGAACACAAGAATCCGGCGCCTCCACCATAAACGTTAAAGATACCGAAATAAATATTTAGGCACGTTTTATTTTCTATTAGCGCGGGACTCGGATACATTCCCGTTTTATATCATGAATGAAATCGGCTTAATGCGTTGACATTTGCATTCGCATTCTTCGTATCTTCTACGCGCATAGAATTGGAAAATTGTTTATTGTCCGTTCGTAGATTATTTCTATTCATTGTAGTTTCACTCTTATCTTAAATTTATTTTCACATTACAAAATAATGACTACGTAAATATTAAAGTAGTTTTATTATTGACTATAAGAAATTAATTATTATAAATGTATCTTAATTTTTAATTTTATAATTTCATTTATGTAATAGTGAAATAAACCAAGTGTTTATTAAATTAGTAACATTAAAAAATAATTGTTATAATTACTGTATGATTTAATTTATATTGGGTGGAAAGTGTTTCAATTTTAATTTAAAAAAAAACTAGACGACTTTTTTTGATTATCGTTTACAAGCACCTGCGGCCCTAAATAATTAGGGTTTGTAATTAGTCCCGTGTCCAGGCCTACAGAGGTCTTGAAAGGGATGTCTGTTTCCGGCTTATTAAATCCAGGGGCGAAAAATTCAAGCGCCGAATGAAAGGATCGAAATTTCGAAGCTTGTTAAAGGTGTTTATATTAAACCGTTTTATCTCCCCTTTATAAATTCAGAGATGCCTTAGCTTAGTTAAAATAATTAAAATAACGCACAGAGTCAGTAAACAAGTAAAGATGTCAACGGATACATGATAAAACTCCATAACACATTGAAATAGGCACCCACCCAACCTACATATTTTTTTATATTTGAATTATATATACAATAATCTTTATTTGGACAAAACATAATACATAGAAACAATAAATATGGATACAATACAAATAAATGGTATTGGTCCGTCTGGGCTATAGACCTGCGGTCTTTCTGCCCTGTATTTGAATTATTTTTCTACGTTTTGTTTCTTAGAAATTACACCAGTTTTAAAAATGTTGTATAAATAGAAACACAAAGTTTGGAGGGTTTTACATTTATTGTTGAACACTGTAACATGTATGTATCTGCCTGATGAGGCCAATGTATGGCGAAACATGTTACAGTGTTTAACAATCAATGTGAAACCCTCCCAACTGTGCTGTTTTCTTTTAATACGTTACTACGTGATAGTTAATTTTAATACGTAAAATAACAAACTTTTCAATGTTTTACACTATAATTTATTAATGATTTTTCTATCAAATAACTGAAATTTATGATAATTTATTCAATCACTATAATTTTAATTAATTTACATCTGTTTAATTAAAGTAAAACTCTTAGGGTATAACATAGTTTAAAAAAAAAAAACCCATCTACTGTGAATTTATGACCGTTGTATCGCGATCCGAAATTAAAACGGCCTTTGCTTTAACATGGGCAAATAATTTAATATCTTTACGAGGAGACAATTACATCACGCGAATGTCGGAAGGCGACTTTGGTGGATGCGCCGGGCCGTCATAATTTATACAGCGCAGAGCGTGATATCGCCGTGCCTCAGCATCATCATAAAAAGCGTAAATGCGTTTCACGGGATGGAAACATAATTTGAAGGTTTTATAATTCTAAATTAATTTAAAACAATAAAACGTACGCGAAACGGCCGGAACGACACTGGGAGCGTAATTAGCAGATAAAAATATGTCCGCGTCTCATTAATTCCTTCCTTTTTTTTCAGCGGGCGCATCTCGATGAATATAATAATTTTCGGGCATTAAAATTGTTTGTAATAACATAATTATTCTAGATTTAAAAAATTAGTTATATAATAGAAATTCGTAGACCATACAAAACAAATGAAAATATTTGTTTATCGAATGAGCGTGTAAATTAAACAAAAAATATGTTTAATTAATATCCAATTAATTTCAATTGTTTGTAATATATTAACGCATTGTTTATTATAATTAAAATTTTTGTTGAAACCGATTCATTTGAATAATTTGATAAAAATATTTATTACCATAGAAAAGAAATAAAAACATTCGATATATCTAATCCGCATTGAATAATATCTTAAATTAATATCAATTTAATTTGCATTTAGGATAAGCGAATATTTAATTTGTGTTTAATAAGTTTTCTGTAATTAAATACTTTTTATCTGTTGATAAATGAATATAAATAAATAATTATTAATTTTTTTATGAACTTACCATTCATCCAGTAAGTAACCAGCAGAAATAATAATATTCGTCCATCCATTGTCCTGAAAAAGAAAAAAAAGATACCGATTAGTTATTTCATACAGTCATGAGAATTCCAATTTTCGGGTAGAGAAACTAGGTCCTGCTTGTATAAGCGCTCCTGTAAATTATGAAACCATTACAGATAAAACTCGAGCAAACAGAAAACCTAAAAGAGTAATGATGTAGGCATTTTACGATAGTTCCGTGCAACTTTTCTTTCGTACAATTAAGTATAAGAACTTCCTCAAAGTACAAGCAATATTCTGTGCGCAATTTCAACGCGAAAATAAATTTATACTGCCCCTCTTCGCAGGAAATATATACAACGGGATAGCGGAAACTAACTTAATCTGCGGCATTGTCTTTAAATTGCTAACATAAATCGCATCATTGAGATATATGCAGTTATTAATTGGACAAAAGTTTAATAATCTGATTGTTAAAATTGCACGAACTAAAACTGAATTAGTCGGCGTTGTTTTAATGTCTCTTTTCTCTTTATGTATTATATATTTTGTAGTGCACTTTATGCATGTAGAAGTAGACCTAATATGAGTTGCAGTGAAATACTCTATTATGCTGTCTGATAGTATTATTGACATACCTGCTCAACGTCATTAGGAATTCTGTATTTACGGTGGTAATAAAGCCCACAAGTGCGAAATTAGTTTGTATTAGTTGTATTTACAATAGGGACATTTATGAACAGCAAACACGACGAGCTATCATTTATGTGAGCGTAAGATGATGTAATATATAATGATTTAGTAAATAAAATTAATGTGAAAGTAATTATTTCTTATAATATACGATCGAAACTAGGGATGGCTCCTTACAAAAACCGTCGCGTCGACGTGAAAAACTACCCCAGCGCAATCCCCTGCATTTTTGAAAAGTTCCAGCGTAGAAAATGCCTTCACGTGAACGGTATCCAATGCCGAAACTACCCTTCTGGAATTTTAAACCTGGGCAGGCAAAGCTATGCACTTTTCCTCAAAAGTGCACCGGTATATTGTATGCATTCTTGCCACCTTGTCTCTTTAAGGGAGCACAAAAGTCCTCTTAATTTTACACCATCGCCGAAAGTGCCGTCCTATATAAATTTAATCCCCTTACGATATTATTAATGATCTCTGCAGCTCGGCCCTTTTTCCCCCATTAAAGTCTATTTCACTTTTTAAAACGCGATAGATTGATGAATTATTCAATCTTCATTAATATTTCCACTGAAAGTAAATATGGTAATGAACTTAATGTTAATTAATTTTGTAAATTATGATCTGATAGTGCGGAAAATTGTGGAATTTATAATTCCGCATAATTAAATCATTTCACCACGAAAACAAAATGTTTTATTTTGTTAAAAAAAACTGATACCCCGATCGTCATCATCGTCGCGAAATCGATCGGATTGGCCTTAATTGTGTAAAGTTTATGCAACCCAACTGAATTTGCAGGATTTCATTGAACGATACAAGCAAATTTACGCAATGAATAGCCTTGATAGACTACGTTATATTGTGGTAATTTCAGACATGTGGTGGTAAACATGAGCAAGGGAAGTAGTTGTTTGTTTAGAGCTTACTGTGATGTAAACTAAACAATTGCACTGCCTAATAAGGATTTCATATCCTCGCATGCATACGGTCTCAAGTTAAGCGATAAATTTAAATATTGCCATAATAAAATAAGTACACAGCAATTCCTTAATTAATGTTTTAAAACGACGTGTTCGAATTACCGAATGATTTACAATGTGTGTTAAATCATTGTGCGGAATCTAACAAAAGTGTAAGAGTGTTTTGCAACAACTTTCCTGCTACGCACGGGGCAGACGTAAAGAATGGACAATTGTTAGCATAAAGGGGACTTTATTGTCACACATAAAAAAAAGCCTAAAGTGTGTATAAATGAATAGGTCTTTGTTGTATGCCCCTGCGAAATTAAATTGCGTTTGCAGGTAATAAACGAGTTTTTATAACAACTTTTCCTACGTTTGTTTCCTATTGTAATGACTAAATGCACTCGAAGACGAACGAAAAAGTGCAAAAATTTTATCTTCATCTTATCCGCGAAAGACTGTAAAATGATATAAATTTAAAAAGTAATAATTTAATTCATTTTCACTACCCAAGCCATCTTAAAATTTTATCTCAATTACTATTCAATCAAGGTTTATTACATATACCTCACATGCATGTATTATAAAAATTATAACATACATTTATTTAAAAATGTTAAAGCTGAAAGAACATAATCGGATTCGGTCCGAATAGGAAAGCAATCGTGTGTATCTATAAATTCATATCACTTCCGATTTAGTGATTAATGAAGGAACTTTTTTTTTAATGCGTGAAAGGGACCACCCCAGCAGGAATCAGCGCCCTAGGGCGCGGTGTAAACGGTATAATGTCAATACGGAGGGCCGATTCCTATTCTGATCTTTCATAAACATTGCGGCCAGAATTAGTTATCCGTTTCCTGGCCTAATATAAGAAATATATTAATTTAGGATGCCGCGTCAATATTTGAGCGGCCATGTTTGCCTTAATTAAATCGATTCCCGTTTTATTAATTGAGTTATTACCGTGTTTTAAATAAACCGGGATTATTATTAATTGATCAATATTTAATTGAGCATTACTTGATTACTTATACACTAATTACGTCGGCTCGGTGAATCATTAATGGGCAAACTTTAAATGCGGCCATGACGATTACGCTACGGTCTTTTTCGTTTAAATAATAATAATAATAAAGGCTACTAAAAATTCATGAAATAGTGATGATTACTTTATTAAATATTCTTTATTGGTAATTCACTTAAGCTTTAAATAAATTAGACAAGAACAACCTGTACGTTGATTATTTATCAATCCAATTCGTATTTGATACCCAACCCCCAACAACTGCGCTTATGTAAAAAAACTTAAATTTAGTCAAGTATATAGGGTTGATATTTTGGTTAGTTAATAATTTACACCCGATAACATTTTAATAGTGCATATGATTTGTACAAATGCAGTGAAAACGGCGTAGTCATGTTTCAACAGATTCGCCCTATCGACGATGTCAAGCCAGCGTTTCGTTAGTTAATAAAATTGATGCGGCCGCAATTATCAACTATCGAATATTCGCGCTGTTTGTAAATACGTTATCGGTATGTATAAAATGACATGTTTAAACATAACACATAAATTAGTGCGACTCCGATACTGCCCTATCCCGTGATCGATGGCGTTTTGTGAGGAATCTAAATGCGATCGTTTTTTTCCCACCTGAGCTAACGGCCGCATAAATCAGTAAATATTTGGCTATATCAAGATCGACATTCGCGTGTGATTAATAGATCAGCGTTTCGCTATTTGGAGATTTTGCCGATTCGACACAGCGATGCCAAAAATCGATGGTGGTACGTACGTTCCTCGCCCCTGCCCAATATTTCGGCCACGAATTACACGCCGAAATGATCCCGCATTTACATATTTATTTTCCATTTCCACCCTAATTTGTTGCATATAAAATTACTCGCTTAATACAACATTCAATATTGAAATTTAATAAAAATACTAATAATTTCTTTCAATATAAATATATGAAGAAAAACATATTACGTAATTTACTACGTGAAACATTGATTTGTTACAGATCAATACATTATTTATTCACTCGTATAAAAGGTATTTGACACTAATACCTATCAGAATATCAGACTTTTTCCTCTTGACGAAAATCTCCCAGCTTATCTAAAATTGAATAATATAATCCTATCCAGACATAATATAATAATTATAATAATAAATCATATTATATTTACTGTAAATCATTAATAATATTACGGAATATAATTTCATACCTTAACGTGTAAAATTTAGAAATTGAAAATCCAATTAAATAATTCCATTGCAATCGTGCGCATACCAGAGTATCAAATTTTAATTAAGCTTGATGAATTGCGGACAGGAAAAGCTTTTATTGCTTAGTATATATTACAATCGGGTGGATTATCTAGTTGAATGTAATTTGTTTTTTTTAGCTCTAATATAAATAGTTTTCATTGCGCTGCCGAAAATTTATCGGTTTTATTACGCCGATCATTAAGCCAGCGTGTAGCTTTTTAATCAGTCTTCATTACAGCACCGCCCAATTGAAATTAAAATAAAATCAATAAATTACAGCACGCCTATATTTTTGAATTCAAATTAACAGGCATAAACACTGAATTAAATTTTTTATGTGACGGTCAGTTAGGCCGCAGAACTCGGAGTTTCCTAAAAGTTGTAAACCCCTAAAGATGTCCACTCAATTCGAGCCAAGTTTGATCTATACAAACAAAACCGTCAGAATAAATATTAATTACAAACTCAAATAGTCAACCTTAAATTAATTCCGGCCTTAAAAATCATAGTACTATAATTATAGTATAGGATAACATAATATATAAATGTGTTTATCTAGTATAATTATTTTATTCCAATCTATTGTAAATACTCTTTAATAGTTTATATATTCAGGCATTTGCACCATTTATGCACTACATTCAATGAATGCCCTAGCTTGTTGAAACGAGTGCTATTCCTCTATTGTTTACAAGCTTTTAAATAAATCAATACGTAAAGCTAAACTGTACAGTTCAAATAATTTACAATTTTTCCAATAAATATTAAATATCTTTTATAATTTATTAAATTATCAATAATAGTAATTATAAATGTTTGAATTTTATATATAATTCCATTGAGGTTAGTTGCCAATAGGAACATATCAGTTATAACCGAGGGTCAGATATTCAAACACTGCATCCTCCTCAAACTGGCAGAAAAGTTTTAGTTAAAATTGATATGGGTCTGGAGAGCTGATAATAAAGACGTTAAGTAATAAATTAATTATTTCATTAGCATCAATCTGCACAGAAGGGTATTGTAAGTAATACGATTATCCAACAAGGATGCCCATAAATAATTAAGACGTTTCAGTTTGGTTATTCATCGGGACGTCTAATCATTACGGATTTTAATTAAGTGTAAGTGGTAGATACAAATTAATTTATTTATTGTATTATACAAACTAATCTATTTAATTATTTATTTTCCTATTTTTACACTTAATAAATTCATTATACTTATTTTATTATAGTTTACACACAAATAATTAAAAAATGACTAGAGGTTAATTAAACTCTTGGTCTTTCACAATTCACAAGATTGAGTTTAATTAATCTTTAATTAATATAAAAATGTTTTACCACAGATTTAGCGAGAATTTAATTCATCCTAAAAAATGACTATTTTTTAATTACAAGTAATTGTTATTTGTAAATAAACAATTATTTCTGGTTAACGAATAGTCAATTGTTTTAATTAAGTGCAAACAATCACTAACATTTCTCATTTGTATTATATTATACCTTAATTATAGGATCTTAAAAATCTCAATACTTTTAATTATTATTTTTGCTATTGTTTGTAATCAAATAATTTACCGAAATAGATCATTCGTGTTTTATATAACCACCGTATTTCGGTTTTACTTTAGCACGGTTTTATTCAGGGTGTGTGTTAGGTGCTCGGCATCGGACGGCGATAAAATGTAACGATAAAAATATAAACATAAAATAACAAATACACGGCAATAACGAGGCAGTGAATTTTATTATTTTATTTGCGGCGCACTTTCGGACCCGGGAAAGGACTTAAATTCCGACGGCGGGCGACGGGAATATGTAATAAATTGATTCGCGTAATGACATGTGCAGTGCCCGGCGCATCCACCAATTCTGTTTTAAAAGTAGTCTCCCGCGCATAAAACGGCGCGATGACGGCAATCACGTGCGTGAATTTATTTTATGTTCACGAACTATCTAGCATGTCGGTATATAAATACTGAGTGTGCTCGAAAATGAATTTAGGATAATATCTTGTTTAAAAAATAAATTATCGTTTCACAACATTAATAATCTAATAATGTTTATACAATATTCAGTAGCATATTGGCATATATTATACTTTTTTTGCAAATTTCTAGTATGTCCTTATTTTTATAGTAAGAAACTTTATTGAAAGTTTTATAATTTTATTAAAACATTTCTCCTAGATTTCTAAATATAATCATTTACCTCAAGGATTATAAAATTCTCCTTATTTTTTTAACACATTCTCTTCTAGTTTTTAAATTTATCTTCCACTCTGAAATTTTTTAGCAATTCGTTTTTTAATATCTAAAGTTACTAGGTTTACAAATTTTTATCCTTGATTTAAATTGCAAACATTATCTCTAAAGGTTTTAAAATTTTCTAGTGGTAGTTTTCTTCAGAATATAATGTTCTTTATTTAATTTCAAGAATTTTAATTGAGGCTGCAAGATTTTTTTAAATGTCATCAAAAATTTCTTTTGCGAAATATTTCTCCTAAAGTTCTAAAATTTACTAATGATAGTGTTCTCTGACTTTTCCAGCAACTTCTCTTCTACATTTCTAGAAAAAAATATAATGATTATAAGACTTTTAGCAATTTTCCGTACAGTATTTTTTTCCCAATTGCAGCAACTTTCTTCTTTCTCCCAGATTACTAAAATTTTCTACAATATTTCTTCGTACTCCGTATTTTCAAAAGTTTCTCAAATTTCTCTTGTACGTTCCTCAAGGGTTTTAAAATTGTTTTTCCATTTTAATATTTTTTTCATTCTAGAATTTTCCACCAAATTTTTAAGTTTTCAAATCGTTTATAAATTTTTACTTAACACCGAAATTGCAAAACTTAACCAGCGGTAATTATTTACAGCGTTTTCTCTTTCTTACTTTAGTTTAGTTTTTTATGAAATTATTATGTTTCAAAAGTATTTCCCACGAAACCTTTCTCCACAGATTCTAAAATGTTCTAATTGTATTTTTTTTTCTTGTTCAGTAATTTCTCTTCTATATTTTACGAATAAAAACGATTTCCTAGATTTCTAAAATTTTATAGGAATGTTCCTTCTAATTCGATCTTGTCGAAAGTTACAGACATTTCTTTTCTAAGTTGCAATAATTTGCTTCGAGGGTTCTAAAATTTTCCAGTTGTAAGTTTCTCATTGGTTTTTAAACATTTTATCTTCTAGTTTTTAATATTATCTTCTATTCTAAAGATTTTTCAGCAATTCCATTTTTAGATTTCTGGAATTACTAGATTCCCAAACTTTAAAGTAATTTTTACCCAAGATCTTCGAAAGTTTAAAAATAATTACTTCTAGTGTTCTCTCTGTTTTTTCAGCATTTTCTTTTCTATGTTTTTCTCTATCTAAATGCAACAATTTTTAATTAATTAAAAAAATATTATCGGAATTTTCCAGGAAATTACACCGATTCTAAAAATTCCTCATGGTAGTTTTATCTTTCTCTTCAAGAAATTTCTTCCCTACATTTTACGAAAAATAAAAATTAGATGATTATAATCACTAATTTCTGAAATTTTCATTAAAGGAATTACAATTATTATGAATTATTTCTCCAAGATTTCTTTAATATTTCAACAATGCTACTCTTTCTTTAATCTTATATAAATATTCCAGGAATGTCATTTCCATGTTACAACAATTTTTTCAAAGGTTTTGAAACTTTCTGGTGCTTGTGTGTGTATGCTGCTATTTAGCATTTTCCCTCCTAGTTTTATAATTTTTGTCCATTCTAGAATTTTTTTATTAAACATTTCAGATTTGTAGGATTTCATATTTTCAAGATTTAAATTAGGAAAAAAATTAAGCAATTTCTCTTCTAAATCATACAAAAAATTAGATGATTATATTATTTTTAGAATTTTTTTCTAATTACAAGAATTTTCATCGAGAGTTTTATAATTTTTATGAAAATGTTCTCCTAGATTTCTGAAATTTTTCAATGCTTTGTATCGAAATTTAGAAGAAATTTCTATTCCCAGTTGAAATAACTTTTTCGAAGGATTCTAAAATTTTCCAGCATTTTCGATTGCAGTTTCTAAAATATTCTTCATTTCTAGAATGTAGAGTTTCAAATTTTGAAGTCATTTTTATCTAAGCAAATTTTTCATTCATGGTTCTAGAGCTTTTAAGAAAATTTATCTAGTCAGAACTTTCTAGGAATTTCTTTTGCGAAAACTTTATCGAAGAATTCTAAAATTATCTAATGGTAGTTTCCACTTTCTATTCCAACAATTTTGCTCCCAAATTTAAGTATTTACAATTACTACGAAAATTTTCTCTCAGATTTAAACTATTTATATAACAATATATATATTTGCTCTATCTCATTGAAATTTCTCTTCAGAGTTGCAATAATTTTCAACAAGGATACTAAAATTTTTCAGTAGGTTTTAGATTAAATTAAAATTCACTTGGCTTGTTTCACAAATTAATAATAATATAAAAATAATAATTATTATAATATCTCTTTATTTCAAAGTGTCATATACATGTACAAGATGAAATTTTCGTCAAAACTTATGAACTAGCCTAAATCTAATATTAATTAATTTAATCTTAAAGAAGAAATATACATAAAGGTGATAAAAGTGTTGTCTTAACTCTAGTTATATCTACATTTATTAATAAATTCATAATAATTTATTCGACTAGTTTCGGCTCAAAGCCATCATCAAGAATGATTCTTCATTCATTTTTGATAATGGCCTTGAGGCGAAACTAGTCGAATAAATTATTAATTTGTGAAAAAAGCCAAGTGAATTTTAATTTAATCTAAAACCTACATTAATACAATGTTTCACCAAGTGATTAATGAGATAGAAGTATATGATAAAAAAAAATTCTTGCTAAAGCGTCTTTCTAGAAATTATATCAATTTCTATTGCAGATTTCTAGAATTTCCAAGGTTTTAGCTTTTTAAAAACTGTAAAAGTAAAACATCATCAAAAATAATAGGGAAAGTATTATGATGGTCACATCACCATTTTTGATGATGTTTTATTGATTAGAGGGTGGGATAGTGGCCACCCACCCACCCTACATATACTTTTTAACATTAATTACTGATCGCCTCGCAGTTTGCAGTAAATTTAATTACAAAATTTGAATAAAAGAAAATTGGCAAAGTAAAATTTTAGACTGTTTAAATTAATAAAATGTATATACATAAGACGTGGAAAGGATTGAAATCAACCTTAAATAGGATTAGCTATAGAATTTCATTTATATTTAAACTTAAATTTTGATTATGATTTATTTTTTATTACATGCAATGTTTTATTGTTTTGTAAGCAGCAAAATCATCAACAATTAGTATTTAAAGTTATTATTTATATGTAGGGTGGGTGGGTGGCCTCTATCCCACCCTCCAATCAGTAAAACATAATCGAGGGTTTTAGTTAGAAGTTGTAAAATATAAATATATTCAAAATAATTGCAATTTTAGAGATTTATTCATTAAAATTTTTCAAATAATTTTTGATGATGTTTTACTGATTGGAGGGTGGGTTAGAGGCCACCCAACCACCCTACATATACATATAAATTTCAATTACTGATCGTCCCGCGGTTTGGAGTAAAATTAATTACAAAACTTTTTGAATAACAAAGAAATTCGGAAAGTAAAATTTTTGAATGAGTAAATTAATAATTTTTTCATGCATGATGGGTGGGCTGATATTAAATCTAAATTAGATAAGAATAGCTGTAGAAAGTCATTGATATTTAAACTTAAATTTGCATTATGCTTTATTTTTTATTACACACATAGTTTTATTATTTTTTGCAGCAAAATCATCAACACTATTTAAATTTATCATGTATATGTAGGGTGGGTGGGGGGCCTCTATCCTACCTTCCAATCAGTAAAACACAATCGAGGGTTTTAGTTAGAAGTTTTAAAATATAAATAAACACAAAATAATTGCAGTTTTTAGAGATTTATTCATACAAATTTTTCAATTAATTATTGATGATGTTTTACTGATTGGAGGGTGGAATACAGGCCACCCACCCACCCTACATCTACAAAAAATTTAAATTACTAATCGTCTGGCGGTTTGGAAAAAATTAATTACAAAACTTTTTGAATAACAAAGAAATTCAAAAGATAAAATTTTTGAGTGAGTAAACTAATAAAATTTGTATGCATGATGGGTGGGCAGATATTAAATATTAATTAGATAAAATTAGCTATAGAAGGTCATTTATAATTAAACTTAAATTTGGATTACGCTTTATTTTTTATCACATTCAAGGTTTTATTGTTTTTTTGCAGCAAAATCATCAACGATTACTATTTAAATTTATCATGTATATGTAGGGTGGGTGGGTGGCCTCTATCCTACCCTTCAATCAGTAAAACATAATCGAGGGTTTTAGTTAGAAGTTGTTAAATGTAAACAAACACAAAATAAATGCATTCTTAAATTGATGTATTCATACAAATATTTCAAATAATTTTTGTGATGTTTTACTGACTGGAGGGTGGGATAGAGGCCACTCAACCACTCTACATATACATGTTGCTCCTAATCATTATCATCTGTTAAGTTTTCTAAAACAACAACAGTGTCAGTAATGATGATGTGCAGAAAATCAAACGCAAAGTTTTAGTTTAAATTTGTATGTATATGTATGGTGGGTGGGTGGCCACTATCCTACCCTCCAATCAGTAAAACATAAACAAAATTTTATGACTTAACTGGTGAAGAATAGGAGATTGTATATTTGCAAAAATCTTAGTAGTTTTCGTTAAATGATTATATAAATTAAATTTTCGAACGTTATCAGTGTATCAATAATGAAATTTACAAAAATAATTGTTTAATAATGTCAAGCTGAAATGTAAATAATAATACAAGAAAAAGATTTTGTTTTATTTTTAATTATGAAATGAAAAATCCTTTACAATTACCTTTCTAATTATTTAATTTCAAGTTGTAATTAATCTTTTGATAATAATCTTTAAATTTTTGTGCAGCGATGAATTTATGTAAATCAGCGTCGAGGTTGTGCAGCAGGAAGTGGATTATTAATAAAATAATAGGAGGTTAATTAGTGCGATAATTAATTTTCAGACGGAGTCACAAAGCGGCGGAATTAATCAAGATTTATTTATAGGAGCGTTTTATGAGTTAATTCCTAAAAAAATTGTATTGATTTTCTTGCGAATGTGGTACACACTAATTAATTTATAATAGCCATGAATACCAATTAGGTCGAATTTAATTCCTATAAACTATAATTTCCTAATAATGAACCGCCAATTCATCGGCGCCCTTAATTGTCCTGGGGCACATATTGTAATTATAGGATAATGATTCGATTAAAAAAAAATATATAACACGACTTAAAGTTAAATCTCATTCTGAATAGATATATTTTAAAAAATTATTGTGGTAAAAATATTAATATAATCAATGCTATAAAAATTGAACTACAATGTCTGGTAGAATTATCTGTTTTAATAATTTGTTAACGCAAGGAACATTTCAGGTTGTCACATCTACTAAGCCTTATTAGCTTTAAGATTTATGTCGTTTTAAGATTTAGAGAGTAATTATTTCGCGATATTTGATCTTTTCAGATTAGACAGAGCAATTTACATCGCGCCCAAGATTCTGCATCGTTTTCGACTTGAAATTAAGGGCCGATAATGACGGTTAAATAATTAAAACTTCGAAGCGAGTTCCGACTCGATTTTACCACTTCAAACATATTACTAGCTTCCGTCAATCTATAACACTGTTCAAATATTGGCGTTATTCCGTCATTATGCACACTAATTTTCGGTTTAATTATAATGCGTGTTAATACACATTTAAGTGTATTTTAAATTCAACACACATTTATTCCTGATGTTTACCTAAATCTCAATCATACAATTGTTTGGATTATCTAAATAATTAAAGTAAATAACGCGTTTATTTATTCTGTTCCAAATCATAATATATAATTAATATAATTGTTATTGTTTTGTTTTATTATTTACTCTAATCAACAAGAGCTACACATTAGTTTTGACATTTTTAAGGCGGATCAGTGCAGTAATTAATTTTAAACCGCAAATGTAATGTTTTTATCACTACGAGCATGTTAATTATATGCAGGTGGTAACAAAGGAAGGAAAATTATGAATACACATTCATAAAGAGTTTCGGTCGAAATATACCGAAAATGCGTAATTTTTAACTCGCTGATTACGCTTCAGGAATGCTTAAAATTCATGAGAGCCCGTGATGAATCCTAATTCCTATTTAGGCATGCGCTTAACAACAGATAAATTAAGATTTGTAAAACGAGAGCGACTCAGTAAATAAATGTACATTTATGTCTTATTGTTTCAAGCTAATTGGCCGTAATAAATAATTTACCGCTGCTGAATTTTAAATTTGCAAATGTTAATTTCTTTCATTGGCTAAGATAAAAATTTTGATTTACAAGTATGAATTTATAATATATATTTAATTAATTTATTATTTAGATGTATAATGTATAAATATACATTGAGTAATATAATTATGGCTATAATAGCATCATTCAAGGTAGAACCTAGTTTCCTTGATAAAGTCGCAAACGCAACTTCCTGAACCGGCAGACCCTCGTTTTTAGCATCCGCTCTGCGAATTTTTACCGAAACCTAATTACCCTGCAGGACAGTAAATGTTTTTATTATCAAAAGTATTTTTATAAGCCATAACTCGCCGGTAGTAATTAGGAGCACTGTAACTGCTTGTATGACGTAACATCGAAGCACACACTAAAACAACAGTATACACACACTTTCCTTTATTTTAATCTAAAATTTTACTAGTTTAAACTACCGTGTGTACATTGTTATTGTAATTTTCCACCTGCAAATTTTTCTGATATCTAATTAATTTAATAACAGGTGAGTGGATGTTCCAAAGAGAATTTCATAAGCGAAAACTGTCATGTCCTAATTGGACTTTTTTTTTCGGGCTCCTGCAAGTATATTAATTAAATTTCATTTTGATGTCAAGCTCTAATATTTATTTAACACCGGTTGAAACATATCATTATTTGCACAAAATCCATCGAGCTCGTAATTAAATTCGTGAATTATATTTAAATCAATAAGGGTACACAAATTAAGCTTATCTGCGGTGTTTGCGTCCGGCACACAAATTAAGTTGCATTTAAAAAGGTGCTGAACGCGGAATAAAGTTATTGGCCGCGAGAAAAAAAAACAGCGCAAAAATCCGAAAATAAATAGCACTCGTTACTTGTGATAGAAACCCCCGTGCGGGTAGGTAAATAAATTACGGATTAATATTAACGGCATAAAATGCTTTCGATAGTCTTTTTTCCGGCGGTGCAGCTTTTTGCCGGCTGCACTGCGGTTTTAGCATACAATGGATTAATATCCAAACAAACAGCTGCTACAGTGAAAGCAAAACGAAATTACTACACAACTAATGCACCACACATTTCTCTCTGAGGGTCATTACTTTTAAAGCACCCGCCTATTTAATTATTTTCTGTTTTAATTGGAATTAAGTTGTAAAACTAAATATTCTATTTTAATTCTTTTCATTATAATACATTATTGGATACTACTAGAAAATACTGGATTGGTGAGGCTGTTACTTGTTGAAACTCCATATTAGTTAATAAAACCGACATAGTATATGGTTTCTAGAATGTTTCACCACACATCAAGTAGATGATAATTGAAAACCCTTCGTCAATATTTTTTTTACTTATCTCTTGGCGAAACAGAATGAAATAATGATGTTTGTGCCTATTACGAGAAGAAAAATCAGTTTATAAGAATTAATAATGTAAAGAATGCCTTTAATACTTTTGACTTTTAATTTTTAACATTTTTCTATTAACTCAATAAAGTAAAACATTTTCATATATTCGTAAACGTCATGCAATTAAATATAATTTATCTTAAAATAATGTTTCAGTAAAATTGGAGGATAATAACGTTTTATTCGGTAAGTTTGGAGGTTGACACAAAACTGGCATTTTTAATAACATCCAGAATTATGTTTAATTCGTGCAATTAGGCTGTGATAATCCACGTCGATTACGAAACGAGAACGCAACGTTCATTATTTTTATGACTATTTTATTAAGCGTTGCGTTTATAGGTGAACGTTATTACCTGCGGTAATAACCCTCCCCCGAAATTTACGTCCACGCTGAAATGTTTACATTAATTCTTGCAATTTGAAAATAATAAAATTCGGTTTTATGCCGGTGGAATAATAATAAAATTTTACAAATCCGGACAAAGTTATAGTGCCGTATACTGGGCACTCAAAATGTAACGGTACAAATGTTTGCGGTGGAAATCAAGCCTCGAAACGTTTAAATTTATTATTTTAATATGCGATAATTAAATGGCTTAATGAAATTATTTTTTAGCTATATTAAATGTTCCTTAAAACTTTTTTGACGATTTTAATTCAAATTTTCTCTGCTTTAAAACAGTATACAATTGGTTTCTTAACTACCCTTGATTTGTATATATTTATATATTATATTATATTATAAGTTTATTTAAAATTTTGGCATTTGATTGTAGAAGGCTTTATTTTGTTTTTTTTATGAACGCATTTATAATCAACTACAAAAATTTTATTATTCAGATTACAAAACCAAATAAATATTTAAATGGTTACCTAAGTGAATATAATGGTTGCGACCGTTACTATGTAGAAATCCATACTTAAACTCAATTAAAAAATTCTCTATGTTTTAACCACATAATAAATAATTATATTATGTAGACACACATATCGACTCGAGTTTAATCGTCATTATTGACTTGATTAAAAATAGTTTAATTTCATAAAATATTTCTACATACAGAAAGTAAAGAAGTAGATACAAGAATTTGCCTTATTTAGATTTTAATATTTTCACATTTACATTATATTGCTGGAAGCACGCGATAAGCGTCAGCATGGTGCGCTCTTGTTGACATACGTTCTGAGTTTCTCATTTTGCGCATTTATTTGGCACCAACTTAAAACCGAACCGTTTACTTCGACATTACTGCCCTAATACAATTTATAATATTAAATGGGCAATTATAATTTCCAGCATCTCCATTAAAACGCGTCGCTACATTATATAAATAATTAATGGTTTTAATTAGCGTTCGGGATGTATTTGTCCTTCCACGAGGCTCATACTCACAGTATTAATATTTCATAAATGGTACGTACACCAAACAATAAATATTAACTAACAAAAATAATGACATTTACAGTCTCAAATCTAGATCAGTATGTCAAATAACTATCGACCTATTATTTTAAAACTTCTACTGTAATATTATCCGATTTGTTACGAAAATCTAATCGTACGCAAAATATGGCTACACGCTTGGCAACTTTAATTGAATTTTGAAACAATTTGCCGACTAAAGTAGTTATGTTTTGTAGACGAAGGCTGGTAATAGATTTACATTGTTATATTATCTTTTGCTTGCGTATATTTAGTACATATGCGTGCGGCAGTACGGCTATTACGTGTGATTTCAATGGTTGTTCTATTTGTAACACGCAAGACATATTTTTATGTAATTCAATATTCCTAGAAACGTATATTAGTAGTAATTTGTAATACTATTTGTAATTCGAAAAAAGTAACACTACATATCCTTTAGGAATAGAAAATATATTCAGAATTTTTTAATCGTAAGTACATTAATAAAATTATTCATCCCGGCGCATCCACCAATATGAGAATTAATACAACACAACTGTAAGGGCAGGTATTTACATAATATTATGTAAGTACATGTTTAATGCTTATTTATATTATTAAGATTACATGTGTGATTAACTTATTTTTTATATATTAATTAAAAAATTGCTTTATCTTTAATTTTTAAGTTACGCTCCCGAAAAATAAATCAGCTGATGAAATGCCGATAGAAAATTCTGTAAAAATTTATTGTGCATACACCGTGCATCCATAACAACCCGGCAACATAAACACAGGCTGTGCGGTTATTAATCTCAAGCCGCAACTACGGTTTGTATACACTGCGAAGTGAAAAAATACTGCGAGCACTTTTATTGGCCCGTATTAATTCGTAATTTATACGCGGGCGAAACAAACGTTTCTTTTTCGGCCTGGACTTTTTCTTTTTTTGGCAAAAACGCGAATGCAGTTTTCATCTCGAACGCCGGCCGCGCGCAATTTATTTTGATTTTGAGTGCGGACCCGTGTGCATTTACGAGCCGCACGTTTACATGTCTTTTTCCACATGTTGCTGCACTAATTCAGCAAACGAGGGCCATTACGAATCGACACGGCAGTCTGCAAACCAGATACAAATATGCCCCGGTGATAATAATCGGTGACAACGTTGGAAAGGCAAACAAAGGAAGGATTTTACGCAAAACGATTTATAGGCGCGCCATGCAAATCTGATGGCTACGAATGGAGATGCCGATTCTTTTCGAGTGCACTTTCACTATTATGTTATCGTAAATGGGCATCTATAATTTCACGCACGCTTGACATAACGGATAGTGGATTTAGAAGATGTATATCCACTATCAATTTTATGTTATGTGTTGCACTTTCATTTAACATTCTATATAAATCATAATATAATCAACTGTTCGAACAATATAATAATAATATCATGTTATAAAGTGTGATTTCTATAAATTTCATTTCTTACTATTGCGATGTATAAATAAATGTACTAATTAAATCGTCTAGTCACTACTGAAAACAGCAGCAATTGTATAATACTAAAGCTTTTTATACGAAGTGGGATTTACAGAAATATTTTAATTCATATAATGTAAAATTCATTAATTAATACAAAGAGTTAATAGATGAAAAATACTATAAAACTATACAAATTATAAATTATATATACATGGGCTTCTATTTAATTCCGTAAAAAGCTCATCACGACTGTTACTCTCATAAAACCCGGCGCGTCCACCATTATATCCCGGAAAATTAATAAAACAACTATTTCTTCAATTATTTGAAAAAAGAATTCAAGTTTAAAGATATGTACATTCTTTTTTAATTAAACAAATTTTTGTTAGCACTACAAATCAATCGTAGAATCAAAGAGCTAAAGTATTTAACTTGTATTTGGTTTGAGTTGGTTTAGCGATGGTATTTTATCTATTGACTTTATTGTATGTAATAATTGTTTCCGCTAATTTCATAATCGCTTTGTCTACAAAATAAAAGAGTATTTAGTATGTTTAGTATTATAAAACAAATTGCAAATATTTCAGTTCTTCTCTAACTATATCCAAAATTTAGCTTCATTCCTAAAGATAACCTTCAATAATTCCAGTTAATCTTTACCTAATTTAAGACAACACTAGAATTTATATACACGGAAAAAAATATTTACATCACACTAAATCTTATTACTGAGTAAATATTTCTGTGGGCGTAATCGCCAAGGTCGGCAAATACCAACCGCCCGGCCAAATAAAAATCGCCGGGCTTAGTGACGCAAACAGAAAAAAAAAACAACAACAACAACAACATGGCGAAAAACTCGGTGCGACTAATATAAATAACCGAACACGCAAACAATGCACTGCACAAACACTGTGAATTTTCATGGAATTGCCGCACGGCAAACATGAAAGAAGTTTCGGATTTCCGAATTTTCGCACAAAAATCGACCGCCGCGATCCGCCTGGAAATATTTTAATTCCGCGCGGCGCGCACCAAACACAAATATCCCCACCATTCCGAGATAAAATTTAATTGGAACGCTTAAACACGGAATTTTTAATTTTGCGTTCATTAAAATCATCGCGTTCTCGCAAGGAAAACAAATCCATCGCGAAAAATGGCTTTAGTTGGGGAAAGTTCGCCGGAACTTTGATTTTATTAATAATTTCGCTGTAATTCAGCGGTTTAGCCCTTTAATTAAAATTGTAAGTTGCCGAGTTCGGTTTCGTTTTATATGCAAAAATTGAACTCTTCAATTATTTTTACAAACATTTACAAACTTATTTTTAATGATTCTTCAACAATAATTGCTATTTCTTTAAATTTGACTTTTTTATTTTTGTTGAATGTTACTTCTTGTTAATTATCACTTTATTACTTTTCTGGTTATATTGAATTGTTTTAGTTAAAAAAACCCATTTCCTACTATGCTTTTGTTAATTTTAGCGTTAATTTAGCGTACTTTTAGCCTACCACAAAAAATTGTATATTAGCCTGTCCTAAGTCAATTTGTGGTTTATTGAGTCAGGTGAGGATAATGCTAGATCAATATACTTTGATTACTACAAAATTTATTGGTATAGGTTAACAGAAAAACGATTGCGATAGGTCAAGAATACGCTAGATTAGGTTGATCAAGAATACACTACAGTAATAATTAATCTTTATTTTATTGGACTAAAAATAAATACATACATAATTTGATTGGTAAAGTACTTTGTGGTACATCTTAGATACGATAACAATATTTGTAGAAATATAAAGAATTATAGCTTCGACAGATGGATACCTATTGTCAGTGATTACAATAGGTAGCCATTCACAATTTAATTTGAGATTGATCTTAGATTTGATAAAATAAAGCCCTATAATTTTTTTAATCGCAATATCTGTAAAACTACATATCTATAGTCATGACTAATATATAGTCATCGATAATAGGTAGTCATTGACAACATATTGTCATTAAAAATTTTGTTTGTGGCACATTTAAAATATAACGAAATTAAACTTGATAATTTTCTTCTTTAAAAGTATTTGTATAGTCTAGATTAATAGACTAATAATAGGTAGTCATTGACAACCTATTGTCATTAACAATTTACTTTTTACTATAACTTAAATTATTATTATATTTTAACTCGACAATTTTATTTTTTCACAATATTTTTAGAATTACAAATGATAACTTCGACTTATAAGTAGTCATTGATAATATGTAGTCATTGACAATGGCTAGTCATTGATAATTTACTTCTTCGAACATCTTAAATATGATGAAATTAAACTGGATAATTTTTTATCTATATATTTCTAGATTTACAAATGACTATTGCTTGGACTAATAGATAGTCATTGACAATAGGTAGTCATTAACAATAGTCATTACCAACGTACTTTGTGGTACTTCTTAAATACGATAACAATATAAACGATTATAGCTTCAACAGATAGATAGTCACTAACAATAGGTAGTCATTGACAATAGATAGTCATTGACAATTTAACTTGAGGTTGATCTTAGATATGATAAAATTAAACACTATAATTTATTTAATCACAATATTGGCAGAACTGCATGTTATTACTAAAATATATTCATTGATAATCGGTAGTCAGTGATAACACCTGACTAATCATTGATAATATACTTTGTAGAACATCTTAGATATGATGAAATTAAACTGGATAAATTTTATATCACAAAATTTCTAAATTTATAAGTGACTATAACTTCGACAGATAGACAGTCACTGACAATAAGTAGTCATTGACAATAGATAGTTTTTGGCAGTTTACTTTGTGGCTCATTTTAGATATAATATAATTAAACTCGATACATTTTTTACCATAATATTTGTAGAACTAGCCTGGACTAATTGATAGTCATTGATAATAGGTAGCCATCGTTAATATTAAGTCAATGGCAGTTTAGTTTGTGGTACATTTTAAATATGATGAAATTAAACGCGTTCATTTATTTTTATTACAATATTTGCAGAATTACAAGTGAGTAGAGCTTCGAAAGATAGATGGGCATTAACACTAGTCATTGACAATAGATATTCATTGGAAATAGATAGTTTTTTGACAATAGATAGTCGTTGATAATTTATTTGTAGTTTATCTTAGATATGATAAAATTAAAATCGACATTTGTAGAATTAAAGTGACTATAGCTTTTACTAATAGATAGTCATTGACAATAGAGAGTCATTATTAATGTACTTTGATTATTGCTTGGACTAATAGATAGTCATTGGCAATTAATAGTAATTAACAATAGTCATTGTCAAAGTACCTTATTTCAGTCACTAACAATTGATGCAGTAATTGACAATAGATAGTCATTGACAAATTAACTTGAGGTTGATCTTAGATAAGATTAAATTAAAGTCTATAATTGCTTAATCAAAATATTTGTAAAACTACATACCTATAGTCATGACTAATACATAGCCATTAAAAATAGGTAGTCATTGACAACATATAGTAATTCATAATTTAGTTTGTATCACATTTAAAATATAATGAAATTAAACTCGATAATTTTATTTTTTCAAAGTATTTGTATAGCCTAGATTAATAGACTGATAATAGGTAGTCATTGACAACCTATTGTCATTGACAATTTACTTTGTCCATATCCTAAATATAATGAAACTAAACTCGACAATTTTATATTATTCTCAATATTTGTACAATTACAAATGACTACACCTTCGATTAATAAATAGTCATTAATAATATGTGGTCATTGACAATGGCTAGTCATTGATAATTTCCTTCGTAAAATATTTTAGATATGATGAAATTAAACTGGACATTTCTAGATTTACAAGTGATCATTGCTTGAACTAATAGATAGTCATTGACAATAGGTAGTCACTAACAATAGTCATTGACGATAAAGTTACAAGTGACTATAGCTTCTACTGATTATAGTCATTAACAATACATGGTCATTGGTAATGAATTTTGTAAATATGATGACGTTAAACGCGACCATTTTATTATTTTCACATTATTTGTTGAAATATAAGTGACTACTACTTTGACAGACAGATAGTCATCGACATTAGATAGTTTTTATATATTCTTTGTTGTTCATCTTAGATATAATATAATTAAACTCAATAATTTTCAAATATTTATAGAACTACATATAACTAGCCTAGACTAATAGGTAGTCATTGACAATAGATAGTCAACATTGTGGTTTGTCTTAAAAGTGATGACATTAAACGCGATCATTTTATTTTTTCACAATATCTTCTAGATATAAAAGTGACTACAGCTTCGACAGATACAATCATTGACAATAGATAGTATTTAATAATTGACTTTGATGTTCATCTTAGATATAATAAAATTAAACTCAATAAGTTTTTCGCACAATATTTATAGAACGACATATGACTATAGCCTTGACTAATAGATAGTCATTGACAATTAGTAGTTATTGACAATATAAATCCGTTGATAATTGACCTTGCGGTATATCTTAAATATAATGAGAAAAAACTCGATGTAGAATTACAAGTGACTATGGCTTTGACAGATAGATAGTTATTGACACTGGGTAGTCATTAGCTATACTACAGCTTCGACAGATACAGTCATTGACAATACATAGTTTTTGATAATTTACTTTATTGTTCATCTTACACATGATAAAATTAAACTCAATACATTTTTTTCGCACAATATTTATAGGGCGTAATATAACTATAGCCTAGACTAATTAATAGTCATTGATGATAATAAGTAGTCATTCAAAATATAAAGTCGTTGATAATTGACCTTGTGGTATATCGTTAATATAATTAAATTAAACTCGATGGCGAATTACAAGTGACTATAGCTGTGACAGATAGATAGTTATTGGCAATATGTAGTCATTGGCTTGACTGGTTTTTGTTAATAGAAAGTCAGTGACAATTTATTTTGTGATTCTTTTAGATATATTGAAATTAAACTCGATAATTTTATTTTTTTACAATTGGAATTTTAATTGACAATATTCAATGGGCGGATAGTCATTGATATTAGATAGATATTGACAATTTAGTTCGTGGTAGTTATGATAAAACTACACTCGATTGATTTCATTAGAAAGTTAATAACATAAAAATGTTCCACCGCGGGTTAGGTGACAAATTAATTAATCATCGATTAAAGAAAATAAAATAGGTAGATATTGACAGTAGATAGTCATTGACAATAGATATTTATTAGCAATAGATAGCTTATGACAATTTGTTTACTTGTGGACCATCTTAAATTTAATAAAATTAAATTCAATAATTTTTTTAACGCAATATTTGTAGAACTGCATCTGAGTATAGACTAGGCTAACAAATAGTCATGAATAATAGGTTTATTGACAATATATAGTCATTGATAATTTACTTTGAGGAATATGATGAAATTAATCTGTCTAATTTAGTTTTATCAGAACCTTTATAAAATTACTGACTATAGCTTCTACTAATGATAGTCATTGACAATAAATAGTCACTTTTACGTTATTTGTTGAAATATAAGTGACCATTAGTTTGACAGAGAGATAATCATTGACAATAAATAGTTTTTATAAATTCTTTGTTGTTCATCTTAGATATAATTTTCAAATATTTGTAGAACTACATGTGACTCTAGCCTAGACTAATAGGTAGTCATTGACAATATATAGTCATTAGTTATGTACTCTGTGGTTTGTCTTAAAAATGATTTCATTAAATGGAATAGTTTTATTTTTTACACAACATTTGTAGAAATATAAATTATTATAGCTTCGACCGATACACAGTCATTGACAATAAATAGTTTTTAATAATTGACTTCGTTGTTCATCTTAGATATGATAAAATTAAACTCAATAATTTTTTTCGTGAATTTAATTCATCGTGATTAATTTAATTTATTACAATAATTATAGAATTATTAAGTGACTATAGCCTTGACTAATAGTTAGTCATTGACAATAGGTAGTTATTAACAATAGAGAGTCTTTGGCAATTTACTTTGTGATTTATCATAGATATGATGAAATTAAAGTCAATAGTCAATATTTTTTTATCGCAATATTTTTAGAACTGCAAATGCCTATATGCTAAGATAATACACGTATATAGTGATTGATAATAGATAGTTATTGACAATTTACTTTATGGTACATCTTAAATTTGATGAAGATTTGACGATAATATAATTTTATCACAACATTTTTAGAATTACAAGTGACCATAGCTTCGTCTAATAGGTAGTCATTGACAATAGTTAGTACTTGATTGTAGATAGTTAGTAATTGATGAAAACTGACGTTGTGGTACATCGTAGGTATGGTTAAATTAAACTCAATAAAAACATATGATTCTACCTAATAGCCTAGATATTGACAATAGAGAGTCATGGATATTAGATAGTCATTGACAATAAATAGTCATTATGATAAAATCAAACTCGATATTTTTTATCAGAATATTTGTAGAAATGCAAGTGACTATAGCATCAATTAATATATAGACAATAGATAGTCATTGAAAATGACTATCTATTGTCTATGACTATTGTTTATGAATAATAATCATAAGTATAGTCGCTTATAGTTGTATAAATAAAGTAGTAAAACAACATAATCGAGTTTAATTTCAATTTATAATTTTATTTGTAATATTATATAAATATAAACCTCATAAATTCAAATTTGCGATTTTATAAAATTATTATTTTAGCACGTATCTAATAAAATTATTATTTTTATTGACATTACCAACTTTATTAACACAACGTAAACTTCATATTCGAATCAATATTTACGTACATGCAAAATATTCAGCTCTACACTCATTGCAGCATTTAAAATACGGCATTGCAATGTATGAATTTTAATACGCGGGCATGTGTGATTTTATGTTATTGTTTAATTGCTACAATAAACATTAGCGATTTAACAAAAATATTTCAGTTGCCGAACTTGTACGTGAAATTAGGTAAATTATGTTTATGTGTTATTCAGAGTGTTGAAATTTGTATTTACTCGACGGAAGAGTTGAAATTACCGCGGCGGAACTTTTATCTGTTCAATTGTTTTTTGTGTAACGTGTAAGATTAATTTGTTTATAACGCGCGTGTAAAAAGTGCGTTGCAATTATCGTGTATTCTTATGCGTTATATTGTGTAAACGTGTTGGGGTGGAAAGGGGTTCGCGAGAAAAAAATCCACCACCGAACCGATAGAGGGGAAAAACCGCGGACATTGACAGATCAATAATTAAAGACATTCGCGCCCATAAATCATTCTCATACATGACTATATTCTCGACACCTACGCCCCGCAAGTTATTATCCCTACATCCATCGATCGGAACGAATTGCCGAATTATTGATTAGTTTGGAAATATATCATATATACAATTTTATTTAAATTATATACAAAGAAGTTTTCTCTCCGAAAATTATGCTAAATGTAATAATATTTCATATCATTATTATTATTATTCATAATTTAGATCTCTCTAATATATACATATATATGAATATCACGGTTTGCATATATCATTTAATATTTAATGTATTAATATAATAATTAATGATTTATCTATTTAATGTGTGTATGTTTAAATCAATAGAACGTAGGGTAATTCGTTTGGACGTAAAGCGTGCGAATCCGACGTATTTCTAACTATTTTAATTGCGTCAAAACAAGCTGTAGTAATTGAAATAATACGTATAATGCGGAACCTCACCTGGACAAAAGTGAACAAACACTCATTACGCTTAAAAACTGCTTTTATTGGTAATGCCGCGACACATATTGAGTTATACAAAAAATCGCGTGTTACAAATAACGGAAAATTATAGAAAAGTGCACGTAACGATTATTTGGTTTGTGTGTTTGTGTGTAGTATTATGCATTCATTGTGCTATTGGCACTATTTCTATGAAGGCAGTTTTAAAGCAAATGTTTGTTTTTATTTTGCAGTTAATGAAAAAGGAATAAAGTTTATAAAACAAATATTGAACATTTCATTTTAATTATTAAAACAAAGAAAATAATCAACTTTATTAAGTGGTGTAATAAATGTTATTATTTTATTTATTGTTTTAATATTGTTAATAATTTATTTAAAAAAAAGTTTATTATGAATTATAGCTTTTTTGTATTAATAATCAATACTTTAATAATTTACAGGCCCATAAAAAAAATAAATCAATTTAGTAGTGTAGGGAATGAAAATTATAATCCAATGATTTTTTCGAATGAATAAACAATGGATTAAAAATAAATGGTCCAATTATAATAAACACATAATGATCGCAATGTTTATAAATCTGTTTTTCAATTAAGTAAACGTTAATCCCCACCCCACGAACGTCTGCAGTACAAATATCAGTTGAATGTACGAATTCTGTACGTTTCCCTTCATTAATTAATTAAACCGCCTCTTGTTCCTACCGAACAACACGTGTATTTTTACCGGTTGGTATTTTAGTAAATAAAATTTTGCGAGCACCCGTTTGCTTATTCGGTGGCAAACAGGAGATTGTATCTGTGACGCGTTTCAAAGGGTTTTGCAATTGGCTTATATAAATAGGCCAATCTGCCACGACGAATTTGTATTTGTATTATTTATTCATATATAGGAAATGTGACGTGACATACGCGGATTTGCGAGGATTTTTTTATTTGAAAAAGGTTCGACCGGACCATTTATTATGCGGCTATGCGCGGTTGTATATTCACATTATTTGACAACTATGGTGATATGTGTACATGCCCCGTAATTCTTTTTATTAAAATAACCATTAATTTCAACTAGGAGGAACCTCCGGATGAACACGTTCATTTAATTAAATTTTTCATTGAAAATACCAGCTAATTTTTGTATATGGGAATTTTAACAATATTTATTTGTGCTTACGTTTATTTGTTGAAATAAATTTATTATCAATTTCATAACCTAAAAGTTTTGCTCTCAAAAACGAATGATCCTATTGAAATGAAACTTTAAATTGAAGGTCATTAAAAACTAGAACTGAAAAGCTTTTGGTAAACATTCACAAACCACAAGCTTATGTTTACTCGAGGCGTTTTTTTTTTTTTGTTTTTTCAAACGAAAGCTAAACGAAATGAGAAACTAAACAAGTTTTATTAAAACATGTTTTTTTATATAAAGTTCTTAACTTGCGAGAAAAACATTAAAAATTTTGATATTTTTTGTTTATTGCTAATAATCTATAGGAGAAATTTCATATACATGAAATTAATATAACAAGTAATTGTAAAGAATCCAAAATTGAGCAAATTATTAAGAATAGCCGTTTTGCAAAAAAAATGTAAGGAAAATTCTATGATTGACTCATCACCGATTTTTAGGATTCTTTACATTTTACAACTTATAATTAAAACCCTCGCTTATGTTTTACTGATTGAAGGGTGGGATAGAGGCCACCCACCCACCCTACATATACATGATAACTATAAATACTAATCGTTGATGATTTTGCTGCAAAAAACAATAAAACCTTTTATGTAATAAAAAATAATCATAATCCAAATTTAAGGTTTCGTACAATTGAAATTTGTCAAAAGCAATTGATAATTATCAAAAATGCAATAATTTCAAACTTAAAAAATAAAGTAATTTATAAATTGAAAATAGTTTTATTTAGGTTAGGTTAGGTTAGGTTAGGTTTTCCGCAGGGGGGGTTGGCGTGTACAGCCATTTGGGAGTAGCGACCCCACGCGCCCGAGCCGTTCACTGCACACACACGCACATCTCTCTCTCTCTCTCTCACACACACACACACCCGCTCATCACAAACACACACACAACGACACTGACACCCCGTGAAGTAATGCCAGACAGCGGTTCCGCGGGGTGGCACACACACACTCATCACACTTTGTCTATACAAGATTTTCCACCTCTCAGCCACAAAAAAGAAGGTTAAGTTAGGTTAGGTTAGGTTAGGTTAGGTTAGGTTAGGTTAGGTTAAGTTAGGTTAGGTTTCCCGCAGGGGTGGTTGACGTTTACAGCCATTTGGGAGTAGCGACCCCACGTACCCGAGTCGTTCACTGCACACACACGCACATTTCTCACACACACACACCCACCCACTCATCACACACACACATCAACGACGCAGACCGACTCCCTACACCCCGTGAAGGAGGTGGTTTTTAGTGAGTATACTAGTTCTGGGGAGTCCCACACTCTGCCTATAAAAGATGTTCCACCTCCTAGCCACATAAAAAGGTTAAGTTAGGTTAGGTTATTAAATAAAGAAAACTTTAAACTTTAAAAATAAAATAATTTATAAATTGAAACTAGTTTTGGTTAGGTTAGATTAAGTTAGGTTAGGTTATTAAATAAAGAAAACACTTAACCTTTTTATACCACTTATATTTTTTATTTCTCGTGACTAGTTTCAATTACAAGGTAATCATTATCAAACTGTGAAATTGAAATAAAAAATATGTGTTTTCTTTATTTAAAAATCGAAAATGTACCACAAAGTAAACGCCTCAAAATTCAACAATTAGGTTAGGTTGGGTTAAGCACCCTACATCAATTCATTAGTTCGAATCATCCAGACAGTTGAGCTAGCTAGCAAAGTTATTTATTTTATTTACACATAATTGGAGTCAAGACAGGGCAGACTATATAGGATTTTCCAATATGACTAAATAATTTGCTTCACAATAAATAGGAAGGTTTTATCGGAACGTGGGATTTTAGTTTATTTAAAAAAAAAAATATAAGATAAAAAAATAATCTGTTATGCTTAAAGAAGTATAGAAAATTCCTAACATCAATAGTGCAAATAATATTATTTATACATTTTGTAATAATTTTGATCAGTCGATTACACTTTTGTAGGTAATAAAGTCGCAGTAATTCCATTGAAAAATCTCGTTGGTGTGCAATAAATGGAGGGTGGGATAGTGGCCACCCACCCACCCTACATATATCTTGAAACTTAAACTTAAACACTGTTTTAAGTTGATTATTAACATCAACAGCTATACTTATATGTATAAAAGATTTTAACAGTAAGAGAGTATTTTTTATTGAAACAAGGATGTCAGGTGGTATTCCAAAAATTCATTAAAACCATTGCCAGATAAAAAATTCTCTATTCTCTTTCAAAAAGGTCGCCAACCATTTAGATAAGTAATTAAGTTGTAGCAATAAAGTAATTTAATTGAAAACCCTAGTTTTTGTTATAATGATTGGAGGGTGTAATAGTGGCCACCCACCCACCCTACATATTTCCTGTAACTTATACTAGAACACTGTTCTAAATTTCTTACCGACATCAACAGTTACACTTATATGGGCATACGATTTTAATGGTAAGAAAATAAACGATCCCAAAAGATTTTTATCATCTTCATTTTTTTTTTATTATGAACCTATTATCGGATTTTCCAATATTTCAAAACTGTTGACTTACTCAGCTCAAGAAAAAATACAAGTTTTATTCGATGAGGAATGTTACTATCCAAATTTTGTTTTAACGATTGCCAGAAAGAGGATTAGAAAATGAAAAAGGAGGGAAACTTTACAACTATACTCAATATTATGATAGAACGAATAAATACATCAATCTATATGTATCTTGGTAAACAGAAAACGCTTAAAAATTCATCTGTATCTGATTAAGTTTTAATTTTTTATTCAATTTGTTTATTTATTTGGTGCACAAGGTGAAATTTAACATTTTGGCCGTAGTAAAAATTTTAATTTTACTGAGTGTGGTTCTTTTGTTGTTATCTTTTACAATGCCTATGGTGCAAAGACGCGCTAATTTTCATCAACTTACTGAGCTTGATGGGGGGCGGATAGTTGGATTTAGAGAGATTGGACTTTATTTCCTAGAGATTAGGGACAGGGTGCACAGAAGTTTAGATACTATAGTAAGATGTTGTCTGGCATGGGATCAAGAAAGTCGAACACGAAGAACTAGAGATACAGGACCACGCCGAAAAACCACAGAGCGTACAGATCAGCGTTTGAGCTATTACATACATGCAAACATAGATTAAAGATCTATGTATACATAACCGTATTTCAAAAAATTGTACAATTTGACCGCATCCTTTCTAAAAATACCGTGGTTTCTATATGTTGAACATCAAAAATTTTTACTTCTATCCTTAATAGAATTTTTAGTTTTTTCTGTATATTAATTGATGAGGACGTTATTTGTTGAAAATTCATATCACTTGTTAAGTATTAAAGTAAAATCACTTTTTTAATTTTCAAAAACTTTTATTTGTTGGAATTACATTTCTTCGCCGGAAGAAGCCACAGTGTGGCGAAACAATTGTTGCGTGCAATTCCAGCAAATAAAAGTTTTTGAAAATTAAAAAAGTGATTTTACTTTAATACTTAACAAGTTTTTTCTGTATGTTCCAGCAAGAAAAACTTAGATTCTAGAGCGCTTCCATAGCTTTGGATATCAAGATAGTCAAAAATATTTATAATGGGAAATCACATAGCAATACATGCTCCAAAAGATATGGTGAATGTGATGTAAACAAAATCAGCAAATGACTGCGCATGCGTACACGTTGTTGTTGATGATATAATTATACGTTAGCTTTCAGCTAGTGTTTTTTGCTGTATTAAGCATATTAAACATTTGATTTTGTAAGAAAAGCGATTTAATTTACCATCTCTCTCCTGAACGTGATATTGATGCATACTGTACACTTATAATAATGTGTACAATTCTATGGAAATAATAATCTAACAATAATTATAACTATTAATAATAATAGTATATAGATAACGTACTCATTTAGCTCCTTGTATATTTGTATAGGTGAACTTATTAGGGCACACAATCGTCCTCATCAGTCTGAAACGCAATTAATTGTATCTCAATGGCGAATGGTGCTAGTCACCTATTGAAATTTGAAGCTAAGCTCGCGTATTCATTCCTAATTGCTGAAACTTTATCCTTATCAAATTTTAAGAAGCTCCGCTACTTTCTCAAAATTGTGCAACGAAATTTTCCAATGCGTTAATAATTTGCCGGCAAGAAACGTTTTTCATATTATCACTTAAATTAATTATTGCTCCCCGTCGTAAAAAAAGCAACAGATCACTCCGGCCTCTCGTGCATTATATATACAGGGATAAAGTACCAACCAGGAGAGGTGACTTATTATTCATCACACGTTTTAATGGATTTTTCATTTAAAAAAAATGTTACTTTATACTTGATTAAAAACTTTCTTTACTATTTATTTAAAATAGATGTCTAAGTATTTTAATCAAGTTTATTGGCATCTTCACGTAACTCCTCAATTAATCTTATCATTTTCTGAGTGCTGTATGAATTATTTTTAAGTGTTGAAATGTTCACGCTATCTCTGCTACAAACTTGATGGAAAAGAATAATAGAAACATTTTAATTAAAACACTTGTTATTTTCCATATTAATATATTCAGTTTCCTGACACGTATAACATAAATAAGTAAATAACAAGTGTTTTAATTCAAATATTTCTGCTGAAATGTGTTTCTAATGTCTTTAATTATTTTATGGTGTTTAAAATGTCTTTAATTCATGCTCCTTTCTTGACTTATGGTAATTAAATATGATTTTTAAGCGTATCACTGACCTACTTCAATAAACTACCTATTGCCTCGGCATACTTTTAATTTATATCAAAATACGTACCATATCTTAGCGTAATTTTGACCTAGTTCAATAAATTATTCAATGTCCTAGCGTACTCTCGTTCTCGATCAACTATGTAATTAGTCATATATTAATTTTTTGTTCTACTAAAAAAATGTAATGAAATTTTATCAAACAAACTTATTAAACTGATGTATTTTGGATCTACCTTAATAAACTATGCCTTATCCCTTCGTGCTCTTAATTTACACAATCACATTGTGAAATTAAGCAACGTAAAGTATTTCCTCTTGATACGCCATATTTTTTCGTATCGTACTCTTAACCTACCTCAAAAAAAGTACGCGTTTTCTAAGTATACCTTTAACAGACGTTAATATTTTATTTATTTTCCTAGCGTAATCCTGACCTACCTCAATCAAATATA
Source organism: Ontholestes murinus (assembly GCA_963969525.1). Taxonomy (NCBI): domain Eukaryota; kingdom Metazoa; phylum Arthropoda; class Insecta; order Coleoptera; family Staphylinidae; genus Ontholestes; species Ontholestes murinus. The sequence continues at coordinate 9,467,766 of OZ018399.1, read as the reverse complement.
AATTGCACTAGCGTACGCTTAACCTACCTCAATTAAACTTTCAATGGCTTAGCGCACTCTTGACCTACTTTAACAAACAATGCATTCAACGTCAAAGAAAGACCTAAAAGGAAGCGATTCTAGATGATTACAGTAGAATACTTTCAGGGAGCAATGGAAAAACGAGAAAAACACTAAAGACTTTCAGTATGCTGCACAAAAATGTTTAATACATTTTGTATGCTCAGACCAGTCTTAAAACTTTGTAAGTAAACCCTGTATTTCACCAAGTGAGTAAAAGTTCTTAGTTTAATAAAAAAAATATGATTTCTAGGAATAAAATCAATTATTAGGTTTAAATAAGAATTGTAAACTTAGCTTAGTTATTAAAAAGTCAAATATTTTACAATAATATGTATGTTAGTGTGATTAAATTGAATTAAAATATAAAGTACAAGTTATGCCATCCAGCTAAAGATGATTTATTATATGCGACGAAACAGATCTCAGCCATTGAATAACTGGGCATAAAAACGTTGCTTTTCAATTTTCAGCGGTGCTTGAAAAGTAAATCGACGGATATAGACATAATCCCCTACAAAACATAATTTTGTATCTTTGGGGAAAGTAAAAGAGATCGTGATATACGTATCCGTTTATTCAATTCCAAAGTGCACCATTTTACTCAAACGAAAATACTGTATATATTTTTCCATAAGTGTCAACGTTAAGATATGTGTGTGGATAATTAATTAGGATTTTAAACTTGGGAAACAAAATTTTTTTGAATAATGGACTCGCCGGCGCGAAATCCTCCAAGTTTTTTCCTTCGCTGACGGATCAATCAACAACTTTTATAATGATCTAAAACTCCGGGGCGTTGCGTAACCGGAGCGGTTTGGCACCTGCATCCGCTATGGCTTCGAAAACCGCACGCCGGTCGGTAAAATTTATCTGGAAAACTTTTAGTCCCTATTCATGGAGGTGTTATAACCCCTATCTATTGCAATGAAATTAAAATTAAAAACAATAACTAATAAATTGTATAAATTATTATTGTGAATCATCAACTATCATCTTAAATGAATATTACTATAGAGTTTTAAGATTAATTTGAAAATAGTATTAATTTTATATGTTCTTAATACTCTACAATCAATATTGGAGAAGGCGATAGGAATATAATTCCTTCAAATGCTTTAGTTTTCAAAGTGGATGAACGATTCACTCGTTGGTTTTTCCCATCGCCTTCGATTGATTTCATGATGGAGGTTATCACATCTAAGATGCAGTTTTAAATCCTGAATTCTGAATAGAACGTACCACTGCAATGGTCTAGGGTGAAAAATTCCCAGATCAAATAATAATTCTATCCGCGTTTTAAATTATTAGTGCAAGCAATTACAATTATAAGAAATATATATAAATGCAAATTTTAAATATTTAGTTTGTTTAAAATATGATTTTTATTAATGACCTTCACAAGGTTATTTGGTAACGATCTTGTAAAAGTTGAAACTAGTCACAATGATAATTTTCAGGATATTAAAATTATTCAATTACGAACAATTCCACTCGCAAACGAACAAAAGGATATCTTTTTACGATCGACCAGCGAAGGCCCGGATTATACAAACATTTTATAAATTTTAATCTATATTACTGGAATACTATTAAAATGAAATGGTCGAAATTCCGCAAATGTTATTCTCTCGAGTATTCCATCTACCGCAGGATTGATAACAGAATCTACGTATGCATGAAAATAAATTTCTGTTATTCATGGCGGTTGCTTTATCACATCCTTCGTACGCTGCAGGGTGATCGAATCGCTTAAATTAGCTTATCAATTTATTCAAATTTCTTACACTCTTTAATCAAACATAATTAATAATGAAAGAATGAAAAATCAATATTTAATTTACATAATTAATAGTATTATATTTGTAAGAGGGATGGTAAGAAAGTAGTACCCTTGTGACGTGCGGAGCGCTGGCGAATAGAGTAGCCGCCTGATGTATGCTAACACGTTCTGTTGTATTTCAGCTGTTTATCTCGCTGCTCCTTATGTGAGTGTTTATGATGTTCAAAAAAATAAAGAACACCACTTCTTGTAAAGTTATGACTGTGATTAGATTTCTTAACGCAAAAAAAATGTGCGACCTTGCGATATTTATCGTCAATTAAAGTATGTTTGTGAAAATAATGACATCAAAATAAATATATACACTACATTATTTGTATTTAATTAAATTAAATAATTATATAGATATTTAATGTAGCAATTATGTAGTATATTTAATTATGTTTTTTTTTTAAATATCAAATTTTTAAACAAGTAAAGTAAGAAACTTCAGCATTTTACTACCTATTTCCCCGGCGCAAAAAAAGGCTTAGCATCTGCTCCGGCAATCGCGAGGGGGTTAAGCTGAAGTTTAGAATATTTAGATCGTCAATAATCATGCCAGTTTTTTTTTTTTCTTCTTCCTCTCTCCCTCCTCCAAAATACGTGCACTCCCCGGGAACGATATTAAGGAAACAGTTCTTGTATAAATTGCTTTCGAGACATTACCAGTTCACGATGTATATAAGGAAATGGCGGGGCACATTCGACGTTCACCAGAAAAGAACTTCCAGTGGAAAAGTTCCGCCGTAAAGGAGGGAATTAGAGACTAAATACATGCAATAATGTCAATGATATTAATCGATGTTACCGGGGGCGCCCCGGCAACATTCGTTCGGGCACACCCCTCGATATTTACATATTAATTCCCCGCCGTGCACCGAGCACCGGAGGATTCGGAGTGTACGCGGAGAGGGTCGTTCCCGGGGCAGGAAAAAAAAAAGTTCGTTCGCGGCTTTGTAAAAATGTGCATTATTTCGAGGGGAAACACACATGAAATCCGGAAAGTTTGTCCAACGGCACAACTGGAATTTAAGTTCACTCGCAAAGAATATTTTCATGTAACGAAATAACATATATTATTTACAAACACAAAAAACGCTTACGTATTATAGCGTTAGTTACTTAAATCCAATCAATTTTTAACATTTAGTGCACGAGGCTTGTTATAAAAGATAAAAGTATTTATAAAGTGACGTTAAAATCTCACTCTTTTTTCATTTTCACTCATTTTTAGACGAAATTACTGGTTTTTTATGTGTCAGTCACTGGTGACTGACAAAGCATCAATCGCAAAAAAATATGCGTTTCGCCCCGTCAGCAATGGCTCAGTCACGTGTCTCACTCTAACAAACATTATCTCTAAAAAATCAACGTGTTTTTGATTTACAAAAATAAATTTGGAATTTATTACTATATTTTTATGTATTTATATTAGTTTGAGTTAACAAATAAACATATATTACTATTATATTATTAAACATACGGGTTTGATTGATTGGTGAGGCACTTAGGTGTTGAAAATCCATACTTAATATTGAGATAACGCAATTGTTTGATTTTCATATATTGGTTTATTAAACACAACCTATGTTTCGCCACACTGTGGCTTCTTCAGGTGAAGTAAATTTACTTTACTTTACTTTATAGGGTTTTATTTTAATATAGTACATTTTTTCCGAGATTATACCTACAGCTGTTTGAAGGAATATTAGATGGCCAAGTTGTAGTAACGTACAGAAGGGCCGTATCAGGCAATCCTAATAACAACGTAACTCGTGACTGACAGCGCTAAATTGTGATTTTAAAGTACGTACTCGCTGTCAGTCATCGGTGACTGACGTGGCCGTATTAGAATATTTCGGTGTAAGTCACCGGTGACTGACAAGGCGGTCGAAGTGTTAATAAATTAGATCGAAACTGGTCAGTTGTTGTGAAACAATAATTCGATATAATTTTTGAAATTTTAAACTTCCCATTAATATTTTTTTTAAGTAAACAAGAAATTAATCTTATTGCCTTCATCTATATCATAAAATTCTTACAAATAATTATACAGGATTTAGGTATTCAACCTTTCGCCGAACGATGCGGAAGGTTAACTTTTATAATGGAATTAAGGGACAGCGTTATTGATAAAACAGCGGATTTTACTCTCCGGCGCAAATTATAAAATCTTGGCAGAGTTATGAAGTTTTTGCGGAGCATCGCTTCCTTGGCAAACTCCTTCCGCGGCATACTTCGAAATACACTTCACGCAACTATTCAAATTTATTACTGTAATCACACAAAGGAAATCGATAATTTTAACGCAAAAAGGAATGATTTATTTATCCTGCGAACGAATTTTATAAAAGTTAACTGGGTTAATTAATAAAATATAGTTTGGAAAGTTTTTTTTTTAAACAATTAAATTACGATGTGCACTTTTATGCGTTTGCACAAGAACTGTAGTTACCGCCATTACAGGAATATGAATAATATTTACAATCATAAAAATTTCGGTAACCGCGTAGTCTTTAATGATCAGGGCACCGCTACACTTTTTTTTATTTTAAGACTTTATAATCCTATGTATTATTTGTTGTAGGGCGCTAGAATATTCTATTTATTGGGATAGGTTAGGAATAGGTACGATAAATAGTGAAAATACAAAAAAGTTGGTCAATAACACTTAATTTATTAATTTATAAGGAGTTGAGATGTTGATTATTGTTATGAAAACTCTGTGATTTTCAAAAAGGTTTTTATTTGTTATTTTCACTCAAGATTGATGCATCCGTTGAGGTAGGTTAGGAATACGCTCAATTAATAGTGGAAATACAAAAAATATTAAGTTAACACATTGGTTGCTAACAATTTTTTTTTTTGTAAATTGTCAAATTCGTGGTTTTTAAGCTTTATTTTATAAAATAAGTAAGAATATGCTTATTTAATTCATTTTGATGCATCTTTTAGACAAAATTACGGGTTTTTTACGTGTCAGTCGCCTGTGACTGACAGCTATAATGGCAAAAAATTATATGTTTCGCCCCGTCAGGCAATGTGTCAGTTACGTGTCTCACTCTCACAAATATTCTCTCCAACAAATTGCAAATATTGCAAAGGATGCTACAGTGAGGATTCAAAGAATCACGGCAGAAAATAGTAAAACTACACAAGTTACAACTTATTGTACTGTATGTCCAAACCAGCCGCACTATTGTATAGAATGTTTTAATAAGAACCATCGGTAATTTTGATTTATTAAATATACGGGTTTTATTTCAATATAGTACATTTTTCCGAGATTGTACCTGCAGCTGTTTGAAGGAATATTAAGTGGCCAAGTTGTAGTAACGTACGGAAGGGCTGTATCAGGAAAACCTTGTAACAATTAATACAGAACTCATGACTGACGGTGCTAAATAGTAAGTTTAAAGTAGGTACTCATTGTCAGTCATCGGTGACTGACGCGGCCCAATTGGAATACTTCGGTGTCAGTCACCGGTGATTGACAAAGCGGTGTTAAGAAGCGCTTGACGCACACACACGTGTTAAGTATACGTAGATCGTAAAATCAAAACAATCAATTAATAAAATGGTGTTAGTTAATTTAGTCGCTTAAAGTTTGCTTTAATGAATGACATTAACATAAAATATCGCTATAAGTAGTCTCATATAAAATGAATTTAAAAGGTCAAAAATATTACCTAAATGGCTAAAATATACAGTTTACAAGGCAGCCATCATCTAGAACATAGTTTCTCCACATTATTTAGTTCACCACCCACTTTGAGAATTGTGTCAAAAAAGTTTTCTTCGTTTTTAAGTTTTATTTCATAAAATTAGTAAGATAAGAATATTCTTAATTCATTTTGATGCATTTTTTAGTCGAAATTACGGGTTTTTACGTGTCAGTCTCAGGTGACTGACATAGCTCTGATGGCAAAAAATTATGTGTTTCGCTCCGTCAGGCTCTAACAAACATTCTCTCTAACAAAATGCAAATATTGCAAAGGGTGCTAGAGTGAGAATTTAAAAGAATCACGGCAGAAAATATGCCAGAAGTAAAACTATACAACTTACAACTTATTGTCCTGTGTCTCCAAACCAGCTTTACTATTTATTGTATAGCATGTTTTAAGTTGAACCATCGCTAATTTTTATTTATTAAATATACTAGTTTTGTTTCAATATTGTACATTTTTTCCGATTTTTTTACCTACAGCTGTTTGAAGGAATATTAGATGGCCCAGTTGTAGTAACATACAACAATTAACACGGAACTCATGAATGATGGCGCTAAATAGTAAGTTTAAAGTAGGTACTCGCTGTCAGTCATCGATGATGACGCGACCACATTGGAATACTTCGGTGTCAGTCACCGGTGACTGACAAAGCGGTCAACGTGCTAAGACGCACACACGTAGTAGGTATACGTAGATAAAATCAAAACAATAAATTAATAAAATGGTGTTAATTAATTTAGCCGCTTAAAGTTTGCTTTAATGTATAAAATTAACATAAAATGTCGCTATCAGTAGTCTCATACAAAATGAATTTAAAAGCCAGTAATGGTCAAAAATATTACCTAAATGGCTAAAATATACACTTTATAAGGATGCCATCATCTAGAACATAGTTTCTCAACCTTATATAGGTCACCATCCACTTTGAAAATTGTTTTTAGTTTCTACCATCTGTTGCGAATTTAAAACAGCCATTGCCTATTGTCCCCTCTACACCACCTTAATGCCTCCTAATTTTCTCTGAGTCTTCTATTATCACACCCCCTCCCCTCCGCCCCGAAAGTCTTAAACGTCCACAAGAGGGGGCTATCGCCCACGCTAAGAACCTATCATCTAGAATTATGGGCGTGAGTGGAAAAACATTAACTCTTCTATTTAATAAACGATAAAGTTAAGCACTGCGATATCCTGTAAGTGTAATGATAAAGATTTTAAATTTAGTTTCAACAAGTAACAGCCTCTTCAATCCAGTATTTTAAAGATATTTATTATAAAGGCCTTAATTAAACGGCCTAGTATTGTTGTATCATGATATTAGCGTTAATAAACATTAATCACCTTACTATGTTTTTATCATAAATATTTTCTCTGCATTTTTTTAAATCTGTGCCTAGTATTATTATTTCTGGAAAGCCAATGAAATATATTTTATTTGCCTTACATTATAAACATCACCAGGTTGGCTGCACTTGTGCGTGCAGAATTTATTTCTTTTCAATGTTTTATTAAGCTCCCTTCGGAATGACGGGGAAATGTTTTTGTTTTATATCCCGTTCTGACGTAACATCGTTCCTCTTTGATAACCATGGTATCACTAATATATCCGTTTCCATTAAGTGATCAATGGTAGTAAATATTATAATTTCGTGTAAAGTAATAAAGCGTAGTTTTTTTAAAGGTTTTAATATTATAGCTCAGTTATTACATATACAGTGTGTATTAATAAATAAGTAGTTATAAATTTTTAGAAGAGATAGATGGGAAAGATTGAATGATAGAAATGTATGGTAGGAATTGCTACTGTACGCGATAGATGTCGCTACGTTAGGCGAAGTAGTAGTTGTATATGCGCGCGCATGCGTCGTTTTTGGCGATCGTTCGTTTTCATAGGTTTTTTGCTGTATTGAGATTAACAAACATGTTTTCTCCTCTTAAATCTGTGCTTCCTTAATTGTGTTTCCGACCATGCATTGCTGTATTGATGATAATAAACCTGTTTTCTCCTCTTAATTAATTGCTTTCTCATTTGTGTTTTCGAACATAGAACATAGGAATGCATGGTCGGAAATTGCTACTTTACGCGATAGATGTCGCTACGTTGGGAGAAGATGCGTGCGCATACGTGGTTTTTTGCGATCGTACGTGTTCACTCTTCTTAGTTAGAAATATAAACATGTTTTCTCCTCCCAATCCTGTGCTTTTTTAATTGTGTTTCCGATCATTCATTTTACATATTTGATTTCCCATTATCTAGAAGCACTTTATCTCCTTGAAAGAGCTAACATAAAACGTTTATAACAAAGAAACGTGATTTATAGAATCCGAAATAGCATTTGAAGGCATACAGAATATGACTTATTGTCAAGCCTAGTTTAAAAATGTATAGTTTAATTTTTGTTTAGGAAGTTATCGACTTTTTACTTAAAAAAAATTACTGCATATTTCGATTAACTGAGTTTTAAGAGTACTTAAACATTCAACTCTTATACCATCATATTTTAATAAATTAAACTGGAAGAGTATCTGAAGGTTTTACCCCGGCGCATCCACCATTTCTCAATATGCTTTTTGCCTTTTTTAATTACTTACTTTAATGTTTAATTTAGTGCCCTTACGCAATAAAAGGAAGTGAATAAGATTACGTACATTTATTTAAGCTGAAATACCTTTAGAACACTTTCATCCTAATGGTGAATCTTATTTTACTAAATCCTCTCGTATTTCTCAGGAAATCCACATTTTTCAACGATTTTTGCCAATTTTGAATTTTGTCGATTATAGCGTCGTCTGTCACGAATACAAAAATAAATTTCAGATAAAAGTTTCTTATTTTTTCCCGGAATATTCAAATCCGTACAAAAAATGGTGGTTCCTATTTAACTTTTCTATTTCTCACCCCCTACCCCCTAGGGGATTGAGGGTAGTGGGTCGAGTTTCGTGTCATTAGATGTCCCCCTCCGATGCGAACAAATTTTAATTATATTTTTTTTTTATTCGATGTATAGTTTTCGAGATATTTCAATGTCTTCACTTAAATTGAACACCCTGTATATAAATAATGACTTAATGTAAAGACTAGTCGGAAACAGATTTCATTTAATCATCAAATTAAAACCAAACTGTTTTTATTAATATTGATAGTAAGGTTATAAAGTAATTATTTATCGCAGAATTTAATCACATTTTTATCTAAAGAACGTCGTAGAATCACAAACACAAGGCCGAAAGGCCGCGGATCGATCGCCTTCTGAGAATCTTTTCTCTCGATAAACGTGTTGTATCTCTCATAAATACAGACCTGTATGAAGTGGAAAACTAAACTTCAAACTTTAAACCGCATTTGAAATTTATGTTCATTTTTTCATGCGGCACTATATAAAGGAACAAGGATATAAAATAAACTCAGCGAATAGAAAAAATTCTGATTAGCTATTTCCTCAATTAATTTAACTAAACAAAAATTTTAATTTCATGTAACTATAATTATATAATTGAATACTGTAAATCTCAATGAATTTTTGTAGGAGCAATACGAGGGATGTCTGCGGGACGTGTGCTAACATGTTCAGTTATATTTCAGCTGTCTATGTGCAAAGTTACCAGTCGCAGGTATTAACTATGCTTTTTATGTGAGTGTTTATATTGTTCAAGAAAGTAAAGCACTTGGAGTTAGAGTTGTGATTAGATTTCTGAACGTAAGAAATGTGCGACCTTGGAATATTCGTCTCAATTAAAGGATATGTATGGAGAAAATATTATGGATAATTCAAAATAAATACAACAATTGAGTTTGTTGGAGTCACTTCTTTAAAAGAAAGCCTCCAGAATTACTTATTTAATATTATTGATAAGTCGTCTGTTGCGCTGTTGTAATTTTCACACCCATGATCACAAGCATTCGGGGCAACCCACAGTCATTACTATGATTACGAATCCTAATACACTGGCAAGGATTATTAATATTTTTAATATTTAAAAATAATATAAAAATTGTAGTATAACGTAATAATTAATAATTCTTATTATTTGAATATTTAAATTAATTAACAAACTGTTATGTATTTAATAATTAATGTTATTATTATATTATATTATTAATTAGCTGCACGTTTTCTGGTTAATTATTGCATCAAATGAGTATCATACAAAACTTTAATTCACTGAAATATTATTGAAATTCTATAATTATTCGCATGGAGTTGTTCGCACATTAATACCGAATAAAATATTTGTATCTCCATTATCAGTTTTTAATTAGAGGCTAATTAAACTCTTGGTGTTTCGCATGAGTTTAATTAACCTCTAATTAATATAAAAATGTATCACCACGGGTTAAGTGAGGATTTAATTTATCGTACCAATTTTTAGTTTCCTTGATTTTCCCTAAAAGTGTTTCACTCTATTCTATTAAAAATTCTTTACAGTATCTTCAAAATTTTAGCTTAATATCTTTCTCCGGGGTTTTTGAATTTTGTTTGTGTACATCTTGAATAAGTTGTAATTAAAACACAATACTTTTTAGAATTATACAGTAACTATTGTTTTGACTATAAGCTAACCATAATTAAACTAGACCAAAATTTTGCGTATTCGGTTTTAAAAATTTATAGTTTAATTTTTGTCCAGGAAATTAGAATTATTGAATTTTAACTTTAAAAAATAGTGATGTGGCCATAAAAAAATTTTACTTTGACAATTTTCTTTTATTCAAAATTTGTAATTAAAGTTATTGCAAACAGTGAGGCGATAAGTAATTAAAGTTAATATGTATATGTAGGGTGGATGGGTGGCCGCTATCCCACCCTCCAATTAATAAAACCTCATCAACAATTATTTGAAAATTTTGTATGAATAAATCTCTAAAAATTGCAATTATTTTGGGTTTATTTATATTTTACATCTTTTAATTAAAACCCTCGCTTATGTTTTACTGCTTGGAGGGTGGGATAGAGACCACACACCCACCCTACATATACATGATAATTTTAATTGCTAATCGTTGATAATTTTGCTACTAAAAACAATAAAACTTGTGTGTAATAAAAATACAGCAGAATTCGAATTTGAGTTTTAATCTAAATGACCTTCTATAGCTAATCTTATTTAATTTACCTATCATGCATTAAAAATGTATTAAATTACTCACCTAAAAAATTTACCTTTTCAAATCATTTTTATTAAAAAAAATTGTAAATAATTTTACTCCAAACCGCAAGACGATCAGTAATTGAAATTTATATGTATATGTAGGGTGGGTGGGTGGCCTCTATCCTAACATCCAATCAGTAAAACATAAGCGAGGGTTTTAATTAAAACTGTAAAATATAAATATACACAATATAATTGCATATTTTAGAGATTTATCCAAATAATTTTTTCAAATAAACGTTGACGATGTTTTACTGACTGGGAGGATGTATAGAGGCCACCCACCCACCCTACATATACATATAAATTTCAATTACTGAGTCTTGCGGTTCGGAGTAAAATTAATTAAAAATTTTTGAATAAAAATGTTTTAAAAAGAAAAAAAATTGAGTGAGTAATTTAATAAAATTGTAATGCATGATGGGTGACTTTAAATCTAAATTAGATAAGATTTACCTGTAGAAGGTCATTTAGATTTAATCTTAAATTTGGATTATGCTTAATTTTTATTACATACAAGGTTTTATTGTTTTTAGCAGCAAAATCATCAACGATTAGCAATTAAAGTTATCATATATATGTAGGGTGGGTGGGTGGCCTCTATCCCACCCTCTATCCAGTAGAACACGAGCGAGAGTTTTAATTAAAAGTTATAAAATATAAATGAACACAAAATAATTGCAATTTTTAGAAATTTATTCATACAAATTTTTCAGATTATTTTTGATGATGTTTTACTAATTGAAGGGTGGGATAGAGGCCACCCACCCACCCTACATATACATAGAAATTTCAATTACTAATAGTGCCGCGGTTTGGAATAAAATCAATTACAAAATTGTTTAATAAAAATAATTTGAAAAGGTAAAATTTTTGAGTGAGTAATGTAATAAAATTTTAATGCGTGATGGGTGATTTTAAATCCAAATTAGATAAGATTAGCTATAGAAGGTCATTTAGATTTAAAATCAAATTTGGATTATGCTTTATATTTATTACATACAAGGTTTTATGGTTTTTAGTTGCAAAATCATCAATCAAAATAAGGTTTAATTGTTTTTAGCAGCAAAATCATCAACGATTTGCAATTAAAGTTATCATGTATATGTAGGGTGTGCGGGTGGCCTCTATACCACCCTCCAACGAGTAAAACATAAGCGATGGTTTTAATTAAAAGTTGTCAAATGTAAACAAACACAAAATAATTACATATTTAATTGATGTATTCATACAAATATTTCTAATAATTGTTTATGATATTTTACTAATTAAAGGGTGTGTTAGAGGCCATATATACATATTAATTTTAATTACTGATCTTCTCACTTTTTGCAGTAACTTTAATTACAAATTTTGAATAAAAGAAAATTGACAAAGTAAAATATTTGAGTGTGTAAATTAATAAAAAATAAATATGTGATACGTGGAAGGGATTTAAGTCTTACTTAACTAATAGATTAGATTTTATAACTGCGCACCCACCATGTAAAAAAAATTAATAATTTTCTTACTCAAAAATTTTAACTTTTGTATTTCTTTTTTATTCAAAAGGTTTTAAAATTAATTTTACTTCAAACCGCGGGACGATCAGTAATTGAAATTTATATGTATATATAGGGTGGGTGGGTGGCCTCTATCCCACCCTTGAATCAGTAAAACATTAGCGAGAGTTTTAATTAAAAGTTGTAAAATATGAATAAACCTAAAATAATTGTAATTTTTAGGGATTTATTTATATAAATTTTTCAACTAATTTTTTGATGATATTTTACTGATTAGAGAGTAGGATAGGGTAGGTTTGGAATAAAATTAATTACAAAATTTTTTGAATAAAAAAGAAATTCAAAAGACAAAATTTTTGAGAGAAGAAATTAATAAATGTTTAATGCAATATGGGTAGGCAGAGTATCTACATTAGATAAGAATAGCTATAGAAGATCATTTATATTCAAACTTAAATTTGGATTATACTGTACTTTTTGTTATCATGTATATGTAGGGTGAGAGTGTGGCCTCAATTTATAGTCATATTCGAGGGTTTTAATTAAAAGTTGTAAAATGTAAAGAAACATAAAAAAAATGATGATGTGCCCTCATAGTATTTTCTTTACATTTTTTTTTGAAAAATATAAGTTTTAGGCAAAAAGCTATTTTTAATAATTTGTTCATTTTTGAATTCTCTACAAATACTTGTTATATAAATTTCATGTCACTTCAATAGTTTATTAGCAATTGGCAAAAAATATCAACATTTTCAATTTTTTAAGAAGTTAAGAATTTTATGAAAATAATATTTTAATAAAACTTGTTCAGTTTCTCATTCCCTTTAACTTTTGTTTCAAAAGTTTTGTAATATTGTCAATATTAAAAAAATATCGGAAGAGAAAAAACAAAAAACGGTCTCGAGTAAATACCCACTTCCAGTTTATAAATGTCCACCAAAAGCATATCAGTTACAGTTTTTAATGATAAAATCTTAAGTTTAAAGTTTCATCTCAAACAGATCATTCGTTTTTGAAATACAGCGCCAACAGACATTTTTATGCACGAAAAATAATACTTTCCCTATATATAGGGAAAGTAAAAAGTAATATATATATATATATATATATATATATATATATGGAAAGTAAAAGACAGAATTAAACACTTCATATTTTGATTAATTAAAGTTGTAAGAGTAGTTAAAGGTTTTACCCCGGCGCATCCAACATTTCCTATTATGCGTTTAGTCTTCTTTTAATTACTTACTTTAATCTTTAATTCAGTGCATTTATGCAATAAATAAAATAAATAAGCTTACATACTTTTATTGAAGCTAAAATACCTTCAGAACACTTTCATCCTAATAATAATTTTAGGAAAGACGTGTTTTTATAATCAAAACGTTTGATAATAAAATATTAAAATCGCTGTTTCTTAATCAATAACTAATACAATAAATAATCTAGAATAAATTTTTAACTTAAAATACTTTAAAATTTAGTTCATCTTCATAATAATAATATTAAGGAAGACAACTTCCTATATAAATTAAATATTTGAGTACAATAATAGTATCCTAATTTTTAATGTCTTTTGGGAATAATAAATCATTTCAAATAGTATTTTTTACTATTATTAAACCTTCAAAACATCATTATCTAAATAATAATAATTTGAAGGAAAACAATTTTATGTTATCATAAAAGATATTTAAGTCCTTTAGTTCGTTATAGAAAATTATGTTTATATTATATCATTGTTTGATATTATTCACTTAAATTGAATATAATTTTAAAAATCATCTTCGTAATAATAATTTTAAGGAAGACTAGTATCTCCATTTTCGGTGACTTTTGGCAATAATAAATCATTTAAAAGATACATTTTGACATTTATTAAACCTTTAATACCTTCAGAACATTTTAATCTAAATAATATTAATTTTAAGGGAAACCATTTTATATAATAATAAAATGTATTAAAGTCCTTTAATTCAATGTAGAAAATTAATTTCATATAACAGAATTGTTTGATGGTATTCACTTAAATTTAATATTCCTTAAACAATAATAATAATATTAATAATTTTAAGGAAGACAATTTTGTATTTCATTTAAATATTTGAAAGCATAATAATAATATCTTTATTTTCAAATAATTTTGGTAATAATAAATCATTTAAACAATTTTTTTCACGTTTATTATACTTTTAATAATAATAATTTTAAGGAAAACAATTTTATATAATAATAAATTGTATTAAACTATTCTAGTTCGTTGTAGAAAACTAATTTTATCTAACATAATTATTTTATAGTATTTAATCAAATTTAATATTAATAATTAAGTTGATTATCAAATCACACTTTAAGCACATTTTGTTATAATTTGTCAACACTTGCAATATTGTTATATAAAAAAGTACATTCATTTTTGCTTGTGATTATGAGTTCACTTGTGTTCTTTCACTCTGTCCCTTTTATCTTCTCCTCAGCACACCCTGTTTTATGAGTGTAGAATGCGTATTTTATATTAAAATGCCTACTTATTCTCCTTTAGACTATACACTGTTTTTAGTTTTGTTGTAATAGTACATTAAAACTGTAATTTATTTTTAAAAATGATAGTAAACTATAAATTATTGAATAATATTAGTGCAGACACTTTTTGTAATAATTTATAAAATAAAATTGTATTTATAAATAAGACACTGCTTGTAATAATTTATAACAATTAAAACACACTTTTATTTCTATTTGCACGTAACAAATGTTGAAATTTTTATGTATGAAACAAAAGCAAAGCGAAATCGATAAAAATTCTCCGTTTCTCAGTAAATGTTTAATGTTCGAATTAATAAATTTAACGTCTCTAGTGCATTTATTTCATTACGAAAATGAATTTCTCTTTGTTTGTGCATCTGCAAACGTTCATTTTTAATTCAGCTCTTCCTCCGATTGAATATTATTCACAAGCTATTTTCATTTTATGTATTTATTAATGCGATTACTTTAATATTACGTTTTAAATTATTGTATCTATTTCATTTTAATTCATTTTTTTAATTAATCATCAACGTAATCATTAATGTTATTCTTCACAGAGTTTATTTAAAATACTAAATTTATATTTAATAGTGACAATTATCAATGCTTTATCTTCATGTAACTAATCCAAATTATTTACTAAAAGTAATATTATTTATAGTTATTAATATTAATATTATTATTAAAAAAACTAATATAGTGAATATTAATTTATACACTGTTGGAGTGAGTATTAAGTTATTAAATAAGATAAGTTATAAAAGTGTTAGTGTTTACAATACAATTAATAATAATCTTCGAATAACTCGAATAATATATTTCTATAAGTTATAAACATTAATAAATTGAAGTTTTAAGATGAGTAAGTAAATATGAATTTTTTATTGTGACTTACATTTATTTCTGCAAAATTCAAACTTTATTTATGATTTTAAATAATATTTAAATAGTGTGAAATAATTATATACTATATTATCTCTGTATATGGTATAATTATATTGTTATTTTATAGAGACTGTTAGTATAGGCTATAAATAAAAATTATATGGATTTTACGTTAACAGCAAATTTATTTAATATAACAAAATGCATTACAGGTACTAAATGTTTATAGTTAATATGTGAAACGCAGTTTATATTATGCGTTTATTTAATATTAATCCATATAAATATTTCAATCAAAATATCATTTCGTATTAATTTTATCTCGTTTTGCAACGATTTAAATTTTTGTCAATGATGTGATTTAATGAATGTATGTTTGGCTCTTTTCATTCCTACATTTTCATACGATTAATACTTAATTTCCTTCGTTGTAATAAACAATATATATTATATAGCGAAATTTTTGTTTAAAATTTGAATTGGTATTATTTTCAAATTAAAAATTAAGTAAAATTCCAGCCGTTCTAAGGACATGATATTACGGCAGTGGTTTTTTTTTGGTGTGTGTTTGTTGAAGATTTAAGGGGTGGTAATCGATGTTTAATGGTGCAGCCCGCGCGAAATTTGATGGACGGCGATTCTTCGCATTCGCAACATTCACAACTCGTTACGGACGTGTGCCGGATGTAATTACGGTAATTCATAAATAATTAATTCGAAAACTGGTAATTTGTAACAATAACACACTGTTCAGCGGCGGGTATAACCATTCCGCTAATTCAATGTTTACCTTTTGAGTGATTCTGATTCGTGCGGTATCTAAAAATTGTAACTTCCGTGCATTTTAAACTGTTGGGCACACACAATATTTGGAACACACACTGCACTTCCGTACGGTATTATTTGCATAACTCATTGTTTGGCATAACGCAGTTTATCACCAGCGTAAATTATCGAAACAATTTATTGATGTCACTGCGAGAAGTCGAGCATATCCGTCGATGTATTTCGAAATTCAACGGCGTCGCAGGCTTGAAAAAGTTTTGCGGAACTTTTTTCGAGTTGATTGGCGCTTTTACTCGCGGTACTCTAACGAACACATTTTTAAAGCACGCCGCCTATTTCCCAAACATTATTTCTCACTTTTCCAATATATGTCACTTGTTTATGTGCGTCAAGCTTATGATGTGTACATAAACGGCAAAGCACGTCTTTGATTTGCCGGCGGCGATCAAAGACTGACTTTGGGACAGAAAGGGCGCCGCGACGCTCGGCACGACCGCTGCCGGAGCGTCGCGACTCCTTCCGACCGTCCCGAACCCGCGTACTCGTTTTGACTAAATTTCTATCGAATACAATTCATCCTATACACGACATTAATTGACAGTTGTCAGTTTCAATAGTTTTATCAAGTTTGTTGGGGAACACACTCCCTCTATATTTCAAAAATTAATTGTTTGCTTTTCCTTCTGTCTACCGAGAAAACAAATAATACATTTCTCATATCGTTTTTCTTCCAACCGCCGAGACACAATTGTATTACACACAGATGTTTATTTATTTACTTATTACACCTCCGTTTTTGTACTTTTTAAAACGTGTCATCAATTCATCATATTCCACCTTGCACATTGCAACGCAAGTTCTTCCATACTACATTCGAGTTTCTAAATATAATTCAGTTTCCACTATATTTTACACATTATTTATTACAACATATACCATATTTTACAAAAAAAAAAACTAGAAAAAAAAAGGTTTTTAACTATTTTTAGGTCATTTTTTTAACTAGAGTATTAAATTAAAACACTGAATTGAAAAATATTTTCCAATTGACCGTAAAAATAGATTACCATGTAGTAACAGTTGCAACCATTCTCTTTATTAATTGTTTCACTTGTTTAAGAAAATTATTTCTAAGGGTTAACTAAAAAATTAATTGATCATATAAAATTTTTAACATTTTAAGATCTCTATACTCACAGAGATTAAATTTATTTCAAAAATTACCATTACGAAAATAATCCTAAACATACAATTATTATTAAAAACACTAATTATATTTTTATCAATCTATTTTTACATTACAATGATCAGATCAAAAAATTTCTGATTCAGTTGTTTTAATAAAGCCACATTTACATCTGCGCCGGCAGATGTCTAAAATTACCTCTTCACCATTATGAGGAAGTGCTGTAAACTAATAAGAAATTAAAACATCATTTCCTAGGCGGGTCTAATTGATCCAACTGTACGACCTGCTAAATGCATTATGCACCGCCGTTGATTAAAACCAACTGAAGCAGCAGTTTTTTTTACCTCCACGTCGAACGTCGGAATACTATTAATAAATTAGAGACTCCCACATGCAACATCCCTATAAACACTTTCACAAGACGGTTCCTAACATTTAATTCTTTATTCGATAGGTGTGACTCTACCAAAAAAATAATGAATGCAAAATATATTTTAAATAAGACTTCTAAATGCAACACAAAGTACATGTATTGTTTGTTTGTTGCATTTTTAGAAGTCTTATTTAAAATATATTTTGTAAAAATACTGTCAATAATGTCTTATAATATATATAAAGCAATACTTTTTAAACTGACCCGGCGCATTCACCATACCCGGCAACAATTTTTACGACTATATAATTATCAAGTTTAATTTCATCATATTAATTATTTACTAGAAATTGAACGCCTCCACAATAAAATACAAAATATTGTGCATGATTTCGCTAATAAATTTGAATATGTTGTATATTATCATATTATACATTAACTGCCAGAAGTTTCCTCCAAACTTTTGGTTAAATTAACCAATAGAAAGCAAATATAATTGATTCCGGATGTATAAGATGATGACAGCTTCTTACAATAAGGATATAATCAGTAAAATAACAATTTTACAAGACAAAATCACACAAATATTGATAATTAGGTACGTGGTTATACTTATTTTCCTACATTATGAACACTTAATCAAAAACACTTCTCATTATTTCAGCTATAAATTAAAGTTACAGGGTCTATTATGAAAGTAATGCTCATTATTTTATTTCGACGCGACAATTCATCGCAGCGGCCTAAAACGGGTCGGGAAATGTGGTGAACGGTCTGCCCTTCTAATGCAGGTGGTCGCCAATTTACCCCGAGCTATCTTCGTTGAAAGGCGTGCCTTCGCGTTAAGTGTATTTTTCAACTTTTTATCACATCACGATGGAGCATTCGCTTGAACGACGATATACGAAATCAAGTTTTGTGTAACATTCCAGATGCTTCAAAAAACTTGAAAGACTTTTCAAGGTAGGCTGCAGTTCAAGGTCACAGTCCTGGCAATTTTCTGGATACTAGGAACTAACCATGTGCGCACGGTTAGTTCCTAGTATGCAGAAAATTGCTGATACCCTAAACATATCCAGAATTGCGGTACATGGCATAGTAACCGACGATCTGGAAATGCGCAAGGTCTGCATGAAGCTAATGTCGAAAGTATTGACGACCAAACAGGAAGAGCTTCAAGTTTCGCTCTATCAAGAATTGTTGGATTTGATTAAAAATAAACCGAACTTTCTTAACTTTGTCGTAACTGGAGATGAATTCTGGATGTTCGATAACGGCACAGAATCGAAAAGATGGAGCAGTGAATATTATATAAGATCAGTGACATCAGAAGGGCTTTTTTTGAAAATACAAATTGAATGTAGCATACCTGAGAAAAGGTGATTTTCAGCTTGCTTTATTGTACCAATAGCTAACCTACCTAATAATTAAAATTTAAAAAAAAGCAAATTCCCACTTCGAACCATCCAGAAATTATTATTTTTATCATGGCAGCGCTATAATTAAATTTTCAACAATAGCAATTTAAGCCTCTACAAACTTTGTCCAGAAATTTCAAAACTTTTACCTATAATATCTATTAGTACCTATTTGATAAGATGAAGAGAATATTCGAGTCCAAAAAGAGAAAGAGCTTGTTCAGATCAATTGATCATGCAAGGAAAAATGCAGTGGGCGACAAAGAACTTCCTGGCTCAAAAACCTACGAGAGTGGTATAGAAAGACATCTAACTAACTATTTAGAACTGCTGCATCTAAAGTGAAAATTGCCATAATCATAGCTAACCTCCGTTAGGAGACAGCACCCTAAGAAGAAGAAGGTCTAAAACAACAAAGATAAATTCTAATTAAATAATCGCTACATTGTTGCAACAACAATAATTTTGGCTAATAACAGTTTTAAAGAAATTTAGGGATTTCTGCTTCCCAGGGTGGCTACATTTCAATAACTCGTTTTTATACAATTATGAAATTTTTTTAAAAATTGTAAAATGTTTAGCTAAAACGAGTAAACACGACTTTAAATTAATAATCTCTACATTTTCGTAACAATAATAACTTTGGCTAATGAGGATTTTTTGAGATATGTACCATATAGCTAAAGCCACTAAACGCAACTTTAAATTAATAATCTCTAAATTCTTGTAGCAACAATAATTCACCAGTAACTACTTTTTTTGGGTAAAAATTGTTTTCCGAATATTTTCAAATGTAGGGCTAAAACCACAAAAGATGATTCTAAAAGAGTAATTATTGCGTTTTTCTACAACAATAATGACTTTTAAGAGAAGCAAAGCTTTCTTCCTCTTGTCATTCAGCAGAAACTAGTTTTTGGGCAAAGATATTTTTTTTGTTTGAAAAAACATTTTAGTTAATAGCGGCCTCAAGAAATTCAGGAATTGCTAACGATCATCCAGATGTAACTATGTAGTTACCTAGAAATAACTATCTGAATAACTGTGATAAATATTTTGTTTTCTGAAAATGATCAAACCATAAAAACGATTCTAAATGAATATTCTTTGTATTGCTACAGCAATAATAATTTTGACTTTAAAAGAAGCAGAGCTTTCTTCCTCTTATCATTCAGCAGTAACTGGTTTTTGGGCAAAGAAATATTTTTTTTGAAAATACATTTTAGCTAATAGCGGCATTCAAGAAATGCAGGAATTTCTAACTGTTATCCAGAAGTAACTATGTAGTTATCCAGAAATAACTATCTGGATAACTGTGATAAATATTTTGTTTTTTGAAAATGATCAAATACGGGATAAACCGTAAAAAGCAATTCTAAATAAATATTCTATCTTTTTTACTGCAATAATATTTTGGCCAATAACGGCTTTTGAGAAATAAAGTGATTTCTGCGGGAAACATTCAACAGTAATTATTTTTAGGTCGAAGACTTTCTTGAAGCGATTTTAAATGTAGAGCTTCGTAAAAATCAATTTTAAATTAACAACCACAATAATTTTAGCTTGTAACTGCTTTTAAGAAATGCAGAAAATTCTACCTGTGGTTATTTAGCAGTAACTATTTTTTGGGCAAAGATTTCCTTGTCAGAAATTTTCTAATGTTCTCAATGTTATTCACTAAGAACATTATAGAATTTTCTACAAAGAACTCTTTGTCCATAAAAGAGTTCTGGCACTTTGCAACAACAATAAGTTTTGCTAATAACGGCTTTCAAAAAATGCTTGTAGCCATTCACAAATAACTATTTTTTGGAAAGTTGTTGTTCTTAAATTTTCAAATATGAAATATAAAATGACCAGAGGCAATTCTGTATCAATAATTCTTGTATTCCAGCAACAATAATTTGAACTAATAACAGTTTTCGAGAAATATACTAATTTCTGCTTGTAGTCATTTAGCAGTAATTATTTTTTGGACAATGATTTTTTCCAAAAAACTAGTAAATGTAGAGTTGAAAAGTCAAAAAACGATTCTAAATTAATAAATCTTACATTATTACAACAATAATAAACATCGCTAATAACACCTTTTATGAAACCATATAAATATTTTTGTCTTTAGCCATTCAGTAGTAATTATATTTAGGCTGAGATTTCTTTTTCAAAAATACTTAAAAGGCAGGGCTAAAACCCCAAAAGACGATCCTAAAAGAATAATCCTTACATTCTTACAACAACAATAAAAATGACACGGCTTTTAAAACAAAAGTAAATATTTTTATCTGTCACCATTCAGCAGTAACTATTTTTGAATATAGTTTTTTTTCCAAAATTCTCAAATATAGGGCTAAAACCCCAAAGGAATAATACTGGCATAGGTATTTACGCCAAAAATTCTCGAATATTCTTGGGAATATTTATAAGAAAATAATTTTGGTTAATAACGGATTTCAGATATTTAGGAATATCTACCTGTAGATATCCGAAAAAAAAACTATTTTTATTTTTTTTGGCTAAGATTCTTTATAAAATTCTCTAATATTCCTGGCACTTTTTGTAACAAAAATAATTTTGGCTGATAACGAATTTGAGGGGATGTCTGCCTGTAAATTTTTTGTAACAAATTTTTTTGAGATATGTACCATATAGCTAAAGCGACTAAACGCAACTCTAAATTAATAATCTCTAAATTCTCGTAGCAACAATAATTTTGGCTAATGAGGGCTTTTCAGAGATTCCTGCTCGTAGCCATTCAACAGTAACTACTTTTTTTGGGTAAATACGCTGATGAGATCCAAAATAGATCGAAACCGGTCCGTGGATGTTGTTGACAGAGAACAATAATTAAAAATTAATTTGGATACTATTACTTTTGAAGTTTCTGTATCTATCCAGCAATAAGTATTCTTTTAGAGAAAGATTTTTTCGAAAGATTTATAAATATTAGGCTAAGGATATAATTCTTGCATTCTTGTAACAACGATACTCCTGTATAATATCGATTTTTAGAAAATGTTTTTGCCTGTTTGTGCGATGTATAAAAATATTGCTAACTTAATGTGCACTGTATCTTTAAATTAAAGCATATTTTTAATAACCAAACTTGTTTGTCAAACTCAAGATATTTTTTAGTGGTTAAAACATAGTAAGTGCGTTAGTTAAGTGTTTATCATGAATTACCACGTAGTAACGGTCACTACAATCCTTATGATCAAGATAGTTTATTACTTCTTGTTTCTTTTTGTTCAATTACTTCTTTACTGATTTATATCTAGCAAGGCATTATCCTCTCTAATTTCGACTACATTTTGAATATTTTGCATTAACCTAGCGTACTCTTGACCTACCACAATAAATTGTATATTGGCCTGGCTTACAGCTGCACTATAAATATAAATTACTCTTGTATCTTTTATTCACAATTTATTTTCTATCAAAGCATAGAAAATAAAGTGAAAATAATGTGCAGCTTATTCAGGTAGGTCAGAATAGCGCTACGACATTACGCTTTGTTTTAGGTTGTACGCCAGATTAATATATTCATTTATGTATTTCAGAATGAATGAAGAATTTATTAGATTAGGTCTAGAGTACGATAGATAAATACAAATTTGATCGATGTAGGTCAAGAATACGCTAGGTTAGCTTGAAATAAATTGGGGTAGGTCAGAGGTACGCTAGATTAACACGAAATTGATTGGGGAAAGATTACGCTGGATTTATACAAATAGATTATGGTAGGTCAAGAGTACGCTATATTAATACAAAATTGATTGAATTTGTAAAGTTAGGTCGAAGGTGCGATAGACAAATACAAAATGACTGATGTAGACCAAGAACATGCTAGGTTAACTTGAAATATATTGGGATAGGTCAAGGGTACGCTAGATTAACAAAAAATTGATTGGAGAAGGTCAAGATTACGCTAGGTTTATATAAAAAAATTAACGTAGATTATAAATTAACTTAAAAATTAAATTAAATTAAATCAAGCATGTTAGAAAAAGTAGAAAATAATAGATGAATGTAGTAAAAAACATTGACTAAAATTTCTTAAAATATTGAGATTGGCTAAAATTAGTTAAAACAGTGAAAATTAATAAGGAATTTATATGATTTCGCTTAAAGTTCGATAGATAATTACAAAATATATTAAAGTAGGTCAGGAGAACGCTAGATTAACTTAAAATAGATTGCGGTAGGTCAAGAGTACGCTAGATTAATACAAAATTAACATCAAGATTATGCTAGATTAATAGAAAGTTGATTAGGGTAGGTCAAAAATATGCTAGATTCATTTGGAGAATTATGTTAAAAGATTTTTTTTAAATGTTAATACGATACAAAATCAACTGGGTAGGCCAAAGCATATAGATAGCTTTGTATACATACAGAAATTAATTATATTGAATACTATCATATAAAATATGTTGAAGGTATAATTAATAAAAAAGGAAAGGATGTTTATATTTTAATGTTTTGTGAAAGTAATATATGGCTCAGCGTGAAATCAAAGAAACTTTTTTAATACGGAATCGGAATGAATGGAGATTAAATTGAGAATATTTCTATAAATGCATAACTTTCAGGGGTTATTTGTGAAGTTGTCTAAAAAAGAATCATCAAAGAGAGAGCCGGGATTAGTTTTCCGGGAATCGCGTGTGGTGCGGTAATTAATATTTCGCAAGGAAAACAAATTTTGGTTTTATATCTTTCTGGGCCACTAATGCAAGGAATGTACGCCGCCCCATCGCTAATTCCCCATTATCACCTCTTTTATTGGATACATTCCCCCCCATGTTTTACTATCGCCTCAATTCCACGGAATGAAAGTCTACTAAAAATTTACAATTCTCCGCTCATTAAGCCCGTGATGAGACATTACCTAAAATAACTTTGTTTAATAAAAACTTTTTAAAGGCCGCAATAAATATGCAGGCCCTTAAGTGTCTCCCAGCATTATCTTTTTATTTCGCGCGCAGCTATTCAAATAATCTAGACCCGCCAGTGTCACGTAACTACGCCCACTTAATATTTAACAATGAACTATCATTTCACATCTGCCACTGCGTTATTACAACTTTAAGATAAAGTAACTCCAATTTGGGCGGAATGATGTAGGGTAATATAACTTTTACTCATTTATTAAATTTCCTCAAGAACCCACGCGCCGCCCGTACACAAACAACAATCGCTATTTGCTTGATATATTGTATACTCATATTTTCAGCCACGTCTCTCTGCAGCCTATCTTCGGAATACGTCGTATTTTTACTTATCCGCATTTATTTAATAACCACACAGTTTATTATGGATGCGTGTAAACTCAATTGAGTGTATTTGCGCGGGGCCTTCCAGTGCTTACATTTATGTGTGAAATTGAGCCGTTACTTTAGAATACCGTTCTCATCATTCTAAACGCGCTCCATACACTGCTGATTCTGCGAACTCTTTGTGCACGCTGGATATATTCATGTTGCAGTGAAAGGCGAACCCTTAGCCCGTGAATGAGAGTGAATTGGTTAGAACAATTCGATTTGTGTATAAGATAATTGGTCTGGATTCTAAACTCAAACCGCACAATTAAGTACTTAAATAAAATAATAAATTTCTAGGATTGGTTCATTAAAATGTTCAATAAAAATTACATGAAAACAGAAAATAAAACATTACTGAACATATTTTTATGGAACGAGTGATCGATTATCTGGAGCGCAGTTTAGACCTACGATTTAAAGAAGCCCCATAAAAAGAGTTCTTAATGACCTCCACGAGAGACAATAATACTTTAAAATCATGCATAGATAATGTTTATTGTGGTTTTTGCTAAGTAGAACATAGCGCCATCCTGTTGGAAACACAGAATATACTTAAACCATTCTAATCTCAAATGAGGGCAGAAAGATCGATGGTCGATAGACCAAACGGACAGACTAACCAAATAATACTTGGATGTTTCTTTTAATTGTATTTTGTTATAAATCTCTCTCTCTCTCTCTCAAATAATTAAATTTAAGGTCACAAACTTTTAAATTTAATTGTACGAGGAAATTTTAGTAGAACGCTTAGATAATAGATGTCATCTTCCAGGTATATCTTTCTTATAACCATAGTACTGGAAATTATATATCCATTTATTAATTAACGCTATGTGCACAAGTCTTTACGGAGTCTAAAAATTTATTAATCATACAAATAGATCGTTCTTAGAATGCTAATTGCGAAAGAACTTGAACAGTGGGAGATTACCCATGTTTAATATTAATAAGTAGTTAGGAAGTTAACGCTTCATCTAACTTGAAACAAACAGAACTAATATGATCCATGTTTAATTAACCTACACTAACCCAATTCAGATTGGTTTATGTTGACCTAGACGAGAGTAGCTTTTAACGTCCCGCACCGCTACCCGCCACGAGATGACGCCCCGGCACGATTACCGGATTCACTAGTCACTTGCAAATTTATCATTTATTACACCGGGCATTTACATAATTACAAAACGCCAACAATGCGGAGTAATTATTTTTAACGCCCCCGATTAAAATACTAATCAAGCCGCCATAGAGGTTTATCCAGTTTGTTTTTTTTAATGTTTTGTTTTAATTAATCTATCAATTACCTTTTTAATACCCGGTCAATTAAAACAATGATGAAAGAATTGTTTATTTAATTGTTTCATTGAAATTTTAATTAATAAAATCCATAAATACTTATTTTTTTTATATAATAAATATTTATAGAAAATTTTAAATTGATTAAAATATAATTATAGCAAATTTAATTATAATAAGAATAATATAAAAATTAATTGAAGGAATTAATATAAATTATCAATGGTTAAATTTTAAATGTAACAATTATTATAACCGCCATCTACCGGCACTTTTAAGAATTAACAAGTCTCGCATAAGTAAATGATCTAATAAAGGCGGGCATTACTTTCAATGGATTGCGAAGAAATGGAACCCGGAGCAGCCTATAACCTCCCTAAATGTTTCGCGGTGCGTACTTACACACTTTAACTGCTGATCCACTCTTTTATTTCCTGCTATCAGTATGTTAGGAGTATTTTTGTTTATGATAAGATGGTTATTTAGAGTGTATGAAGGGTTGCCTTTTATTTTTCGATAATGAACGATGCAGGTGCTGCCATCTGAAGACCGACGTCCCTAACATAATGTCCCACTATTTTCAGTAGAGTTACTCAGAATGTTTTGATGTCCATGCGCAATTTAAGATATTGCAAACAGTGAGACGATCAGTAATTACAATTAATATGTATATGTAGGATGGGTGTGTAGCCTCTTTCTCAACATCCAGTCAGTAAAACATCATCAAAAATTATTTGAAATATTTGTATGAATACATCAAAATAAAAAATTCAATTATTTTTTTCACATTTTACAACTTCTAATTAAAACCCTCGCTTATGTTTTAATGATTGAAGGGTGGGATAGAGGCCACCCACCCACCCTACATATACATGATAACTATAATTGCTAATAGTTGATGATTTTGCTGCTAAAAACAATCAAACCCTTTATGTGATAAGAAATAAAACAAAATCAATATTTAAGTTTAAATATAAATTACTTGCTATATCTAATCTTATCTAATTTAGATTTAAACTCTGCCCACCCATCATGGATCAAATTTTTACTATTTTATTCACTCACGAATTTTACCTTTTAAATTTCCTTTTTATTCAAAAAGTTTTGTAATTAATTTCATTGAATACAGCGAGATGATATTAAATTAAAGTTTATATGTATATGTGGGGTGGGTGGGTGGCCTCTATCTTACCCTCCACTGATTAGAGGGTGGAATAGAGGCCACCCACCCACCCTACATATACATGCTAACTTTAAATAATCGTTGATGATTTTGCTGCAAAAAAATCAATAAAACTTTGTATGTAATAAAAAATAAAGCATAATCCAAATTTAAGTTTATATATAAATGACCTTCTATAACTTATCTCATTTAAGCTTGATTTGAATCCCTTCCACTTATCGTGTATATATTTTTTATTAAATTACACACTCAAAAATATTTTGTTTACGTTATACAACTTCCAATTAAAACCCTCGCTTATGTTTTACTGATTGGAAGATGGGATAGTGGCCACCCACCCACCCTACATATATATGTTAACTTCAATTGCTAATCGTCCATGATTTTGCTGCTAAAAACAATCAAACACTTTACGTAATAAAAATAAAACAAAATCAAAATTTAAGTTTAAATATAAATGACTTGCTATAGCTAATCTTATCTAATTTAAATTTAAAATCTGCTTACCTATCATAGATCAAATTTTTACTATTTTATTGACTCACAAATTTTATCTTTTTAATTTCCTTTTTATTCAAAAAAAATTGTAATTAATTTCATTGAATACAGCGAGACGATACGGAATTAAAATTTTATGTATATGTAGGGTGGGCGGGTGGCCTCTCTTCCACCTTTCAATCAGTAAAAGATCATCAAATATTATTTGAAAAATTTGTTTGAATGAATCTATTAAATTTTTCAATAATGTGTTGTTTATTTACGTTTTACAAGTTTTAATCAAAACATCGCTTATGTTTTACCGATTAGAGGGTGGGATAGAGGCCACCCACCCACCCTACATATACATGATAACTTTAAATACTAATTGTTGATGATTTTGTTGCTTATAAAACAATAATTCTTTGTATGTAATAAGGAAATAAAGCATAATTCAATTTTAAGTTTAAATATAAATGACCTCTTATTACTAATTTTATTTAAGCTTGATTTAAAGCCCTTTCACGTATATTTTTATTAATTT
This sequence comes from Ontholestes murinus, assembly GCA_963969525.1. Lineage (NCBI taxonomy): Eukaryota > Metazoa > Arthropoda > Insecta > Coleoptera > Staphylinidae > Ontholestes > Ontholestes murinus. The sequence goes on along the minus strand of OZ018399.1, from coordinate 9,439,508 downwards.
ACGGACTCAAAAATTTTCCTTTATCAAGTTTCTTTTATTAAAGTTTTGTAATTAAAGTCATTGCAAACCGCGACACGATCAGTAATTAAAATAATATGTATATGTAGGGTGGGTGGGGGGCCTCTATCCCACCCTTTAATCAGTAAAACATCATCAAAAATTATTTGCAATATTTGTATGAATACATCAAAATAAAAAAATCAATTATTTTGTTTACATTTTACAACTTCTAATTAAAACCCTTGCTTATGATTTACTGATTGGAGGGTGTGATAGAGGACCCCCACCCACCCTACATATACATATTATTTTAATTACTGATCGTGTCGCAGTTTGCAATAACTTTAATTACAAAACTTTAATAAAAGAAAATTGATAAAGGAAAATTTTTAGAGTAGATTTAAAAGGTAACAAGGATTGTAGAGATTCTTTAAAGAATCTTTAAAATCTCTAGGTTTTAGAGATTCTGGAATATTTGTAATCGTTAAATATTCAGGGTCTTTAGAATTTTAAAATGTTAGGATCTAAAGAATTTTTAAATAATTCAGAGTCTTTAGAAACCATCAGAATCTTTAGAATTCTTAAAATCTTAAAGAAATTAAAATTGGTTTCCCTACTCAGCTTTTCAGATAATGTTTCAACAGTTTGAAACGCTAGAATATTCAAATTTTAGAATTATTTTAAATCCTTCGAGTTTTTTGTCTATAAAATCAAAATCATTAGAATTTTACCCTTTACTTTAGACCTTTAGTATTTTAAGAATTCAAATTTTCAGAATTGTTAGAGTTGTTAGAATCTCTGGAAACTTTTCATCTTTAAAATCATTAAATTTTTAGAGATTCTTAAAATTAATAAAAATTCATCATTTTTAAAATCGTATCTTTAGACACTTTAGAATTTAAAAGTCTTTAGAATTGCTATAATTGTTAGTATCTCTGTAAAATCTAAATCATTAGATTTTTAGAATCTTTTAGGAATCTAATTAAATTAACAAATATTCCTTTTCTTGTTAAAGGTTTACATTTATTAAAAAAGTCTAAACTATTTAACATTTACATAACACAAGTTAGAGAAAATATTTAATATTTATGCTTTAAATTCTTTACAATATTTTTAGAATATTTTTCAAATCTTTAGACTTTTAGAGAACCTTTTTAACCTTTGAAATATCATTTAAAATGTTAAAATCTTAGTATATTCACAACACTTTAGAATCCGTAGAATATTTATAATAATTAAAATATAAAAAATCTAAAAAAATAATGTACCTACTTGTTTGCAAGAATTGTAGTAATTTTAATCAAAATGTATTGGACGAACAAACGAATAGGTATAAGAGTGTTATTAAAACCGGCACAAATATTGTGATTGACGAAAGTATTATTCTTTGGCTTGGTTATCTCAGGTTTCGACAATATATTTCAGGAAAATGTCACAATATGGTATTAAAATATATAATCTATGTTTTCCTGGTGGTTATACAAATAATTTAGACATTTATGCTGGAAAAACGGCGTTTCAATAAGAAAAGAGCATCCCCACGATGTTGTAATGAGATTGACAAACGTCTTGTTAAATGAATTGCAAATATTGTTTACAGAGAGCTATTATACAAGTTTACTATTAGTTGAAGAGTTTGCGGAAAACTTAACATATATTTGTAGTACAATTAAATTAAATAGAAAATATTTGCCACATGAAGCGAAAAAAAGATACAGACGAGGTACTTTTATTAACTTACCAAATCACAGAGGCTTCAAATTTATGAAATGGATGAATAATAGATGGCACCTGCATGGTAATATAGTAGTTTGGTATTATTATTTGAAATAAAACGGTCTTGTATTTTAGCAAACGAATGAAAGGATTCCGTTTTAAGCGCGAATGTACATCCACGTACACATGCGAATTTGCATGCGTTTCTTTGACTTGTCATCCATGCCTATTTCTGCTCATCTCCATCAAAGTAGCGTGTGTGAATACTTTAAAGGGCTGTACTGCCCCAATTATGTTGCACCAATCGATTCTCATTTGCTAATATTAGCGGTACGAGGGGTTGGGGATATAGATATTGATATTTCGAGCAATAAGAAATGTATTTTTTTGTGTAGGTACGTTTAAAATGGCATAATTTTAACATTCTGTAATAATAGCCTGACCTTTTTGCGTGGACACTGGGGGCGGCCGGTGAATCAAAGTTGAGTCGATAAAGGTCATTCCCGCTTTTTACGTGTACTAGCTGCTGAAATGTAACGAAAACGAGAAAGGACGTTTAAGTGAGAAATTTAGCGGTGAATTTTCATATCCCCGCTAATAAGTAAAAATGGGCGGACGACAGTGGCGTGACAATGACAGCTAGCAGACGTGGCCTAAGGTCGAAGAAGGGTTAACGCCATCTAGTAACGTTAATCCTGATGGATAAAAGGGCTGTGGAGGAATAGACGTGTAACATGACAATTATTACGTCTGTCCGTCTAAGCAAAAGCGACGTTCGTGTCGATGATGCAGCTCTCTTTGATGCGTTTAGTGTCCTTTATCCCTCGTACGTGCACCCCTTGTAACGGTCACCATTAACTCTTCTCAACTTGAGACTAAGTAAGTCCACAACACGAATAACCACAAAGCCGTGAAATCTACAGTACCAAAAACGGAAACTATTTATTTTTAAATAAATATTAAACCATTTTAAAATAATTATTATCGTACCGTTGGATAAATACGTTATTTAGATTTAGCCGACAACGGGCTTTTTCTCCACCATCGATTTCAAAACCGATAATGATGGAAGTAATTAACAAGATCCGCGAACACTATTATTTATAAACGACTGTTTGTATATAAATTAATGAACGCTTTGACATCTCCGGCTTGTACTGTCGTTATTAACAAAAAATAATTGTATCAGGCTTATGGTAAATTAATCTTGTAATTTGGCAAAAATAAATCTCCGACCATTGTCGTCGCTATAATTAATCTTCTGCTTATGCAGGGGCGTTGTATAAACAGCCAATTATGACACGACAAATAATAATTAATAGACGTAAAAATTGCACGTGATCAATATTTAATTACCTAATAACATTGGGCCGGGATTGATGCGTTCGCGGAAGGAGTGAATTTGTATAAATTATCGACGCTGAGTGACTTCTTATTAAACGAACAAACACCATTACCGAGTTAACAGGGCGGAAGGAATCTATCCCTACTAAATAAATACGGTTTTGTTGAATTTTGTTTGCCTTTTCAACACACAATTTTATACTCAAACATTATTGCACCGTTTTGTTCCGCGCTGACCGCTCTTTATATTATTACAATTATATCCTGCAGGGGAAATATCAGTTTAATTAAAGACCTTACAAAATAATAACTAAATATGCTGAACGTTTCCATTCTCAAGCTCTAATTAAATTGTTAATAAAACATACGTTTCGTTCCCCCTCTATACATGTGTAGCATATGTACGATTTTTGCAACGAAAAATATACGACTACGTTGTTGATTGATAAGGCTATTGCTTATCTATTGTAAATAGTAATGATAATATTTATTTTAAATCATGTAAACATAATGTAAACGAATAAAATTTTCATCGCGGCAATTAAATATGTTGCGTGCGCAGACGTCAGAGCGTTCTAATGATTTCAATTAATTATGTAAGCGGGCAGCGGGCACTTGTTAGCAAAAAGCCAGGATACGCGATAATTAGGAACCAGTTGGTGAAATTGGATAGTACTAATAAAGTGCATAAATTCCCAATAGATTGAGCAATATTCTGGCGGGGTCCGTTGAATCCGGGGAAGGATATGAAAGTGACGACCGTGCTTGACCCTTAGGAATGAAGAGGGTAGATCTGGTAATGGTTATGATTAGTTTAACAAGTCCGGCGCTGGAGTAATTGCAGTGGCAGGCTCGGAATCCGAATCGATAGCTATTAAAAATAGCGTACGCGTGGCTTATTGAAATCATGTCCAGAGGTAATTTGGATCCTGCTGTCCACTAATATCCGAGCAGGAAGGATGAATCCTTTCTGCTGATTAATGTTCAGCAGTCACTTAAATGCGTGACTCATTTCAATTTAGTATTGCTTTAAAGGTGCTAATTTTAGGGCATTTATATCGCGCCTCCGACGCCCAATCTGCATATATTCAAATATAATCTACGATTCCCACTTGTTAAACATATAGTTTATCCCTTGCAGCATAAAATAACACTATTTAAGAAATAATACCCTTTATCCTGTCTGATTTATAGCCGGAATTAATTAAAGCGCTCAGAAAAAGTGGGAAAGTATTTCTTTTACCATTAAAGATTATTTTTGATATAATTGTCTTTCATTGAAGAGCCCACTTGACCGTTACCATTGTAAATGTGACAGAAAACTTAGATCCTATTATACTTCGATTCGAGTATTACTTCCTAACAACAGATAGAATCGTTTCTCTATAATAGCACACATGACCCTTTCATTTCAACTTTAATCCATTAAAAGAACCCATTTCAGCCACAGTTACAATAATCATACACGGCCCGCAAAAATTTAGTCCCCCTTTGCGCAAACTTTCTGAATGCGACGGAATTAAAAGTCCCCGGTTCCAATTAAAATCGCATAAGTTTTTTTTGCTACGTCGTATGATACATTTTTTATTCGTGACCAATCGCATGTGATCACTAAAGTGTATGAAATATGTATTCATACGCTTTCGTGATTTGTACCATACACACGCTATACATTGATCTATATCTTGAAATAGGTATGTTTGAATCGGTCCATGAGAAGAAGGCAATAAATAAATAAACACAGCACTTATATCTCCGTGCCATTTTCTACTAACACACAAAATTACGTGTTGCAATGAGAGATCACATTTAGATATAATATCGTAATGACTTCATTAACTCGCAACGTCAATAAAATAACACCCCGGCAAGAAAGTAGGCCTAGATTTACCGAACACGACATATAAATTATTTAATTATTAACACTATTAAATTTACACTAATGTAAAATTAAAGTACATAAATAACAAAAACTATAAAAAGCTGTTGTTGAGTTACGAGAAGATATGATAATAACTATAATTTAATAAAGAGAATGGTTTTTTACATAATAATTCAATTCAGTGTTAAACTATAATTTAATTTAAGAAAAAATCATTTCATATATTTAAAAATGGAGTTATAAAAGTGTCTCATAATACACGTTTGAGATAAAAAAAAACGAAATTGTGCCGAATATCACACGAGAGTGACTGTCTGAATGAAAGAACAAACACAAACTAAAACGCCGTGGGGAATTCACTTTTTCGATATTAAAGCAAAACAACGCATTGGAATGATTGTTTGAACAAGAATCAAGGATGAACGAGCAGATATTGCCGCCGGATTTGCATAATCGGGGAATATTTCTTGGTGGCGGATTCCAAGTGCGAAAATAATTAACATGTTAATTTTCCGGCCGGTTTATTTATTTCGCAAATCCGTCCGTAATTGTCCCGTCCGCGATCCGGGTCAATTATTTAATTAATAATTAGTTGCCCGCGAGGTATTCAATAAACGGGCCTTGCGGCCGTTTTTATCATGGCCGACACGTGTGAAATGCGTCCCCTTTTATTATTTCACCATTCAGCCGTGGCGTATTTAGTGTAACGTCATTTTAATTTCACTACATTAGTGCCACAATTTGATAATTATTTCAGTACACGGATTGAGGCGTTTCAACTATTAATAATCAATTGATATTACTGTCTATATTCGGAGTTGACTCACAGAAATGCATGGTGTTTACTTATTCATCTGACACTACGAGTGATCGATTAAATTATGTTTTCACTGATATATAATTTTATTTTAAATTTTTTATTGATTATACATTTTCAATAATGTAGAATCAATTTCTGGCTTTAACAAAATTTTTAAAACATTAGTTACAAAAAAGCACTTACTCAAACTATCTACTATTTGAATCAAATTCAACACATTAGTAGTGTGTACAAATTATTCTTGATTATATATCTATAACTTATGTTTTTTTATAATAAACTATGCTATTTATTTTGGGAAATGATTACAATTATTTTAGTTAATTTATAAACATATGTTCTTGAGGTGAGCCGAAATCCATCTAAGTTGTGTCTAAAAATTCGGCCACATTGGCAGAAAATAAAAACGCACGCCCCTTTATAACCGGGGTCTATTCAACAGATATACACTTTCGTGGAAATTTTAGTTTTGCACTAATTCCTACAAAATTTGTAAAACTAGATAAATATTCATTGTAACGAATTAATTTTTTTACACTGTACACTTACTTCATTTCTCTAAACGGTCGTGAACTCAAAAAAAGTATGAATTCTGGGTCAAAATCATACCACCAGGACATTCTTAATAATGGCCAAGAACTCTATTTTATCTTCTTGATCTAGGCTAATAAATTATTTATTCCCGTAGCATACTCCTAACCTATCCCAATAAATAATTAATTGCCCTAGTGTACTCTTGACCTACTCGCACCACCTTATAAGGGGCAGTACAGACATCAGCACACGAGATGAGTTCCTGTTAGACTATGTTCTAAGAGAAAACCTAGATATAGTTAACAAAGGTAATAAACCTACTTGTATTACATCAGTTAGATTGGAGGTATTAGTCATCTCCCTAGCTGATAACTACATAAGCCAGTCCATAAAAAACTGAAACATTTCAGATCACGTCTCACGATAGTAGTAACAAACACATCAATAGCTTAAGAAATCCCAAAAACACTTACATCAGAATTTGCGGGACCACTGAATCCTAACGAAACTGTCGAACAGCTAGAAGTAGCAACGACTCACTTGCAAGATGTAATCAACATCGCTTACGAAAGTTGTTCTCCATTAAAGCAAAGGGCTGTCGTTAGGGAAGTTTCCTGTTGGAACAACGAACTCGCTAGCCTAAAAGCCAGAATAAGGTGTACTTTCAATAAGGCCAAAGTCTCCGGACAGTGGCAGGAGTATAGAAAGCTCCTCACAGAGTAAAATAAAGAGACACAAAGCCTCCAAAATGTCCTTGTTTGGGGTCACACGAATGGTATTGGACTATTAAAAAAGTCCAACGGCTAATACACTGGAACCCTAAATGAAAGTCTAAAATTACTCTTAGAAAATAACTTTACTGGGTCTCACGAAATTAACAGTGTAGACACACCTGCCCTCGCCTTTGAGGTAAAAGAACGCCGTACCAGAGAAAGCAAAAGACTGACAAAAAGAATATTCACTCTAAACATAATAACATGGGCGATCAATGGCTTTAAGCTGTTCAAATCCGCAGGTGCAGATGGTTTTTTTGGCCCTCCTGCAAAAGGGAGGGGAGGATTTACTACCGCGTCTCGCCCAAATATTAAGAGCTAGCTACACTCTTGGGTATATCCCCAAGCAATGGAGCCTCACCTCCTTTCTCCTAAAATCGATGGATAAAGTTATTGATAGAAATATTAGGGGAATAGCTCTCCAGTGATTTCCCCTTCACAAACACCAATTTTTCACACACTAACAGGTGTAATAGATAAGAGCATCGCAAACAAAGAAGTGGCTCTATATGCATTCTTTGACATCTAAGGTGCATTTGATAACACCTCCTACGAATCTATAGGCACGGCCACTAGGGCAAGAGGAATTGATACTTCCACAACCACATGGATCCAAAGTTTGCAGGATCACACTGTCCATTGGTGATGAGTCGGCAACTGTGTTCACCCCACAAAGTGGGGTCCTATCGCCTCTGCTGTGGCCATTACTTGTCGATGAACTAATGTCAGTGTTATCAAATGACGGTTTTGACTTCAAACGTCATCATAGTAAGGGGAAAGCACGACGACAGAGTGTTTAACATGCAGATAGTCCTTCGAAAAGTAAGTGCATGGTGCCTACAGAAGAGGCTTGCCATCAACCCCAGCAAGACTAATTGTTCCATTTACAAGGCGATGAAAGTTAAGCCTTAAGGCACCAGCAATGAATAGACATTCATTAGTTTTCCAACACAGTTAAATATGTCGGCCTCACTTTTGCTCAGAGGATTAACTGAAAAATATGGTCCTGCCGCAGACTATTTGGCAGAAGTTAGAGGATGATAGATTGTTTTTTCATAACGGTGGTAAGACCAATATTCACCTATGGTTCTGAGGTATAGTGGACAAAGACAACGGATATCACAACTCAAAGCTTAGCAAGGTTCAACGGCCGGCATTTATGGGTATTAGAGGGGCTATGAGCACGTGTCCTACTGTAGCAATGGAGGCTATGCTAAAACACACACATCTGCATGTATACGTGAGAATAGACAGATACTCCAAAATATGGACACTTTAACGAGCACCTTAAAATTTCCAACACTGTGTGCGAAAGAGTGATATACATACCCAAAGACTAAACGATAAATAACTACGATCTCTTGAGTCAACGATTGAAGTGGCCATCCATGGCAGTAATGAGGTTGAAGCAAAAGTCAAACAGTTAAAATGCTCCTTAATAATTTGGTTCACTGACGAATCTAAATCTGATAATGGAGTCGGAATCGGCATCACTGGCCCTGGATTCCGCTTATCAATGACTTTGGGCCGATCCCCATCGATATTCAAGGTCTTGAACATATGCGCTCAAGTATGTTTAGAAATGGGCTACATCAAAAGGAGGATATGCATATGCTTAGATAGTCAAGATGCATTTAAGGCAATAAAATCACTTACATGCAAGTCTAAATCTGTCTGAGAGTACAAACTATCCCTAAAGCAGCTGGCCAAGAATAACAGAGTTAAATTGCTCTGGGTTCAAGGTCACGCTGGGATCAACGCAATGAAATCGCCGACAGCCTTGCCAAAAATAGATAGAATAGAACTGCAGATACTGCAACGAGGCACAAGAAACAACGGAGTACCTACAGTGTAAATGTTCTGCGCTGTTCCTCCAGAGGGGGAACTACCTGTCATCGGCATATTTAAAGCCTGATAAATTGGTACACATTAACCCTCAAACAATCGTAGACTACGTAAAAAGGTTAGACATTAAGGGACTCAAGTACGTCAGGTGTAATTACAAAAGATCTCTTAGGTTAAGGTAATTTCGGAAGACAGTGTGGCCTCTAAGCTTTCTGAAATTATCTCGACCTAAGTGATCTTTTGTAATTATACATGACCTACTTGAGTCCCTTAATGTCTAGACCCACCGAACCCTTTACATAACATAACAAAACATTCATAAATTATTATAAATTATAAATTATTCATTATACAAGCGTACTCTTTACCTATCCTAATCAATTCTTCATTGCCCGTAGCGTACTCCTTTCTTTTTCAACTCCGGTCCTTCATCTTTCTTAGTCCTCAATGTCCTCCTCCTCAGCCCCAACTGCTCTAGAGGGAAAAACTTCTTTTCCTTTCTGGATTTTTCTGTCCACCCGGTCCACCGCTGTTTATTTCTCCTCGTTCTCGATCGCTAGCTCGACCATGGAACATAACAAGTGCTAGCCTTTACTAAATGTATACATTTGTTTCCCTTAAGTGTGTAACTCAATAAGTATCAGGTATAACAAACTAATAATTGCTGTAGCGTACTCTTGACCTATCTCAATCAATAATTTATTGTCCTAGCGTACTCGTGACCTATGTTAATAAATTATTCATTGTCCTAGCATAATCTTGACCTAGGTTAAAAAATTATTCATTCTTTTAGTGTACTCTTTACCTATCTCAATCCATAGTTTATTATCCTAGTGTAATCTTGACCTATCCTGCAAAAAATTGCATTGGCATAGGGTACTGTTGACCTATCGCAATTCATTATTTATTGTTGTAGTGAGCCTTTCAGGTCTTTACTTGTTCGATAATATTAATTTTATTTTCAGTTGGCTGACACGTGTTTCGCTCAATTATGAGATCTAGCAAATGTATACATTTGTATCCCTTAAGAGTGTAACTCAAGAAGTATCAGGTATAATAAATTAATCATTTCTATAGCGTAGTGTACTCTTGGCCTGGGTTAGCAAATTATTCGTTGTTCTATCGTACTCTTTACCTATCCCAATTAATAATTTATTTTCCTAGCGTACTCTTGACCTACGTTAATAAATTATTCATTGTCCTAGCGTAATCTTGACTTAGTTTAATAAATTATTCATATTCTAAGCGTACTCTTCACCTATCCCAATAAATAATTTATTGTTTCAGCGTACTCTTGACCTATTCTAATAAATTTTGCATTGGCGTAGCGTACTCTTGACCTATCGCAATCTATTATTCATTGCACTAGCGTACTTTTGACCTATATCCATTGCCCTAGAATCTACATTATTAAAATATGCGTTGACCTTGAAAACTACTCTTCTTCATCAATAAATTATCCATTTTGTATTGAAATAGTAATTTGGAAGGTAGCAAATTGTATATTGCCAAAAATAGATCAACACATCCGAAAAACAGCTGATATAAACAGAATCTGCTACTGAATATTGCTTAAATAGCTAAAACAGTTGAAGGAAAATGTATTTGCAGTATCAAAAAAGAAAATATTACCAAACTTGATTTAGAAAATTATCTAATACTTTAAGTAATTTATTTAAGCCTTTCGCAAGAAAAAGAGAATGTTAAACTAATTAATTTTATATTTACTAAATCTACGAATTTCTTGATGTCAGAAAGCGCGTTCTAACCCACCCTCATCAGAATATACGTAAGGGTTTAATTAAATTATTAATATTTAAAAAAATATATATCGTTTATCCGATGACAACATTTTTGTAAAAAAATTGTTCAGCTATGATTTACCGTTTGATGGGTAGATTAGAGTCCACTCACTCACCCTGCATGTAAAATTCAAGCTAAAACATCGTTCTTTTTTATTATTCGTTCACAACCCTTATTGAATTATTAATAGCAGCCACAGATTTCACTCGGATAACAAGTTTATAAAATTCGATAAAAGAAAACCCACGATGGAAAATTATTTTCTATACAGACGCGTTTTAATAACTATTTAAAATAAGATTTTAAGCAAACTTAAAGATTAACCCCAAACATAATTATTAAATACAATCAGGGATAATTTTTCAAAATTTAATAAAAAAATCGTTTTGTCCGTGTTGAAAAACTATTTATGACTTAAGCACCTTGTGAAATGTATAATATACAACAGGAATAAATAAAATTTTGGTTTAACATATAAAACAACCCCTTAATGAATTATTCAAGACAGTCATAAATTTAACTCGGATGATATTTTTTTAAATTCAATAAATTAATAATGGAAAATTATTACACTGTGATGATTTAGAAACTACCAAAAATGAAAAGTTTAAAGTTCAAAGATTTGCATAATTATTAAATGCAATCACTGAATTAAAAAAAAATCAAAATTAAGTTTAAAAAAAAACGTTTCGTGACAGTTGAAAAACTATTGACTTAAGCACTTTGTAGAAAGTTTGATATACAACTGGAATAAATAAAAATTCATTTTTCTAAAAAAAAACACCCTTTAATGAAATATTAAATAATGATGACAAAATTTCAAAATTTAATAAAAAAACGTTTGAAAATATTTTCTGTACAAACGTGTGTTATCAAGTATTATAAACAAAACAAATAAATCGAATGTGTGGAAAACTCAAAAACCAACCCCTATTGAATTATTAAATACTACCGCGGAATTGTTTCGGGCGATAAATTTGAAAAATTCACTAAAAAATGTTTTCATGCCCGGTGCAAAAATAACTTATACGTGTTGCACAAAGTACGGAAATAAATAAAACTTTATTTTAGCCAAAAAAAACACCCCTTATTAAATAATTAAATACAAAAATATTTTTTTTACGGTGGAATATTATTTTTTTGAAATAATAAAAGAAATATTAATTAATTTCGTTTCATCGTACAAAATGTAAGTTAAATAGAATTTAGTTGATTTCATTTCACCGTCGTGGCTTTATCTATGCTAATTCAAGGGTGGGGATAATAAAAACTGAATTTATTGAATTTATAACGGTGTACAAAAGACCACTATAAATTGAAATTTCAATACCGAGCCCCGACGGAATCAATCAGATCAACTATTCAAGAGGTCACCGATCCAACTTTACGGCCCTGATTTTAATGCCGGATGATAAACGCGCTATTAAATTTGAATAATGTGCGAATAATATTTTTAAGGGCGGTTTCGGGTGCATAGGTTCAAATGACATCAAACAGAGAGGTAGCCCAGGAATTCAATAAATAACTGATGAGCGGTGATTGGACTTAAAAGGTGGCTTAAGTTAAATTTGATGGTTTATTTTTATGTATTGAATATAAAAAGTTCTTAAATTCTTAAAAAATACGTAAGAAATTTAATCAATATTGAATAGGGTTTAGTAATAAATTGAGATCAGCAATTACGAAATTCGGATCGTTTAAATGCACAACGCATTACGCGTTTTTTTTTTAGGCTTGACTATTAAAATCGTTAGTTGGGCGATAAAACCAAACTGGTGTAGCATGTTCTATTATAAAATCATAAAGTTCCGTAATTACACAGGCAAACTAACCATTAAATTTACTTTCAATGTACGACTGCAACTTTAAAACGCTACACAATTACTCCTATTAAATACATAGACACAATAGAATATAACACGACTCAGCAACTTCTTGTTCAAATTGAATTTCATAATACACACACATAATTGTACAAACATAGTTCGGATGTATGAAATATACCAGGTAGAGTACATATTATAATTAGATGAATTCATAGAGCTCGTCTCGTTGAGCGTCCCGGCGCTAAATCCCTCATAAGCCTGACAGCCACCGAATTTTATATGGAATTAAGAGGGTGCCATTTAAATAATTGAGTACTAATTATATTTGCAATCCGGGGACAGTGTTGACTCTTAAATAATTTATTTGCGCCATATTTTCTTCGGTCATTACGAAATTTTCCGCAACCCAATTGTAAAATGAAATAATAAATAAGGACTTCATTATTTAATTCAAATACTGTTGTTATCTATCCACTCAAAACAATTAAAAACACACTTTTATAACTCATAATAACGAATGCTTAATTTAATTAAGAGTTAAGAGGTTCACTCACGTTAAAACGTGCACTTACATTTCTTTTGAATAATGTCTTAGTATACAGTGCGCCATTTATTTTTAAATTAAAGACACTCATTAAAACATTTTTAAGAATTAACATAATAAAATACACCATTATTACAATAATTGAAGTATAACAAGTAGTCATTTGTGTTATAATACATTAAAAGTGTATTCCACTTTTCAATAAAAGCAAATTTTTATTTTACACTTAGTTTTAGTGCGATATAAATAATTTATATCTATTGAGACATTTCTATTTCTTGCGGGATTTTATTATATTCCCCGGCATAATGACTTGTGTGCTTTTGTATTATTAAATATGCAAACAGCGACGACCCCTTTTATATTAAATATGTACTCAAGTGAAGTATGTTTGTACTCATGTAAACAGCAGCGGTCGCTATTTCTTGTGCTAAGGTATTAAGCTGGAGATTATGATGTAACCTGGTCCCTTCTATATTTAACCAATGGATAATAATTTAGTTTCCAATATTTAATTAAAAAATGTTTTCATGCATTGCTGGAATAAAAATATTTTTGGTGGTAATATAAACGTTGCTGCTTTAAATACATCTTATTACGAGGGACGATTTACATTATTATTTTACATACCAATTAGGGTTTGATGGAATCTGGGGAATACAATTAGGATTTTTTTATACGGAATAATATTTCTTGAAGATTATGCGTTTCGTTCACTTTATTATAAAAAAATATATATAATCAAAGGACTTATTATGTAGGTAGAATTAGAACACCTGTTATTTTTTGTTGATATATTCAGTTTCCTGAAACGTTACAAACGAGATTACAAAGAATACACTAAAATTATTATATTTGTATTTTTAAATTTATATTAATATTTATATTACTATATTTAACTAATTATTAACTATTACTCTATTTTATCAAGTGTGTAGTGTTAATATTGGATTTATTGTATATAAGTTCAATCTTAATTGATTAAATTTTATTTATTTTAAAATTTATTAATTTAAATTTTATTGTATGTCAATAATTAAAATTTATAACGATAGAATAAATCTTAAAAAACACGAAACCACATCAAATTGTAAAAGGTAAAAGGGCTACAGTATAACACATTGAATATTGATTAAATGTCTTACGCATTTTTTAAGAATTTGTGTTAGGCAACTTAATATGCACAACTTGAGGTTAACTTTATAAATATATTGATTGTATATTTTTATATAACATTACGCTAATATAAACAAGTAATAATAATTAGTTATAATAATTTAATTCAATAATAATAATAATAATAAACCCGTTTTTTAATTGGTAAATATATTGCTTGTAATAGCCGATAAAATTAAATAAAAAATTCTGCAAAATTATTTCAAGAAAATTCTGGGACAAATAAATAAAATTTAAGCTATTTAGAAGAGAAATTGCAGGAAAATATTAGAAAAGGAAGAAGGCGTTCTAGAAATCTGGAAAGAAAATGTTTAGAAAAATCTAAAAATTTTGATCAATCACCGGGATTGCCGAAAATTTTTAACAAAATTAAAGAAGAATCATATGCATTCTAAAAATCTAGAAGAAAAAATTATAGAAAATTTAATTCATTAATTGACGAAAATCATCTGAACGGTTTTCGCTATTTGCAAGAAAATTTGCTAAAAATTCTTTTGAAATATTTTCTAGTAGGATCTCAAGCGATGGATCAATAATATTTGGGGGGATCCCCATGTCCTATGTGACTCTCTCCTCGGAAGGAGCAAGGCCTTAACTGTTTGCTGTCAGCAGTGACATCGTATTTCGGAAATTTTATTCCAGCAGAGGGATTGTCATATATTTTGCTGTAAAAAATTTACAGCGACCTCTTTGATATACTCTAGGACATTTGGAGTCTTTACTTTGCTGCTTTGCTGTCTCCTTGAGTTATTATTTATATAAATAAGATTTTATTCTTTCAATGAATAAAATCCCAGCTTTCTAACATACAAGGTCCATTATAAAAGTAATGTGCATTTTTGGGAAATATTTATTTAGTGATCGCACCGGTACAAATGTTTAAAATTCTTCAAAATACTCTCCCGTAGCATCAATACATATGCAGAAAGGTGTTTGTAATGCCAAAGCACTCTAAAACTCCTAAACATAAATGTTTGCTAGGAACGTTGTAACATGCTTTTGAATTCCCAATGCTTTACTTTCAGCTCTCTTTTCGATCGAGGAAACAAAAAACACACATAGGCAAGTCGGGACTGTAAGGGGGCTGGTAGACCCTTGGATCAAAGCCATCTGAACAAAATTACGATGGAGGCCGTGTTGGTGGGGGTGTTATCATTGTGTATTTGTCAGACATCATGATGTCATCATCTCTTGAACATCTGTGGCTAAAATGCTGAGTTGACAGTTTCTCACTGCGGTACAAACTAAAAAAACAAAGACAATCTGTATCATTTTGATGCGAGACTTGCTCATTCGCGCTTTCTTGGGGTCGGGGCGTTGATTTCGCTACTGTGCCTTTTCGATTCTGGGTCATGCCCGACCCTTAATCATATTTTCCGACCTGCTTTATTTCGCTGCGATGGATAGACGCATCACTATAAAATTTTGCGCATTATTTTTGTAATAAACCCTGTAAATGGAAATAATAGAAGAGGGACAAGACAATAAATGGTATATTGAGGTAGGTCAAGAATATGCGTAGTTTATTTAGTTGGGTAGGACAATGCATAGTTGATTCGGATAGGTCTCGATTATGCTAGGCTAATACATATTTTATTGAGGTGGGTCAAAAGTTTGCTAAGACAGTGCTTTGTTAGTTAAGGTAGATCAAGAGTACGATAAGACAATAAAAACTTGTTTTCAATCTTTAAAATGCTACCAATTGTAAAAACTGATTAACTATATTCATTTGTATAATAATTCATAGTTAATTACTATTGATACTAGAACTGAAAATACTTTTTAACGTGTCCAAAATCCTATATGTTCTAAAACCCTTAAATTCATAGTACATGATTTTTTACATCTAGAAAGGCTAATATTAGAATTATTATTGTTTTCGAACATTTCAGAAATCCTAAAGTTTCTAAAAATGCTTAAAACTACAGAACAAGATTTTGTTTCTTAGTGTATTTTCTTATTTAGAATTTGAGATGAATAAAATATTTCTAGTTGTAATATTTGCTAAAATCTGTAGGTTTTTCTAAATTTTGTTAAAACAAAAGAATGTCAAAATATACTTTTGAAAATCTCAGGAATCTTAAAGATTCTAAAAAGGCGAGATGATCACTTCAAACTGCTGAACAAGATTTTGTTTCTTAGTACATTTTTTTCATTAAGAATTTGAGTAATCAAAATATTACTAATATTTCTAATATCTCAGAAATTCTAAAGATTCTAAAAATACTACAGAACAATAATTTGTTTCTCGGTATTTTTTTAAATTTAGAATTTAAGATGATCAAAATGTTTCTAATTCTAACATATGCTACAATCTGTAGGTTTTTCGAAATTTTATTAAAACAAAAGAATGCCAAAATACTACTGCTAAAACATACATTTTTCGAAATTCATATTAAAAAAAAATGTTATTCTAGATATATCGAATAAAAACTTTTTAAATTGCATCAAAGTAGGTCTTTAACCTCTGAAAATTTACGCAATCTGGTACAAAAAATAATAGACATTTCTAAAAATTTTGCAAGTATCCAAAGTCCCTTTCTGAAAAAATATCCAGTAAAATAAAATATGAACAGCTTTAAAAGTTCTGAAATAAAAATGGAAAACTTTTGAAATTGCATAAAGAGAGGTCTTCAACTTCTAAAGATTTATGCAATCTAGTAGAAAAAATAATAGAAAATTCTAAAGTTTTAGAAGCAAAGTCCTTTGCTGAAAAAATATTCAATCAAATAAAACATGAACTGCTTTAAAAGTTTTGAAATAATAAAGAAAAACATTTGCAAATATATTGAGAGAGGTCTTAAACCTTTAAAGATTTGTGCAATCTAGTAGAAAAAATAATAGAAAATTCTAAAACGTTTGAAAGTATCCAATAAAATAAAACGTGAATTGCTTCAAAAGTCTTGAAATCTGGATGAAAAATTTCCTGAAAACACTCTTTTTTTAAATCACACATTTCTGAAGCCATTGAACAAAAATCTCATTAATTGGAAGATACATCGTTACAAAATTTTAACTCAAAAAAATAACTGGATTTCTAAAAACCTGAAAGGAACATTTTTGGAAAATAGTATAAACTTCTAGAAAGTTCTAGCAATTTGAACGAAAAAATATTAGAAATTTGAATAGCAAATTTTGAACAATTCTAGACGCTTCGAATGTTCTAAGGCTTCAAAAAATGCTAGAAAATTTTACAAACTGAAAAAAATCACTGATTGGGCATTGTTGAAAAATTCTAAAAATAAAACAAAACATGCTGGAAAAAGTTTAGACGATAAGTTACTAGGAAAATTCTAAAATTTTCGAAGATAATTCTCGCATCTTAGAAGAGAAAATCTTTGAAAATGCCTAAACAAATAGAGGAGAAGATAAAATAAAACAAAACAAAATTAGATTCTTCTTAAATAAAATAACAATGCTGTAAACTTTTAGAAATCTAAAATAAATAGAATAGAAAAATTTAGAAAGCATGTTAAAAATCTCACACATTTGGATGGCAAATTTTTGAAAAATTCTAGAAGCTTCAAAAATTTTAAACATTAAAAAAAGCTACAAAATTTTAGAAACTAAAAAAAATCACTGATTTGACATTTTTGAAAAAATCTAGTAAAGTAAACAAAATTTGCTGGAAAATTCTAGAAGTCTAAACGATAAATTATTAGGAAGATTCTAAAACCTTCGAAGATAATCCTCGCAGTTTGAGAGAGAAAATCCTGGAAAATGCCTAAAAAATAGTGCAGAAAGTAAAAAGCTCTAATAGAACAAAACAAAAAAGGATTCAATTCTTCTTAAATAAAATAACAAACGTTGTAAACTTTTAGAAATCTGAAAGAAAAATGTCTGGAAAACTAGAAAACTCCAAAACAATTCTCAAAATAGAAACAAATTATAAAAAGCATGTTAAAAATCTCAGACATTTGGATGGCAAATTTTTGAAAAATTCTAGAAGCTTCAAAAATTTTGAAACTTTCAAAAAATTCCTACAAAATTTTAGAAACTGAACAAAATCTAAAAATAAAACAAAATATGCTGGAAAATTCTAGAAGTCGAAACGATAAGTTACTAGGAAAATTCTAAATCTTTGGAGAAAAATCTAGGAGTAAAAAGTAAAACAAAAAAGCATTCGATTTTTCTTAAATAAAATAACAAATGCTATAAACTTTAAGAAATTCCTAAGAAAGATTGCTTAAAAAACTGCCAAAGAAAATTCTCGAAATAGAATAGAAAATCTTAAAAATCTCAGATATTTAAAAAAATATTATAGTCTTTGACATAAAAATTGAAAAATTCTAGAAAAGAAGGGAACATTTTTGGGAAAATCTATAGCTTAAATTTGTTTCTAACAATTTAAAAAGTTCAAAGAAAATCCTACAAAACTAAAAAAATTACAAATTGAGCATTGCTAAAGAAAATCCATTCAAATATTCAGGATGGCATTTTTTTAAAATTCTAAAGCTACAAAAAAAGGCCTCAATTTTTTTTAAATGCCACAAAATGAAAAAAATCCACTGATTGTTGAAAAAATCTAATCTAAACAAAATACGCTCGAGAATTATAGAAATCTGGACGATAAATTACTAACAAAATTCTAAAACTTTTGAAGATAATTCTCGCTGATTATACGAAGAAATCCTGACAGAAACCCAAAAAAATAGATGATGAGGTATAAAGTTCTAATAAAAAACAGTCAAAAAAGCATTAGATTTTTCTTAAGCAAAACAACAAATGCTGTAAACTCTAGAAATCTCGAAGAAAAATTGCTGGAAAATTTAAAAAACTATTTTAAAAAAATCTCATATTAGACAAAAACGGAGAAAATCCTCGAAATAAAATAGAAAGATCTAGAAAGCATGTTAAAAATTTGAGACATTTTTAAAAAAATCTTATGTTCTTAGACTTAAAAATGAAAAATTCTAGAAAGGACGGCAAATTTTGAAAACAATCTAAGTCTCAAAGTTCTTTTCACAATTTGAAAACGTTTAAAGAGAAGTTGCTAGAAAATTCTACAATCTATAAAAAAATTACAAAAATGAAGAAAACCCTCGAAATAGAATAGAAAATTCTAGAAATTTCGTTAGTTTTAGACGTAAAAAATCAAAAATTCTGGAAAGGTAGGCTCACATTTTTTTTCACAATTTAAAAAAGTTTCAAGAGAAGTTGATAAAAAAATTCTACAATCTATAAAAAATGCTGAAAAATTCGACTCAAATAAAAGATATGCTAGCAAATTCTAGAAATATAGACGATAAATTTGCCGAAAATATTTTACTGGAAAATTCTACAATTTGATGAAAATTTTAATAACTCTCCTAAAATATAATTACTTGTACATTAATAAACATGTTTTTATTTTTTGAAGGTTTAACGGCTCCATTTATTGAAAACGAAATAATAATTAAACGCGATCGGTGTGTATTACATTAATACGCATGTAATTAGGAATGTTTCGATTCGCATTACGGTGTTTGGTTATCTGTCTTGAATGCCGCCTCATCCGTAGCGAAGCGTGTCCCGACTAGTTCCTCGTCACTGTACTCCAAGGAAGCAGTTAGAGCAATATCCTGCTGCTCTCCAGATAGCCCGCCGGCATTAATTTTATTGCGATTTGGATAATGTTGCCGACGTCAAATCAATACCGTGTAAATCATTTAAATTGGACCCAGTGAAAACACAATTTCGCCGACTTCAATAAAGCGAGTGTAAATAGATTATCTAGCCGGGTATATGTTTACCGAAGGTACGCATCATCGACATATCAATTATCTACCATTATATATATATATATATATATATTATAGACAGAGAGAGAAAACACACATAACTAGGTATTCGAAGGTCACCAGGCGTTTATAGCTTATGGTGGATGCGCCGGGTATAAAATTTATACTAACTGATTTATAATAATAATAGTTATGATTATGATTAGAATATTTCTTCGCGAATACATAAAAAAATGAAAATAAGTATAAATTACGTTTTTATTAAAATTATATTTGTAATTTAAACAATAAATATGATTTGAAAATTGTATACGATTATTCTACAAAAATTTCAGTGTTAATAAATATCGTACAAATAACTTACCTGGTTATTAATGTGGGCCATTTTTTAGCTCGGAGTTTGGCAGTTAATCTGGGAACAATAAATAGTGAAATAGCGCTTTCAATGCAGATCCGTCGATTTTCCTTTTTTTGTGGATCCGGAACAGCTAAAATTTATCATCAGCATCCAACAACCACAACAATACAAACTCTAATGCAGTTGCTGTGGTATTTATGCAATGGCACAAGAGTCGGTCTAAATCCCCAACGGTTTACACAAGACCCACTAAATTGTATCCAATAAATATTTAAACACGAAATCGAAATACAATTCGATTCCGATAAAATATAAACAAATTAAAAAAATAGTTTCATTACACGACACTGTTTGCACAACGGTTCTATTGAATATTCACACAGAAGCAGTTTTAATAAGAAATATAAATTAAATATTAAATAACATGTTTAATTTTATAAATGCCGCCTCGATCAAATCGTTTCTTATTCGGGAAATAATTGATGCCGAATGGATCTTCTGCTAAGTTGGGTAAATCAGTTTCCTAACACCGCAAGTCCATTACAACTAATGCAAGCAATCAGAAATGATTCTGAAGGGTTAATCAGGGCCGGACCTAAATGATCCAGACCTGATATTTTATTGATCCGGACATCAGTGTGCACTATCGCCATTGCCATAAAGTCCAACCTTTGTGCATAGAAAAGCAGCGGCCCTGGGAGTGTAAAGTTCTATTTTCGCATACAGTATATTCATCTATTTTGGAGTCTTATAAAATGTGCCGGCATCTGGTGAAATAACATTTTTAGAAAAATCAAAGTCCGCACAAATCGATTTTATTGTTATACGGAGATTGGAGATTTAAAAATAGAATCCCTTCTAAGCGGATTTCTATATTTCGGCCTTAGAGACGTATTAGTCCTTTTCTTGATATGCATATGAATTCTTTAATAAAGTCCAGGTAGCAGCGGCATAGGAAAATCTGTCTGTATAGTTAATGCAATTACAAAATGAGTAAATTTTAAAAGATATTCCCAGTGGTCAAGCTTGGGAAATGACTGTTTTGCTTACAAGCATTATTGTGTTTAGTTCAAGTATTGTTATAGTCACGCCAAACAAAACACTTTGTTCTGCATGTCCATTTCAGGGCTTTGTCCACATTTCACTGGAAATTAAACCCGACCATACAAACTACGAAACACCGAAGATAACATTAATTAGATAATTATTTTCCTCAATAACGCAATTTCCGTTAATTCTCCGAGCAATTATAATCCTTTCAAACGGCCAGATGTACACACGAACGACATTGTGCGGTTTTGATTATTTACGCAATTATGCCCGATGAGATTCATAAATGCAATATCTGGGCAGCTTTATCACAGGGAATATTCAGCAGTGCAGGTGCTGCTACTTATTTAATATATGTAAATTGCATTAATAAATTCGGTTCATCAAGTACCTATAAATACCAATGCATTCGTGTTTATCAGATGCGAATTTGTTGCATGGATTCCGTGACCTCGCCTCTTAAGCCCGGACGGGGTGGGATAATAATTCAGCTGCAGTTTTAGCTTGTGATTAATAATATTCGAGTTGCGCCACCCATATACAGGGTGAAAAACGGCATAATGTTTAATCCGAATGATTTTAATTAATATTGCGAACGCAAGACTAAGTTGTGTAATTATATATATATACTGTAACTTTAGCTCAATAGAATTTTATTAACCTTTTTTACTTAAAACTTTACATTTATTTTACGGAAAAAACCAAACCTTACTACACTGAATTAAATGATTACCACATAGTAACGGTCGCAACGATATATATATATATATAAACATATATAGGGAGAGAGAGAGAGAGAGAGAGAGAGAGAGAGAGAGAGAGAGAGAGGTAACTAGGTATTTGAGAGTAACAGGGCATGTATAGCTAGGTTTTTAAACTTATGGTGGATGCGCCGGGTAAAAGATAAACTAATTTATTTGTTTATTGTTTGTTTTGTTTCTCTTCTTAATTTAAACTAAAATACATACTTCTGTAAATACTATTACCACAATTTAAATTGAAGAGACCCGGGGGGAGTTCATTTCTTCGAAGTGTTCTTCCACTCTGGCCCATTCAGCCTATTTTCGTGAAGAATCCATCGTTGACGATCTTCCGGCAGCTATTATTCAGCTTTTAAACTCATTTGTTCTTTTAATGAAACAATATTTCCATTAAATTAATTAATTTTTCAATATGTATAAATAATATGTATATTCTGTCAACATGACATTTATAATAATTACAATTATTATGATTCGAATATTTCTTCGGGAAGTAATACTGTCAAATTAAGAAAAAAACAATTCTGCTTCATTACTTTTATAAATAATGTAAATGCTTCAAGACTTTTGATTTTAACTAATAAAGATTACACATTGGACAATAAACTCTTAAAAAAATAGAGCCAACATTATTCGGGCTTTTTTGCGATAACAACTTGAGCAGGTTATTAACCAAATTTCTTTGCTGCTAAGTGATTTTTCTTAACAAGGAAAATAAATTCTGTTTTATTAAGTTGATGCCTTGTATAATATTTCCTCTCAGTAAAACTAATAGAGACGGCTCTTATATATAATTTTTATCAACTGAAAATTTAAGAAATAATTTCTAAAATTATGCTGCAAGTGAATTCCTATCTTAGTTTTTACTTATAATGGTTTCTAGGTTGCAATTAGCGTTCAAATGTTTTTTGGCAAACTTCTTATTTGTAAGGCTTTAATCATTGATAATACATTACAACTGAGCGGATGAGAGCGATTATGAAACATTCATTATAGTCTTTAAACCATTTGATTACAGCTTTTATTTGATACGAAGATGATTTAAAATTTTAGGAAAAAGTTTTCAACTCCTTTAACATAAACGTTTCGTGTCTCAAGACTTAAACATGCTTACCTTTTGATCATTCTAGCCAGTAAGGCCTCCACAGCTTCAGGAGACATCGAAAAAATTCTTAGCTCCGTTGGTATTAAAGCGGATGATAGAAAACTGGGATCAATTCAATGAAATCTTTAAACCATTTGATTAAAGATTTCAACTGATACGAAGATGATTTAAAATTTCAGGAAAAAGTTTTCGACTCCTTTAGCATACACGTTTCGTGTCTCAAGACTTAAACATGCTTACCTTTTGATTATTCTCGCCAGTAAAGCCTCCACATCTTCAGGAGACATCGAAAAATTTCTTAGCTCCGTTGATATTGAAGCTGATGGTAGAAAGATGAGATCAAAGGCAAATCTAACGATAAACTTGTAACTCAAGGCCGTGAAAAAAAAAGTTGAGCTCTATACCAAAAGAAAGTAGTTCTGCTACTGCAGTTAAAGAACAGAAAAAGCTAAGAAAGAAGAGAAGAAACAATAATCTGAGCACGAAAATAAGAATCTTGGCTCTAGTCTTTTTAATTAACAACCTTCACATTCTACCTTGCTTTTTATTACTTAATTCTATAATAAAAACTTTAAATAAGGTTGAATTTAAAAATAAATTAAATTTGAATCTTTCAAAAAAGTTTTTAAAATCTTTGATAACACATTTTCATTGAGACAAAGATATCTAAATTGAATAATCTAACATATCATCTAAAATCTTCGATAACGCATTGCACACATTGCAATTGAAATAGAAATAAATTGGAAGCATCTAACAAAGCAATTTTGCTTTATTACATAGGCAACAAAATATTCTAGTGTTTAATAGAAGAAATCTACCATTTACTCAAGATTTTATTTGGTCGAGAGTATCTGCTTCGCAGAATCACGCAAAATTGTTATTTGAAATAAAAAATCTGATAATTTTTTTGATTTCTGAAACGTTCCTATGATAATAATGATAGTAGTTTTTGATGTAGTAAAATTTATATCAAAATTTTGATGATGTTTTAATGGTTGGAGGGTGGGACAGAGGCCACCCACCCACCCTACATATGCACTTTTACTTAAACTACGAATAGTGTTTTATTTCCAAGGAAAATAATACCACAAGTGTAAATGTTGATTAAAAAATACGATAACAATATAGTGATGAAAGTTAACAAATATATGTAGGGTGGGTGGGTGGCCTGTAACCCACCCTCCAATCAGTAAAACATAAGCCAGTGTTTAACTAAATTATTTATGAATACATCAACCAACGAAATAATTTTTTTTTCTTATGATTTTCCCGTCTTTTCAAGCTATTCTTTTTTTTATTTTATAAAAACTATAAATTGAAGTTAATATAAAATAAAGGGTAGAATATTAGCAACCAATAAACATTATTTTTTTGCTATGATTATTATTTTTATTTATTTATAAACACATTTTTTCAAATTATTTTATAAATATTTAATTTTTTATTTCATGAAGATTTTTTTCCCTCATGTCTGCGGTCTCCGTGGTCCTTTTGTGTGCCTTCATGAAGATAATGAAGCGCATCTGTATGATATGTATTAGTGGGTGTTATTTCATCCTTTGGGTATTTTAATATTAATATAGAGATGAAAGTATCGTCATAACTTTTTTTGGGTCAATTGTTGCTCCAGACAGCCACCAAACGCTTCTGCTTTGTTTGAATCAGGAAATGCAATACTTAGTTGCTAGGATATTTAATCTTGATCGCCAAATCGTCGATAATAGATTTTAACTGGAAGGAAAATGAAAAATTTGAATCATCCAAAAATGTTCTTAATTAACAAGTAAATTTTTGTTGTTAATTGAATTCTTCGGACAAACTCCTTTGCCCAGTTACAGATATATATTGAGAAGACGATACCAAATTGGATTCATCCAGCAAAGTCTTTGAAATTTTCGATATCAGTTTTCAATCAAGAAGAAGATGAATTAAAGTTTTTTTTATCATATCTTTATCTGTATCTTTATTTAAACTTTATCAAACATGGTTAAATATATACAAATAAAATAACATTCACAATATGGAAGGAAAAAAACTTGCCAGAAACGTTAAACTATGAAAATATATCAATTAATTAAAATTTCGTCCATTTAGATCAAGTGGTAATGACTTATTTGACAAGTCTCTTAGTTTTTTCTAACAATTTTATCAGACATTTTGCAAAATGGTATTCGATTGTTTATAATTTCTGCATTTCACTTGTGATTATGTCTACAGTGCGCAACCGTAAAAATTACTGCCAATTAAGCGAATTTGACAGATTTGTGCAAAGGTTGTGTTCGACTAGAGAAATTGCTAACTGTCTTAAGCTAAACATGAGATAAAGAACAATTGAGGTTCAAGACCGCCATCTTCAACTTATTGTAACAAAAGTCTGATTCTTATTAAGTAATCAATCTAGATTCAGTTTAAGGATGCAGGGTCAGCTGAAGACATAGGAAATGTCACAACATAAAATTTTCTGTTGAAAAGCCTATGCTTTAAACTGTAGGGATTATAGTATGGGGTGCTATAATTAATAAAAGTTTGATTTTGTATTCATTCAAGAGGCAATATGAACGTCCATAAATATATGAACACTTTTTCGTTTCTTCAGCAGTTGACTGTATGATCTTACACCTATTGAGCATGCATGGGATATAATAAATAAATGGGGAGAATACTAAAGAACTTACAACAGACGCTGCAATCTCTGCAGCAAGGTTGCTTGTTAGAATTTACTATATGCCGTAAAACTTCACAAAATTTAACACAATCTACAATATCATTAATGTATAAATTAAAAAGGATTGGTCCCAGATGAGACCCTTGAGGCATACCAGAGGTGACACTAATTACGTTGGACTCATGGCTATGTATCTTAACGCGTTGTACCCTGTTGTTCAGAAAACTTTTGATACAATTTACCACCGATGAATTAAATCCTAGGTCCATTAATTTATTGAATAAAATATCATGAGAAAGGCCTTTGAAAAATCTGTGTAAATGGTTTCTACTTGATATTTATTTTCAAATGCCATCAACTGAAATCCCTTATAAATTAGTTTCTGTAGAACGTCCTTTTAAAAAACTATGCTGTTTACTCGTAATTTTAAGTCTACTTAACCAACCTATTTGCTGTGACAAGATGAAGTCTAATAATTCAGGAATTGATGATTGCAAGCACACCCCTCTATAGTTCTTAATATCATTTCTGCATCCAGTTTTATAGATATGAGTTATATAACTAACTTTCCAGGATTCTCGAAATACTTCTTTAAAATAGTAAGGTTATAGGAGGAGTGAGAGTGCAAACACAATTCTTCAAAAACCAATTAGGAATATTATGAGGGCCACATGAAACGGGTGGTTTCAGTTTACTAATTGCATCAAACACCAATTTAGCGTTTACAGTAAACCTATAGCAAGGATCAATACAGTTAGGTTTAGTGATATTGTGGAAAGAAGCCCTTCTAACACTGTTAGCATTTTTGATACTATAAGCCGCCGAAAATGATTTCGCAAAGAGATTTACAGTATCCTGACTATTGTTACATTGACAATTATTCAAATACATAAACAATTTCTTGCTTCTTTTGAAGAAGATAAAGAAATGCTCCACGTTAACTTGAGGAACCAATATGCGACGAGCACAAAAAGCTTTTTTTATTCCAATAAGCACTCCTCCTCCCGTACACTTGTCGCCATTTAAATTTGACCTATCCATTCTAAAAACATCGAAATTATTGAGTTTTAATTCGCTACTTTGTATATCAGATGATAACCATGTTTCCAACAAAATGAACTTAGCGAAACATTATTAGAAAATTTAGAAAGTTTTGTTTTCATACCGCCGACATTATGAAAGTAAAATGTTAATTTCGCTTGTTTTTTGCTTCAATAGGTTTAGGTTTCATTTTCACTATATTAGGTTTTCTATTCATGAATCGAATAGTTATATCGTTCTCTCCATTGTGGATCCTGGCGGCTAATTCTTCCCTGATTTTGTTTAAATGAGTACGCTCCAACGGTGTCATGTCACCTCGTATCTTAAAGTCTTGTGATAAATTCGACTTCTGTGTTTTAAGTACATTCAGTGCATCATTTGTATCTTTAAAAATAACTATGGTTGGTCTGGGATGGTTAGATGGTCTGTCAAGTCGAAAAATCTTTGAAGGCTGAATATTGAGACCAATGGAAGAAATAATTTCTTTTTTCTTGTCTTCTTCAATTCTCATAGAGGCATTGTTGCCAGTAGGTTCCGGTAAATTAAAAACTATAACATTATGCACTCTTTCATTTCGATCCTCAATTTCATCGATAATATTGATTTCACTTACGTTCCTAGATGTTTTCAATTTGTCAATTTCAGATTTGAGTATCTTATTACTATTTTCTAAAAATAATATTTTATTGTTAAGGTAACTTTACAGTAATGATTTAAAAAATAAAAATATTTGAAATATTATTTATTGCTTTCACTTGAGCTTCAATGAAATTCAACAAAGAATGTTAGAACATGCATAGGACTTTGATCAATGTTTATGATTTAGAATCAAATATGTGAAATGTTATTACCACTTCTACCTAGGTATTATAAAAGCTTCGTAAAATTAAAAAATTAAAAAAACATTAATTTTGAATCAACCATCAAAAAGCGAGCAGACATAAACAACTTAACACTTTGTTGTTTATGCTTGCTTTTGTTGATGGGTGATACAAAATTCTTCATCTACTTTTTGATTAAAATCTGTTATTGAAGATTCCAAAGGCTTTGATAATTGATTTAAATTAGTATACAGGGTGTTCAATTTAAGTGAAGACATTGAAATATCTCGAAACTCGAACCACTACCCTCAACCCCTTAGAAGGTAGGGGGTTGGAAATAGAAAAGTTAAATAAGAACCCCACTTTTCTGTACGGATTTGAATACTCCGGAAAAAAATAAGAAAGTTTTATCTGATTTTTTTTTTTTGTATTCGAGACAGACGACTTAGGTTCTTAGGTTCTTCCACGCACTTATCTCATACATCTTTAAATTTGAAAACTAGTAAAATTCTTTAAACTAAACTATTTTATTTCATAAATGATTTTAAATACCTTTTATATATCACAAACTTTTACTTTGAGTCAGATTAAAAATAATCATTTATTAATCACAAAGTAGAGGCCTCCACAATTACCTATTTTATTTCAAGCGTTTTTTTAGTGCAAAATTATATTCAACTAGTTTTGAAAGATACATAATTTGAATCATTTTATTAAACTATCGTATATTTGAAAGGTAAATAATTTGTATCAACTTACAAAGAGCAATTTTGCTTTAATATTTTATTATTTGTTAGTAGCTAACTGGTAATTAGTAAATTTTGGTGGTCTTATAAATATTTTTAGTACTAAAAGGAAACGCAAGAGAGATAATTAAATACACACCCTAATTTTAGTATTTATTTAAAATATAATAATAACATTACAATCATCGTGAGAGAAACAGTAAAGTAGATCCCATACACGGCTTGAAGCGAAGATGTAAACTCGGTTGCATATATTCAAGATATTCAAGGTTAAGTAAGAAGGCGTTCAAGCGGTGTTTGGGAATAGGACTGAAACAAATATCACTATATATATAAATATAAGATTTTTTTTAACAAATTGATAAATAATAATTAACACATAAACACAGAATAGAATACTAAATACAAATTGACGGAGTTGTTACCTTCCACCTATATCACAGTTTCTAGATTTATAATACTTAGGTATATAAATAATGATCTACGGACTATCCAAAAATCTAAAACACTTAGACAACGATAAGTCACGACAAAGTTTACATTATTGAATGATAAAATATTTGTTCATTTTTTTTATCCATTAAAATTGGTGTATATGTGAGTGTTCACTGAACGTGATTTACCATTTATTCGAATTTTGATTCATAATGTTCAGCCGCTGCAACAGTTTCACGAGTACATCACAAGAATTTTACGCCGCTTGTCCATTGTTATAATATTTTCTTCTTTATTTTTTGGTCACTGGTCGCCCATCATTACACTTCTTACTAAATTAATCACATTATTATATACTTTAAATATAAATATCTGTTTTGTTTTTATTTTTATAACTTCACATCGATCATTAATCTTAAGATATAGGTATTCCAAACAACTTCCTAAAAATATGCATTGCTTTAAGAGAACCACATTTGTTGCAAATAGGAAAAATCGCAAACCGGTGTTTTTGGCGTTGATGTTCGCGGTAGAAATCAGCGTAAATTAGATTACGTGGTATTTTGGATCGAGTACGAAGTGACTGTGACGGGGATGAATATGAGTTCTAGTGCCGATAACATGTATGAATTGAGCATGTCTGGTCGACGTGAGCGTTGCGTTTGATAATTAACGACATATGTTGATAGTATTGGATAATTAATTGTATGACCTACGGCCGGGGATTTGCTAATAAAATTGTTTGACCATCAAATCAATATCAATTCAATACCAAACATAATTAATTCAGCTCATATCTACCTTTTCTTACAGGGTGTAATTAAAGTTATTCAAAAAGGCACCTACTATAAAAATCTTGAAAAACAAGTGTCTAAAATAGTGTAGAAAATTATTATGTAATATACAAATTGACTTAGTGACTAATTAATTTATACTACGGTTTTATTTAGATTATTTTGGTGGCTTTATAATTCACACCAACGTTAATTATAAACTCTTGAATTTTCTAACAGCTATCATAAAATAATCAAGTATTAACGAATATCACTAATAAACTGTAATTGCTATTTTTCCCATTTGTCCGCATCGTTTTTCTAATTCAACTTTTGATTAATTACGCCACGAATGAAACGAACCATTTTGATTTTGTACGAGTATTGGAAACGCATTCGTCAATTTTGATTTGTATTTTTTTAAAGTTTTGATTTGAACGTATATTGAGTTGCCCTTATTAATAATTAATATACCTTTTTAATTCCTCGGAACGTATTTACATTATGCAATATAACGTGCTGACGTCGGCCGGTTTACGTATTCCCGTCTTAATTAATAGTCAATAATTTTAGGTGGGTAGAACATGAAACATGATTAACTAATAATGAGGAATAGTAGTTCTATCACAAACTAAGTTAGTCAAAGTTCAGGCGCTAAGTTGGATTTATTGGGATTTATTGACACTATTAGTCATTCACGCCCGGCTCATATGCAGCCCCCGCCAAATAAAATATGATACCGCTGCACTAACTTGAATCCCCTATTTGAGTTCGGCTCAGACCGCAGAATTGTGGCATTTAACTCGAAGTACACGACATATAAGTTCGGGTGCATTTAGGGAATGCCATATTAATCTATCCGGGGAAACTGAATTAGGGGTTTTTGTGTAAAGACCGCTAATAATTTACGGGGCGCGCAACTTCGCCCTTTATATTATTTATTCAATTCGAAATTTCAGGTATAACTTTATATATATATATATATATATATATATATATATATATATATATATATATATATATATTATTTAGTTTGATATATATATATAAACTAGTAACACCATCTATTTAAAATTTTTAAAACAGATCATTTAGTTTTTCAGATTTCAACATTTATTGCTCAAGTTTTCTTTGTAATTCTATTTACTATTAAAATTTTATTTTGGTGTTACGATGATTAACTTGTCTAGCTGTGATAGATTCTACAATATACGGCAAGTTCGATACACTTGCTTGGTTCAAGTACATCGAGGATAAAAAATAGATTGAAACCCGTACCCGAACTTTTCATCCATAAACGATTCGTCCCTGAAGGATTCATTCTCGGACTGTTCATACAGTGGATTACTAATTCAAACCCCTGTACATATGTTTTTTATATAAAATAAAAGAAATGCGAGCTAATAATATAAAGGTATTGACTGGTTAAAAATAATCTTGTAAATTATTTTTTTATCGTTGAATAATATAATCGGTTCAACCGAAAAGCGGAAATGTAACGAATAGGTTTGAAATAAATTAAAACTGCATGCCTGTGTCCGGTGTAGGGTCAAGCGATCGATTCCCACCTGCGAAAATATTTTTTTGTTGTGTTTGTGAACAAACTTGCTCAAATTATGTTTCCGCTAATTCTGGCTAAAACTTATTTTACTATAAACTCATTACTTTAGAAGTTCTGCAACCATGACAAATATTTTGTCAAGGCCAAGAAATTTACAGATGGCGTTTTACCGAAAACGTATTTAGCTTCATAATTAATGATTAAGTGACCAAATCCTTACCAAGATTAATATTTAATTCAATATATGAAGTCTTAGAAAGTTTCGGTCTGGACTATCAACTGAAGATCTTCTGAAATAGGTTTAAGAAATAATAACACTTTGCTAGTATCACGAATTTTTACACTTTTTATTGTGACTAGTTTCGTCCTATTCGGACATTATCAAACGAATACAATCTTCGACTTCAACAATCAATGAAGATCTTCTAATAAGGAAAAGACAAAATACCACTATGATAATGAAAAAAACATACTCACCAACAAATTTTTCTTCATTATTTCTTTGCATGAAGAAGCCAAAATAATTGTTGGGATTGAAAGCAATGAAATTTTTTTGAAAATTATAAGGGGATTAAGTAATATCTATTCTATGTATCCTTAAATAAAATTTTATGAAGAAAAACATATGATTATATTTTTATTATCTTTACACGTATTATTATCAAAGATTAGAAGATAATGATCAAAACACAACACAACAATATCTTCGCCTGAAGAAGACACATTATGGAGAAACAATTGTTGCAAGTCTAAGCAATACAAGTCTTTTGAAAATTATATCAGTCACCATATTAATCAATTTTGCAAACTTAACTTTAGATCTGGTTACTTTAGTATTGACAAAGGAGCCAATAAACAGAATCAAGAAATTTCCACAGCACTTATAATTCAGGCAAAATAGACGTTTGTTGAGTAGATTTTAAACGACGCAAAAACAAGATGAATACTATTAGCAAAATTGGGCAGAATAGAAGTAACCTTGTCTAGTAAAAACACCTTTGGCAAACTAGGAAATTGTATACATACAAGAAGAAACGATTTTATAGTATTTATAAAAAAATAGTGCTATAGATATCACCAGGCATCTAGAAATCAAATTCGCTACTTCTAACCCCTTTTTAACATTTTGATCAGATTCAACCCATATGCTTATCTCCGATAATTTAACAAGTCTCTAAAAGCAGTTAACAACGCAGGAGCTATAAAAGAAAGCATATTATTTGTCTCGCTTTGCGATTTTTTAGAACAAGTATGATCACATGAACTCCAGAGAAAAAAATCTTCACTCTAGTTGCACCTGCTGGTACAAGTATGGTACGTTCAGAGAAGTGGACATCTTCAAATTCCGAGAATAAAAGTTTCTCTGCCTCTACAAGAATCTTTTTTATTTGATATAGCCAATAATAAGGAAATGGCAGATGTCCAAACTGGTATTACAATGGCTTAAGCTTGGATAAGATTAGCATTAAAAAAAAAAAAACTTTGGAACTTTGAGGTTCAGCTTCAAGTTGGCTCCTGATTATTAAATTCTAAGATTCTATCAGCGGTCAACATTTATTAGGTTTAAAGAGAAGAGGAAGCAGTGTCTTTATCACTTACTTACTTTTGTTTTGCTTTAATGCAACTGTGACTCCTTATTGTAGGGTGATAGGGCCGAATTATTAAGAAACCACATCCTGAGCTAGTATGTAGATTGTAATTTTTGGAACGCTATCAAAAAATGAGAAAATTGCTGTGCTAAGGACGACGTAAATATTGAATCTATGAACAAAAACTTAGGTATTCTTACCATGATGATAACAGTTTTAGAAACGAATTTAGAATACATATTTGTTTACGACATACATAGTTGCTTCACCAATAATAAAATTATTGAAATTTTCAGTAGAGGTAATAGTAGTAGTGTTTGGCTATTGGCCACGTGGTCCTTTCACCGTGTTATTTGTGTGTGTGTAGATGATCTTGTTACTTTAAATGATCGCCCCCGTCACTCATCCAACTGCTGACCCGAACTAATGCTGCTGTATTATTACAAACGCTAGTTTGGGAGAGTGAAGAAAATTTTCATTTATACGTGTTTTTTTCAATTTTTAGTCATGATCTCGTAAGATAATAACACGTGTCAGGAAATAAAAATCAAATCATAGAATAAAATAACTGATTTTCACAACCAAATTCGGTTCCAAAAATTATATACTACAACAGTATCTGTTTTTCCTAAATTTTGAATAAAGCACTTTATAATATTATAATCATAAAAAAAGTTTTGGACAAAATATTTATCCAGTTTATGAATCGTGGATATCGTTTGATATATTGTAACTTTGTATTATAGTTCCAGTATCAAATAAATTATTACTTCATTACTTGGTCATTTAGCAATTATTACAATATTAATGTATATAATTTGTGGTTACTGTATCTCAAAAACTGCTCAAACATTTCTTGAAACCTTCAAAAACCACTCATCTTCCCTTAAAGCAAAAGTCAAGCAAAGGACGGCACATTTCAGAGGCCTAGCCTACAAAAAAACAAGGTGTAAATATACAAACCAGCACTCACATCTATAAGATGATCTGCCGCCCTTTTCTTGACTATTCAGCCATCCTCTTCTACAAACCTCACCCAGTAACATTACGTAACTTTCAAGTCTCAGAACGATCAGCCTTTAAGGTGCTAACCAAAATCCGACACCCCTAAAATCCTCTCCATAACCCACCAAATTAATTGCTGTATGATTCGACAAAGGTAATCCCAATCCAAGAAAGACTATACTCCCTTGCCAAAAAATTTGCCCAAAATCCTAAATGCACTATGCATTCCCAGAAATAAAAGCATTATCCCTAAACGTAAATTCCCTTCCTTAACAATACACGAATTCATTTCATCATTTCATAATCTCAACGACGCTTCAATTACGAGCTAATTTAAGACAGGAACTTCACAAAGAAAAATAACTTTCTCGTTTATCACTTGGTGAAACAATTTTAACTATTTCTAATGAAGGTTTAAATTAAATTACACTTGGTTTGTTTCACAATTTTGTTTGTGGTTGTTCACAATTTTTCAAAAAAAAACCAAGTGTAATTTAATTTGAATCTTACTGATGAAGATTCAAATTAAATTCGTTCAAAATGTTCATCAGTAATAACCGCTCAAAGTTTTTACTTAAGGTTTTCTCCCTTTTTGAAAAGCCTTGGAAGTAATTTCACCAATCAGAAGCGTTTGATAAAAACATAATTATCCTTTACTTTCGAGAAAAACAAATTGAATGAAAAATTTTAAGATATTTTGTATTTTGCGCTCTATTGCAAAAACAACTACAGGTTTAAATCATTTATTTTTATCTTTGGTGTTTTATCTCAAAAACCTCTACAGGTTTAGACCTATTTTTTTTTTCTTTTTTTATTTAAAAAGATATGAAAAGCTTTAGGAGCAATTTTGCCCGCCCAAATTGAGGAAGCTTTTGCTCGGTTTTTCGGATTTCCTTTTACAAACACTGAAAACAATAGATAGTAAGAAAAACTGAACCTCTTTCAAAAAACAAAATTTTCATACACTCCTTTCTGTAAATCTTTTGAGTATTTTTTGTATTTAATTAAAAATCTGTAACAGTTATGAACATTAGTATAATAACCACTCAAAGTTTTTTTAGTTAAGTTTGTGTCCCTTTTTTTTATTATTTTGAAGATTCAGACAACAATATAATAAAAAAACAGCTTTGATAGAAACATAATTATCATACATTCCTTTACTTTCGAGAAAAACAAATTAAGAAGATATTCCAGTTGGTTGCAGGAAAAGGGGAGTTTTACTTTCGAGCATTTAATTTCTCCGATAAACCGTTAGTTAGGATATTACCATAAAGGTGACATCTATTGTCTTAGCGGATAAACACCGACAAATTTGTAGGGTGTTATACACCCAATTAGAGATCCACTTCAACGCAATAGATGGCAACTTTACCATAATATCTTGATTTAATTTTTATTTTTATTTATTTATTTACTCATTTGAAGTAATTCAAAAATTACGTTTTTTTTTTTTAAATTATAAAATAATATTTCTAGCACCATCTTAAATTAAAAATCTACAACTTTTTATTAGAGGAAATTAAATCGCTACTTAGCAAATTTTGCATTTCAGTGTAAGTATGGATTACGACGTAGTAACAGTCGCAACAATTCTCTTCATCAAATAGTTATTTATAAACTGGTGGTTAGAGATGGCGCGTAAGAACCGCCAAAACGCAAACTAATTGAATTGCGTTTGGCCAGATTAAAATAAGCTTAATCATTATTATTCACTACCTCTGTTAATAATTTGTACCAAAATTATGTGCCCCAGACCACATCAGCATTACGGACATTAATTATGTAAAGTGCATATATGGCTAAATACCCGACGCATTAGTTATAATTTTAGAGTTGGACTATAAGGCCAAACATCGCAGTGTTTCTTCAATTAGTATTAATTTACCTGAAATATATACTTGATATGATTTTAATAAACGAATAAAAATTAATACCAAAAAATCAATTTCAAAAAACATGCAGCTATAATAAAAAGTAAAATAACTTCTAGGGCTTTAGAAGTTTAACATTGAAGAACAATGGGATCACTACAAAAACAGCGGTAAAAAATGTATAGGATGATCTGCCACCCACTACTTGGCTATGGTTGTGCCCTCTATCAAAATCCCAGCAAATCAACCACCCGCAATGTTGAAGTTCGCGAGTGAGCATCCCTTCGTACCCTAACTCAGTCCCTTATACAATCCGTCTAACCAGCAAATCTAGCTAAAGAATTGATTCTTATCTATTATAGTTTTTTATGAAGTATGTATTAAAAATGTACTGATGAGATCAAAAGATCAAAACACGTGTCTGCAGATGTTAAAATCAATATTAAGTGAACACAGATAACCAATTTGAGTGCAGTACTGCACTAATTTCCCTAATTAAGTGGAGTGTTCAAATATTGGTACCTACAGGCGCCAAAAATTATATTATTAATAACGTCAACAACATTGAATTATTGTATTATTATCGTTTTTCTTTAATTAGAAGCTATTGGCCAGTTTCGATATATTTGAATCTCTTCAGAGTAGTACAGTCTAAGGTAGTAAAGCTAAATGTTATAAATTGAGATATAGATCATTAAAAACTCCACTTTTGATTCAGTTTTCTTTTCCCAGATTGTGTTTAGTGACAACAATTACGTTATGTACATCTGGTTACAAGTCAAATAGCAATGAAAAGTCTCTAAGTGATTTAATCAAGTTATTATCATATACACGTAACTCACTTAATCCAAACACTTGTTTTTTCTGGTTTTGCTATTTAAATTATGGCTTAATTATAATTTCAATTTAAATTGCAAAACTAGTAAAACCAAGTGCTTAAATTACAAATTTATTCTCACGTGTTAAATTATGTTTTACCAAGTGCTAGATGAGCAAAATTTGTATTTAAAAAAATAAAGCATGTTACGATAGAGTTCATAATATGGTTTATCAACAATAATAATAAATAAAATAATGTTATTATTGTGCAAAAAAACAAACTCAACGAAATCTAGAATTAACCTCTAGGGTAATATATTCACCCTGCAATAATATTGATTACTTTAACGTATGCAACCCAACTAGCAACGAAGTTTTGAAATAATATAAAATGCAATTAAATCTTCATTTTGAATTTATAAATAGCTTAAATGGAAATAGAAAATATATAAATAGTATTACTTAAACATTTTCTTTCTTGCTTATAATTTTACAAACATTACGCACAGTTGTAATTATCTAAAATTATAATTAGATGAAGCAAAATTATTAAATTTTAATAACACTCACAATTCTTTTACGTTATTGCCATTAAGCTGAATTCGTTTATAATAAAACATTAAGGGAGAGGACTTACAGGTTAGAGTGGAAGAACATTCTTCAAGAGTTAACTCCACTTTTCGTCTTGCTGGCGAAATTATTCCTATGCTTTGAATTAGATTCTGAATTATATTAATTAAATATAGCTGGTTGGGTAAAGTGCTAAAACAGAAATAAATATATTTTAGGTTTTATAACGTATGAGAAATTCAATACAAAAAAAATTATTTGCCACAAGGCATATGTCACAAGAAATGTCGATTTAAAGACTAAAATATGCTTTATATAAGCAATAAATATATAAATGAATACCTGTAACGGAATTTGGAAGCAGCATTGATGATCTATATTTATGGATTTGAGTGGAAGATCCTTCGAAGGAGTGAACTCCGCCCGTCCTCCCTTCAGACAAAATTTTGAGTATATTTTATTATTTTGTAATA
This sequence comes from Ontholestes murinus, assembly GCA_963969525.1. NCBI lineage: Eukaryota > Metazoa > Arthropoda > Insecta > Coleoptera > Staphylinidae > Ontholestes > Ontholestes murinus. The sequence continues at coordinate 9,401,879 of OZ018399.1, read as the reverse complement.
TATTTTTGTGATTTATTTTATAAAAAATAATAAAGATAAAGGTTAATGATAATAACAAAAGTGGTCTTTAGCTATCAGCCATGTAGAAAATTTAAATAAATCCTTAATTTTACTTACATGCTTACTAAAAGAGAAGCGAATAAATAGCAAACATTTTTCGAAAACGGAATCATCAAGTAGCCTTTAAATCCCCTGAAAAATTATTAAACACACTTTTCAATGCTGAAGATAAAATCATGTGTAACCCTTGTCAAATAAATTTAAGATATGTTTATTTGTTCATATGTATTACTGATTATTTAAATAATGTTGAACTCTTTTGTAATTGTAAGATACCTTTTCCCTGTAATTAGATGTTATCTGAAATAAATTATTATTATTATTATTATTATATTTTCTTAACTGTTCCTAATAAGTGAAAAATTATCTCATCGTTATTTTCATAATAATTAGCTGATTAGAAATTCACTAGGTGAACTAATTAATCCACTAATTATTATTAAAATAATGTTTCAATGTTTCACCAAGTGATTAATGTGAAACAAATACAAAATCATAATTTTTCTAATACATTTCAAATAATTCACAGTCCTCTTTTTGTTCTTTATAATATAACCACTTAAAAACAATCAAAATGTTTTTATCCACTAAAAATAAAATACATGAAGAATATTTTTTTTAATACTGACAATAAAATAATTATTTACATTAAAATGTAAAGACCATCGGTCGATGGCCTATGAAGAAGAAGAAGAAGAAGAAGAGAAGCAGCATGATAATTATTATCTCGTATTATTGTAATACTGTCTTCAATAAAGATATTTATCCCACTTTCTGTAAAGATGTTATACTTTTTGCTATTATATATACAATAATCTTTATTTGGACAATACAAAATACATAATAACAATAAATATGAACACAATACAAATAGTTGGTGTTAGTCCGTCTAGGCTATAGACCTGAGGTCTTTCAGCCCTTTGCTATTATTAAACCCAATTTGCGAATAATAAATGAATTCGAGTAAGATAGAAATGTATAAAATATTTATAAAGCATTATAATAGCCACAAAACTTTGATTTGTATGTTTTTTTTTTTAATTGAATTTGACACTCCAACAGAAAACTATTTAAACGTGATTCAATATGATTAATTATTTCACAAGCCTTATAACATCAGTATCACATAGTAGAAAAAGTCTTAAGAATTAAAATTTGTTTTGAATAACCAATTTTTTTAATACAGTGCTTTTACTATGTTTTAAAATAAATATATTTTATGGTGGGTGGGTGAGGAGCCACTTTTCTTGTATAACTTTAAGCAAAGTTTCGAAATTAATAATATACATAATAATTATATAATAATTTATATATAATATAAGATAAATAAAACATTTGGTTTAAATTGTCGCCGTTTTGACATTAATGTCGACTTGCACCGCAGCTACTTAACCATTGATTAAAAGTTAATCAATGGTTAACGAAAAATCGGCTTGCATCGCAATATTTGACGTTTTTAGTTTGTTTTTTTTTTTGGTTCGTGGTTACCCAAAAAAACCAAAAACGTCAAATATTTAACCAGCCGATTTTGGCCGGTTAACGTGCCAAACTCTGTGATCGATGGTTACTCAATTCGCCGACGGTACAAGAGACCAGAGTATTTCTCTCTAAAGTTAATCAGGATTAGTTAATCGAAAAATTTAATCAGAGCTGGTGCAAGTGACCATAAATCTATGAAATTTTAAACGAAGTGTTTAATTTACCTTATATATTATGATATTATGGAAGTTCACCAATTGACAGCCTCGCCAATGCAATATTTATATAAAACACAAAACTTTCAAAGAATTTTGTTTGCTTTTTTTCGCAACAATTATTGCCCCATACTGTGGCTTCTTTGGGCGAATAAACAATTGTTGCGAAAATTGTTTAAAAGTCACGTGTTTCAGTTATAAAAACTAATAATTATATATTAAATGAACTTTCAACAAATAACAAAATATTTCTAATAATTTACTTACAATTCTACAATTATTAAATATAACATATTTTATTAATGTGATACCTAATATTATTAAATATTCATTACCTTTAATGGTTTTAATGAAAACCAATAAGAGCTAATAAAGAGACTAAGATTTGTGGTTAGAAGATTTTTTACTTTGCATACAATCTCCCTCATTTTATTAAAAATGCAGATAATAATTATTTTTTTCAATTTATCAGAAAATTTATGCATTTGTATAATAAGTTACTAATTAATATTAATTAAATAAACATATATTCAATAAAAAAATCATTTTAGTATAGGCAGCTTTATATACGCATGTCTCTTTCTAATTAATTAATTAATTAGAAATGTAATAAAATCTATAATAATTATTAACTTACAATTATGTAATTGTTAGATATAACATATTTTAATAATTTAATACCTTATATTATCGAGTATTTATGTATTACTTTTAATGGTTTTAATTAAAAACCAATAAGAGCTGATAAAGACTGTAAGATCGATGATAAATCGTCTCTTAAGAGATTTTTTCCCGAATAAATGCATACGATCTCTCTCATTTGATTAAAAATGTATATAATAAAAATTTACTTTTTTAATTCACAGAAAATTAATGCTATTTATAATAAATTACCAATAAATATTAATGAAATAAATATATATTCAATAAAAGATCTCTTTTAATATAGGCAACTTTATATACGTCTCTCTCTTTCTAATTTATTAAAAATATAATAAAATCTATAATAATAGTAATAATACCTCATTCAACCATCTCATCGTTTCATCCATCTACGCATTAACGACTGACGCCATATGATTGGACAAAACCAGGCAGAAAGACCTCTGGTCGATAGCCTTTTGACGAACTAAATCATTAACACATCATCCATTATTTATTATTTAAATGTAAATATGTATAGTTTGTCAATAAAAATTATTATTATTAGTAATCATTTTTTTTCTAATTCATCAAAAAATTAATGCATTTGTATAATAAATTATTACTTAATATTAATCAAATAAATATATACACTGAATTGAAATATTCACTATGTTTTAACCACAAATTATTTGTGGTTAAAACATAGTTAATTTTTCAATTCAGTGTAAGTATGGATTACCACGTAGTAACGGTCGCAACCATTCTCTTTATTAAATAAATACATTTTTTTAATATAGGCAACTTTATATACGCCTCTCTCTTTCTAATTAATTAAAAATATAATAAAATCTATAAAATGCATTTCCAACAATCTTAAACGTGTTGATTATAATTAGTGAAATACAAAATATCCCCTGAATATAACCCGAACGAAAAACGATGCATCGTCGGCGTCTTTCAACGGTTTAGCCCTTGTGGTCTGACATGTTTATTTTTTAATTAACGCGATTATTCTCCTTCGAATTTTCTCAAGTGGTGACGCACCCTTAGTGATAAAAAGTAAAACACTGCTACGTGAATAGAGATAACGTGTGTACGTGTATGTGTGCGCAATATAGAAATTCACCGCCACCGCTTGAAGATATTCCATGTTATTCTTTTTTTTTAATAATAAGTATTGAATAATAAATAGCCTTGCTATCTCTACGAATCTATCTAAAATCCGGAAGAACACACCGAGCCAACCGGTAGATTACTTTTTATTAAAGTACTTAAACGCTAGCTTAAAATTAATTCTTAAATATCTGTATAGTATCTTAATATATATATATTTTTTCTGTAGTAATATTTAAGGAAAATATTAACTTAGCTTCGACATTCACGGCACTCTAATATTAATATATTCTTATATATTATATATATTCACGGCAACATAAAAAAAAAAACAGTTTGAAGGTCTTGTACTTCCATACTTGTGTCTGTGTCTTTGAATAAATTTAAGAGGAAAGAGTTTTTTTTGTAAAATTGAAGGATTTATAGTAATTCAAAAATTAAATTGACATTATTCTGTTATCAGTCCGTCGTTAAATGTTAGCTGGTGCTGTGTAAGTGAATCTTATACACTCTCCTTACTGTTAGATCTATTCAAAGGTATGCTCTGAATGTCCCCATCTTGCGGATTCAGGACTACAACTAACCTCAGTGTACGTGATGGTGCTCGCTTGAATAATTTGTACTTTACAAGAACACACCCAAATCCGCCCCTGAACGAATACATCGATAGATATTATAAGTTCAATAAGAGCTTCTGAACTATATACAAATTAAAATTACTATAAAAATAAATATATAAAAATTTTGTTTAGGCAACTAACAGTAATCTCGTAAAAATTAGGCATTCATTTCTCATGTTAAAATTATCTCATTTTGGCTCATCGTTTTTTTTTTTTTTTTTAGTTTCGTCTACAAACTAATTCCGCTGTTATTGATCCGGTGATAAACATGTACTTTCATATATGTTAGATTTTATACACGATGAATGTTTTGTATCAAAAATGTTCCGGTTCAAACCAAAGCTAACTGATTGGTTCAAATTCTGAATGAAATTTTTTTGGCCTATTTCCCGTGATTTCGTTTGTATGTAAATGAATGTCAACGATTAGTTATGTTCCACTGATGTGATGAATAGTGTTTTTCTTTTGGTTTTTTTTTACTAGTTCCTATTGTGCTGAAGTTCTCTGTCTACTTATTCTTCTGTACAGTCACAGGTAATTTGGTCTCCTAACGCAACAAAGCAGTCCCATATTCTTGTATAATGAGTTCCTTCGATGTTTATTGGTCCACTGACTTGTTAGGTCTTCAGTCAAAGCCACGCTTTTTTCTGGAAAAATAAATTACAGTATTAGTTAAAATAATATTACAAAATAAATATGTACATATTGTACGATGAAATAAATTCTTACTTAACCCGTGGTGAAATATGTTAATTAGAAGGTTAATTAAATACTTGGTTTTATTTTACTATGAAAAAATATATACGTGGTATATCAGTACGGTGGTTACAAATGTTTGAGAAACGTAAAGTATTAAGTGAATTTTAAATATAAACCTCATTAATATCAATATTGTTTCCGCACCTGAAAAACGTTAATGTGTTTGTTTCTCATTAATCACTTGATGATTGATTAATAAGAAACAAGCACATTAACGTTTTTTCTGGTGCGGAAACAATATGGAAGAAAGGGAATGAATAAGAGGGAAAAAAATAGTTAATTGTAAGTAGAGCAAAAAATTAAGAAAAATTAATGTACTGTCTTCTGATGTTTCGGTAGCGACATCTATCGTGTACAACGGCGTGATCATACATTGCCATCTCTTCAAAATGATTGTAGCTGCTGTAGTGTTACACACTTTATTTATTTAATTAAAAATTCACCGTATTTAATTACGTATTGAAATATTGATTTTATATAGAAACATTAATGTGATTGATGCTTGAGGCCATTATTTTGTGATGTATATATTGAATAAAATTGATTGATAAAATATACTTGATTGTTATCACCCAATAACCTTAGAGTAACATTAACATTTTTTTGATAGATCAGGAAAGCAATAATTTTTATTGTTTATTATATAAATATATTACGGATTTGTAATAAAAATCATATAATAAAATCTATATTTTATACACTAAACAATAAAAATTATTGCTTTCCTGATAATAATAATAAATTAATTATGTAATACAGCAACATGAATAATAATTAATACAAAATTAAGAAAAATTGTTGCACATTAATAATTTTTGAAATATATGAGAAAAACAAGGATTTTTATTATATATTGTATCAAATTTAGGCGATTTATTTATGACTTTTTTTATTGTGTAATACGAAAATCTTAGATAAAGAAAATTGAAGAAGCTGAAGAATTATTATTATATATTGTATAAAATGTGGATTATTAAAAGAAAGGCCGGTTCAATAATTAATTGGGAGGGTCATAAATTTGAGAGCGGGTGTTTATGGCCGGGGATGGTATTACCTATTAATGCCGGCCCATCGACATAACACGCTTGATGCAAGAAAATTGGAAATTCTGGCATCTCCCTGGATTAAGATGGAATAGGTAGATAAGGCTGTGCGTTTTATTAATCTCGGAAGGGCCCGAAAACCTTTGATAGGAGGACATTATTGCGCTTCGTGGAATTGTTACTCCACCTAATTTACTTAATAGATTATTTTTTGAGAGATAAGAATAGTTGGATAATCATATATGTGTAATATTAGTAATGTTTGCGTGAAATATTAAATATATGAATATAATATAATTAATCAAGTCGTTTCACTTGGTCGTTAATAATTCACGCAGATAGAAAAATATTGATTCCACATTGTAATTCAGGTTACGCAGCAACATAACATAAATGTATTATGTCCATATTGTAATCAATAGTTAATAATTTATACGTCTAGCCAATAAAGTCGTACAAGTCTATTTCTCAAATCCTCGTGCAATATGTCATACTCAGGCGACAACAATTGTGCCTTTAACCAGTTTAAGATATTAAGCAAAATCCAATTAATCCCATTGTGAGGGCATTGCGGGTTACATTGTTGGAGCGGGACCTTATTCCGCATTGTGGAAAATCGTCCTTTTCTTATTATCCTGACGGATGCATTTTCTCCCTTTTTTATTTTTTAACAAACTGGTTGTTAATACCGCGATGTGTGTAAAAGTAAATGGGGCGTGGGCCTTGCAATCTCTACGAATATGTTAGTTGGGAAAATGAGGACATAACGATAACAATTTAACCACGTCTATATATCTTGATGGTCCCCAGACGATATGCTTTTTATACATCTCATTAAAGACGCTCTAAAGTGTGTACACTGCAGACAATAGGCGTCCTACAATTTAGACCTGCAGGAAAATATAAGGTAACATTTGCTTAACTAGATTTCGACTCTAAATTTTTAATGGTTTAGTAATATGTTTCATACTCACCGAGATTGTTTTCCTGTTTGGGCATATACTCCTGCATCTCCCTTAATATCTTCGATATCTCTTGCGAGTCCTTGGAGATGCTGCACAACTCCTCCTGGTTAAAATCCGGCGTGATTTGCTTACACAGCAGTATCTGACTGATGACATTGCCCAAATTCGACGGGCCCGCCCTATTTTCTGAAACAGCAAACCGGACGGCGGAATTGAAATATTAAAAAGTAACGAGGCCGATGATGTTTCCCCGCACACTACAAAATTTACCTAAACATACAAGTCCCAGTCTCTAGCCGAGGTATTCAAATTTGCGCATCCTTCCGCAAGGATAATGGAAGTGATATCAAACAATTAATGTACATTCACGGAAACGTAGACCCCGTTACGGTTTTGTATGGTACATACAGTTAACTAATTACCCCGGCTTCGGTCTCTATTCCGTACACTCTATTATACATTCTTACGTTTCGAGTGCCCCGAGTGTGTATTAATTAATGCAACGTATTGTAGGGATTTAATTAAATTTGATCTGGCAAAAATGGCTCGCGCCTCGATTCCGCGGCCGCTTCGGCCCAAAACGGATTAGGCGGGGGGAAGGGGGGGGGACTAAATTAGGTGAGTCGTTCCGAAATAGGGCAAAGTCGTTTAATTAAAATGCAAAAAAGGAAACGGCGATTACAAGAAACAATAGGGATTTCGGTCAATTCCTACTTAGCCGCGATCAACATTTTCTTATTATGTCCAAATTAAAATTTTAACTCAATAAGATAAGTGGATTATTAATCCTTTTTACAGTAAATAACATCCGTATTTTTATTTAATCGCAACAAAGAGAAAATTCTACTACAAAAGTAATTAAGTTAAATTATAAATTCATCCTCTTTTAAATAACTAATAATACAATTTTATTATATTATAGCTTGATTTAGATTAAACATTATATTAATAATTAAAAACATTATTTACATATTAATAAAAAAGGCAAAATCACAAAATAAACTTTAAAACTTCTTTGTACGTATAATAATTTAAGTTAAATCATTAAATATTTGCCTTATATGTTTAAAAATTTACTTAACATCTTTATAATACACAATATTATAATACTACTCTATATTCAAACATCATCTTTATAAAATATACGTTTAATATTATTTTTTTTAATAATTTTTCATCTATTTTAATATATTTTATATTTGTAAAATATAAAACGAACTATTGATTATAATTTCACTGTGAATAAATCAATCGCTTCAGTAGACACAAAAGTACGTTTAGTCTATTTTTCGCGGTGCACTGCAGCGACAAATTGAATCGTTTTATAGCAATATTCACAGCATTTAGTCCCCATTTAAAACTGCATTTAAATGTTACATCGGAAATTAATTTTCTAAAAAACTCGTTGGTGTTATAGTTTATTTAATGTTTTACTTCACACTGACGTATTAATTTTGATCATATTTACCATCACATATTGTTTAAGTGTTTTATTAACATTATTAATTAAGAAAATAATTAATATTTTAAGTTATAATTTACGCCTGGCGCCTCCACCATATGTGTAAAATTAAAAGAGTACAAAAAAAAATTAGTCATCATATTAAATATAATATTTAGTATACTAAATAGAATAATGAATGCCCTTTTTACGTATTTAATTTAAATTAAAGCTTAAACCAGGCGCCTATAAGCATATATGCAATTACAAACAAATATTAAATAAAATATCAAACATTACACTTTCTGGCGTATTTAGATTATAGTTTATGCCCGGCGCTTCCACCATATATGCTATTATATAACTTGCTACGTGTACAGATAATTATAAGCAATTACTTGAATGCATTTTAATAATATATTTTAATATAGTTTCACACAACCATTATTACTCTGTTAATAGCTCTATTATTCCGGAAATAATTTAGAAATTATAAGAGATTTTAATTATGGGTGTAATTTGCTTTTTATCTACTCGATATAATATTTTGCAGTTTAAATTAAATCTATCTATTTACCCCAAATAAAAACTGTATATTACTATATATATAATCTTCATTTAAACATACATGTTAATTAAGTAAAATACATTTAGAATTGTAATTAAATTAATTACACGCTTAATGAAATAAATTTTAACGTCACATGTGCATACGTAACTAATTTAATAAATTACAATTGCATTTTACGAAACTTCTAAGCGATTAATGCACATTCAGTTATTAAACATTCCGGTAATAAGCCGATAATGAAAACACAGGAGCGCGTACAGTAATTTCTGGAATTTAATTTCACCGCTGAATACCCCTTCGAGCTGGCAGATATATTTTCAGGTCTTCTTGTTCTATTTAACTCTAGTGGCAGTTTATACTGACCGTAATATCCAGACATATCCATAGGTATAATTTGAACAAGACGATGGCACTTGGTGAGTTCACGAAGGAAGAGCTGAGACATAAAGAATAGAAGCACAAGATGTGGGTTATCCGCTGGGATACCTTCCGCAACAGAGCTGAAAATAAAAATGCGGTTATCAGATATGACGTTCATAAAATAAGTATGAATTAAATCAGTTTTACTTTTTAAATCGACCATTAAATTGATTTAATAAAAAATATTTATACCTAACTAATTAAACATTTAAATGTTAATCGTAATATTGGTGGCGATGTGGTAATTCATGATAAATACTAAACTTTAAATATTTGATTGTAGAGGCTTTCACTTTGTGATACATATTTTATAACTTTAAATAAAATAAAATGAACTTTGTTTATATCACACAATTTATTATTTCAGTGACTCTAGTTTCGACACAATTCAGCTGGTCATTATCAAACTAAACTTTAGTGTTCATTTTTATAAGGATGATTGTATTAATTTCCAATCAGATCGGCTGAATTTTTCAAGTGAATTGTATTAATGGTTGGCGTTTCCTCTAATCACCCTTAATTTCATCTCGGGCTTAAATTCCAAAGTTCATTTCCATTCCGGTCCCTAGACAAAAATTCTACATGGACAATAGGGCACAGATTTTCTCGGAGAGAGAGGCTGCGACCCTTTTCAGAAAGAATACACTTTAATTTAATGAATTCCAGTCGGGGCAGAATTTAAGGGTCCGCGAACGGAATCGCTGTAATTCGCCTAATTTTAATCCGAATTTTATCAACAAATTTAGGAGGAAGTCGTGAATATTCATGCCGGCCAAGATATTACCGTTCCGTTTAAAACAAAAAACAAAAAAACGTGTTACCAAAATACTCGGCATTTATTTTTCCAAGCCATGCAATTTCTTTCCGTTTTAATATTCAATTCAGTCTAATTAATAAACTTATAGTATTATTTATTTCATTTTTAATTCATTCAACTTATAAAACCTATCTTATCTTATTAAGGTTTTTTATATAGTAAAATAATGTAATACATAATATTTCTAAATGAAATTTCTATTGTGTTTAATTTAAGGGGGTATTACTCTCCTGAAACCCATTTTGAGAGTAATTTTTAGGAATTATTTCTGTGAAAACTATCAAACCTACACTTTTGGGATTTTTCACTCATATTAAGACATGTTTAAACTAACAATATAAATTTTATTGAATTACTTAATCGACATGTATACAAGTTATGCGCTGTTATGTATGTCGCGGCGTGAGACGCTTGTCCAATCGGGCGCACGGGTTGTGGCGATGCTAATCGTCTAAAATAAAAAAACAATATGTTTTTTCAATCTATATGAGTGTAGTTATCGTCCGAACTAGAACTAAACAAATACACATATTTTTATAGAAACGGCAGCTGTTTAAAGATCAAAGTTCAATTTTTCCGAAAAATTTTCAACTAAAACATCAGATTGAAAGTGAAATATACAAGCTATCAAAATAATCCTAGATCCAACCATAAGTGAAGGTTCCTTCAATATGTGTGCTAAACCACAAGTCAATCGGTTCAATAGTTTTTTAGAAAAACGTGCGCCCGTCTTGCAAAATGTCGTTCCGAGAAAAACACGTTCAAAGTTTGCAATACATTTAGTACTGATACGGTTGAACTTACGGTGGATAACAACTGATTTGAGTAACTTACCCTTAATCAGCTGTACCGGGGCATAGATACAAGGGGGGCCATAGAGACAAGGGGGGACCATAAAACAGAAAAACAGTCGAGGTATAACAGTCGACGGTATAAGTACCGCGCCGCAGCCTAAGCTTGTGTAACTATGGGAATTCTACGAATTTCAAATTAATATTTTCGAAACACACTCTCAGAACCCCAGACTATAATAAAATGCAAAAAAAAATAAATTGAATTGTCGAATTTTCTAAAGAGTAATTCCCCCTTAATTAATGCACATATTAGTATTAATAGGTGAAATCTTCAAAAATCTTATTAATTATTGGGCTTCAGTTCAGATAAAAAAAAAATTGTTACCGAATTAGATACAACAATCAATTCTGAGAAGTTATTTTAGTCCGACACTATATTAGAGAGAGAAAAACATCTTTATTGAAGCTAGTATTTATATTATGTAATTATAACAATAAATATTGTGATTCTTTATCTTTTTCACGGAGGTCTTTCTATTATTATTGGAGTTATTTAATTTAACCCGGCGCGTCCACCATTTGTGAAACTTTATTTTATGATTTTTTTACGAAAAGAAAATAAATCAATCATGCATATATATCTTCTTTTCTTATCAAAAATATCATGTATCAAGTATAGTTTTATATTTGGTGGCAGCGCCGGGTTGTTCCCTAAAATAAAGTAATTAATTTAAAATTAAATAATAATAATAATAATAAACATCTGTATTTGAAGATAGTATTACATCTGATAATAAGACAATTACTATGCTTCTTCTCTTATTGTTTTCTTCATTGGCTCTTTACAATTATTTTATGTATTATTTAGTTTTTTAAATATAAATATAAAATAATGAATTATTATTAATAATATATTATTACATTCTGCAAATATTAGGTATATGAAATGATTAATCGTAATGTGACCTAAAATTTACCAACAACAATCAACTGAACGTATATGGACCGTCGTGCCCAGATCGAGCCGATACATTATTTTTATTATTTCTGAGGTTGGCGGCTCGATTTTGGCGGTGGTATTTATTTACCTGTCCGTAATAATATTTCGTACGGCGGAAGGTAGGCACCACGATGCCTCCTGTATTTTATTACCACTGGGAAATAAAAGTCAGCCAAAGTGTATCTTATAATTTCATGGCTACTTAAATAACGTCGGTTTTAACGGTGTAATTTGTTTGAATAAAAAAAAAATACCGCAATACAGATCGCTGTCAGTGCATTAGGGTGGAATTGGCCTGCGGGGCGGGGGCGGTCAGCTCATTATGCCACTGGCTGCATACCCACACGCTCCAATTTGATATGGTAATGCGGTCTTTATGGGTCGGCTACAAAAGTTTTAACGCATCCATTGTAATGTAATGAATTTTTATTGGGGTTTTATCGTGTGATGTTTTTATTGCATATCCAAGCTTAAAATCAATAATGATTTTACACGGTGATGGCAATTAAATCTAATAACTATCACTTTATAACATGTCCCATTATTAAAAAAACCGCATACTTATATATTTACGTATGTTGATTGTAAACATAGATTAATTGCGCACGGGGTGCGTGAAATTTCCATAAACATACTACAATTCCAAAATTTATGTGTTGGAGCGGTCGTAATTCTCAAATGCGGAATATGCCGGCATAAGCGATTAGTATATAATAATTCAGGCGATTTTTCACCCTTTGTTACATAAGAGACCATATATCACACCTCAGAGGTACGACTTAAAACTCCAGCCCGATGAAAAAGTGGATATACGTCTCCAAATGTACTAAATCAAACCGCAGTTTTTTTTTTTATTGAAGAGGAAAGCCGTCATTTATTCAAAACGACCACAGAAAGGTGCCGCGGATACGTTTCCTCCCTCATTGTAATAAATAAATAAGTATGAAATATCTATTCGATGGCGGAAATGATTTCTTAATACAATCAATATGCGAGCGACGTTTCGTCCCTCTGAAGATTTAGCGGACAAGTTTCTATATGAATATTGTCTAATCCCAATCCAGAAAAATTACACTCCTGGGGAGGATTTTTAGCCTGCACGCAATTTCTAGGTGTCGAAGGAATGATTCATGGAGTGGCAGCTGACGTTTTATCAATACTGAACTTCAACAAATACATTACACAATGCCATAGGTAATCATAATATTAACCCAGTGACACTGGAATGATAAATTATAAACGTAGGACGGTTTTGGTATTAGCGGTTAAAATATTACGTGTAATGTGACGTTTCATATGCAACGCGTTACTTTTGTGTAGTAATATAATGCCTATAATATTATCTTCCAAACAGGAGTAAAAATATTAAAATATGTCATAAGTGTGGAATCCACGGGTACACAATCTTCTATTTAAACTTTATGTCCTTTTATCTACATTAATTGTAAATACAATTTATATTTCATGAATGATTTTCTCATTTACCACGTGGTGAAACATTGTGGAATAATAATTACTGTTAATTTATATTCTTTAATCACTTTTTCTTTATCAATGGTATCCTTAAAGCAAGACAATACCATTACAGTGCCATCTATTGTGTAGGGGGAATATTAATGTTAATCGCAGAAATTTTAATTTAGAATTATAGAGTAATAATAACAATTAATAAATAATGCAAGTTTTTCAAATTATTTTGTAGACTAAACGAGTTCACGCCCTATCTATTCCCAGTAAAATATGCACCAGAAGAGGCATGAAGTTCAGAAACCGCCAGCTCCATTCCAGTTTTGTTTTACACGCTCTCGGGGGAATTACCCCGCGTGTACAAACAGGAGGAGGGGGGGGGTGGCAGACGTGTACGGGTACTTTTCGTCGGATAATAATCTTCAGTTCCCATTCAATTAGCAAATGAAGGATTTCATCGCTTTTAGCGAATAATTAGTTTGTTTGCATTCCGCCGTTCGGATGTCGGATTGCGCTCCGGGTTGTTTTAATAAATAATTCAATATAATAAATAGATCAATTAACTAGATTGAAAAGCGGGGAGCCGTCGGCCCCTGTGTTATTAAAATGCGTGATTGCCGTTAAAATATTCGGCGGCGCATTTAAAAAGTGAAACGGGCGGCGCGGCGTAAAAAATGACGGGACACTCAAACTGATGACATTTTAAAAATGTAGAAAGACGTAAAAAATATAACGTGCGCGCCTAACCGGGTAACGGACGGCTAGCAGGCGACTCTTCGAAGCGATTAATTTAATCAGGCCAGTGTTACCTGTTACCTGTCACGGATGTCACCGCCATTTGCTATATAACTGCGAAACGTATGCACCTATCTTGTTACGTAATAAATGTGTCGATGGTGCTGACTTATTAATTGCGCGAAGTCCGTCCATCGATCCGCCTATGAAGAATTAAATGAATGAGCGCATTTCAAACGTCATGATGCATTCACGCTCGAATGCTGTAAGCGTTTTTTTTTTAAAGAACAGAAGAGCTCGTGTACACGGGAAGACAACATCTGAATTAATAATTCATCGGGTCGATCATTTCATCTCCCGCCTGGCATCATCTATTATACATGCCGAATTTTACTTTGTATACGTGACATCTATTTGTACCGTGTAACACTTGTTGAATTGCACTAAAAATCGCATTCTGTAATAAATTGTTAAAGCTATGTTTGTTTTTTTGCTCCGTCAAATTTTTAATAACTCAAGCAATTTTAATTATATCATGCTGTATTACCACGTGCAAATATTTAACATCCGTCCTTTGCGTACTTACTTTATCACGACTCAATTCTACAGGTTTGCTCTATTGTTATACGAGCTGAAATTGCGCGGTGGTGTGTAAAAAAAAATCGTTTGATATTATTTTCTGTGTTAATTACATTATGTATTATATATTTAATAATTCGTTCGCAGTAGTTGTAGTCACCTACAGTTCTACAGTTCATCAGCGTTGTAATTTATATAAAATAATGCCATTTGCATCATGTAAATAGATATTATCAACATCACACACGTGAAATGTATTTATTTAAGCTATAATTATTTTTTTATTAGGGCGATGTTATTCGTTAAACACACGTCATATAGAATGTTAAAAATTAATCATTTTAATAGCAATTGATGTATTTTTTAAATGGAATTTATTATTGAGTTTAATTTTATAAATTCACATAATATTCGTTTTAATAGGTAAAATCATAAAAATTCTCCAAAATGTATCTATCATTAAGCTTGAGTTCAGACTAAAAATAAACAATCATAACAGTTAAATTTAAGTCCTACGCTACGTATTTAATTTTGTATAAAAACCAGGCGCCTCCACCATTTATGAAACTACTATTTTTTTTAATAAAACAAATAAGAAATCAATCAGAATGAAATCAATGCAAAGTATAGTTTAATTAATGATGTACCAATAATTATCATTTAAAATTATTTAATGTATTATTTAATCCTTAAATAAATGCTTTTGGTACAAAATAATTAATTATATTAAATAACATATTTTTAAATCATATTTCTAAACAATTTTCTTTGCATTGCTCTACCGTGTGATTTCAGTTGCAGATTTCCCAATGGAGAAGCGAAAATTAGGGTTTGTAGCGCGTGATTTTTAAAATTATCCCGGAAGAAATATTCACATTCATGTTTTCTAACAGTGGCATCAATCAGAGCAAATCCAGTAATCGAGTGTTATTTCCGTACCTCAAGCAACACATGTGCATCCTATTTTGTTAATGGCGTGATGCTAGATCAATCATGGTATGCGAATTTACGAACATAAATTAGTGGCCTGACGTCTGTCCAATGCAACCATATGATTGAATAATAGTTTTTCAATACAATTAGATATTTATATGAATTTAAAGCTAATAACGTAATGTATAATCATTGTAACCCAATTTTTGACCCACCTCAATTAAGATTACATTGTGTAAACGTACTTCTGAACTACCTTAGCATATTTTTGATTAATTTATATGGAACATTAATAAATATTGCGTACTCTTAACACATATTATCTTAACTTGTCAACAATACACCCGTCTTAACCAACCTCAATTAACAATACATTGACACATATAAAGTTTTCATTTTTAAAAGATTAAATATATCTAGTTTACTAAACTTGGTTTTGAGGTAGTTTCTTGCGTTTAAAGGTTAAAGTTCGTTGAGGTAGATTAGTAGTCTAACGTACTACTGACCTAACATAGTACTGACCTACCTCAACAAACTTTAACCTAATCTGTATTATCAAATTTTCATTAAAAAAAAATATGTTTAGTTTGTTAAACCTGGTTTTGAGGTGGTTTAATGCGATTAAAGGTTAAAGTTTGTTGAGGTGGGTCAGTAGTACGCTACCTTAACGAACTTTAACCTTTAATCGCAATAAACTACCTCAAACCCAAGTTTAATAAACTAAACATATTAAATCTTTTAAAAATAAAAATTTTATAATACAGATTAGGTTAAAGTTTGTTGAGGTAGGTCAGTAGTACGCTACCTCAACGAACTTTAACCTTTAATCGCAATAAACTACCTCAAACCCAGTTTTAATAAACTAAACATAATAAATCTTTTAAGAATGCAAATTTTATAAAACAGATTTGAACTAATTTGAATAAATATCGCTGTTTTTATATAAAATCTGTGTGTCATTTCACGAGTTTAATAATAACACCAGGAAATTGAAAACTAAATCTAGTGTATCGTAACAATACATTTTATTTTGTAAATTTTTAATTCAATTTACATCAATTAATACTTATTTAAGCTTACGTTAATAATAAACCTAGATATCCCCGCATGCAATTCCCTTTCATCCGCGAGCGGAAAAACTCTCCGTTGTTTTACATTATGGCCACTTCTGAGGAGTTCCTCTTTCCCCATCAAACTGTATCTCCTTACACAGGCGCCCGTCCCGCCTCCTTTTTCCTTCTTTCCCTTCCTCACCCCCCCCCCCTTCCCGTTTCATCCATTTCGAGCAATTCGCAGTCGGCGTGTCTCGTTTTCAATCCCGATATTGCCTTCCAGAAGTGTCATTCATTTCCACGCACCACCATGCTGTACGGCTTTATCAATTTTCCCCATTCGACCCTAATCTAATCTGGAACCCAGAAATATTTAAATCCCGCCCCTAATGATTTAATCATCGTTCTTCGGCAAATAACCGAAGACCGGAATAATGACGACGCCCGGTGAACGTCACCTATCTGAAATTAAACTCCGCCGAGAAGTTCCCAGCTAGTTCGCCTTTTCGTACTCGCATTAGTTTAGTTATCCAAGTCGTCGCACGGTGTCGTTTAGTTTGAGAATTATGTTTTACTTCTCGCACTTGTTAAACGGATTTAAATTTCACACCTACAATTTTTTTTTAAGTTTTCCATCATACTAAATATCATGATTTTCAAATTTAATATCAATTAATAAGGCTAAATGATCTACAATCTATAACTATGAATAAGACAAAGACAAAATATCATAAAAATTATTGTTAGAATTATATACTATTAATATTAATTAATTAACTCCCTGAGATGCATAAATGGTGGATGCGCCGGGATAATTTAATTTGTAATTTTTTTCTTTCATATCTAAACACTCTTTATTTTTACAAAACGCAAACATTTTTATTTTTAATATCAAGAATATTTTATGTTTTAAAAATTGGTTTAGAATGCAAAATACGCAAATAGTAATCAATGTATTAAAACATTTGTAATGCAATTCTTATATAATGGCATATAAATGGTTTTAAATTTTACTTAATTTTTTGAATTCACACCATTAAAAAATTACGGTATTTTTATGATAAAATATGTCTCAGTTAAAAATAATTTAATTTTTTTTTGGGATGTTATACAGAGAGTTAAAAAGGTAAGGAATATAATCAATAAAATCAAACCCTATATTTATTGAAACGGATGTAAAAGCAAGATTTTCTGCTTGAAAAAAAAATCTATAAAACTATATAAAAAAACGTTCTTTTTTTATTTACAGAAAAAAATTAAAATTCTTTTAAACCATTAAGCTTAATTACACGCAGATTGATGTTTTATGTTGCTTTGAAAATATTATTAAAGTGCAATATATTTAATAAAAATAATTTTAAACATATTTCCTCTTATATTATTTACCGTAAAAACCGAGGGACACGCATTTATTTTTCATTTAAATTAACACCGCTCAATTTTCTGTCACTCGCAGACACGTATTGCCCTAATTACGTTTTAGTTAATTTAAATAAATGAGTATCGGTTTTAATGTAAATATTAATTAATTCCATGTGATAAATGGTGAATGCGCCGGGAACTTTTTACTTGCGCGCCTTTTTTCCCGAATATTAAGGTCTCCACTTTTATCAAACGTAAACATTTTTACTTTTTAATATCAGAATTATTTTAAGTTAAAAAAACCGACATCGTTTCGACCTAAAAATTATTTTTTGCAAAAATGCGCAATTCGATGTGTTTAAATATTTATAGTAGAATGCTTGGAGAAGAGATAACATCATAATTCTATTATCTTTAATTTAAATGAATAAGTAGATGTTTTAATGTGGGCGTTATAAATCTGTTAAAATAAATGGTGGATGCGCCGAGATTTTTTTATTTTTCGATTTTCGATTATCTCAAAAACGAATTATCTGTTTGAGATGAAAGTTTAAACTTAAGGTTTCATCGTTAAAAAACCATCCCGATTTTTACTTTCCCTATATAGAATATATAGGCGAAGTATTGTTTTCGTGACTGAGTATGTCTGTGGGTGTTGTATCTCGAAAACGAATGATCCGTTTGAGATCAAACTTTAAACTTAAAGTTTTATCTTTTAAAACTGGAACTGAAAAGCTTTTGGTAAACATTCATAAACCGGAATTAGATGTTTACTCGAAGCGTCTTTTTGAATTTTCTTGATATTTTTCTAAATTTGAAAACTATAACATAACTTTTCAAATGAAACTTAAAGGAAACAAGAAACTGAAAACGTTTTATTTAAACATGTTTTTCGTAAAGTTCTTAATTTGTGAGAAAAAACTTAAAGATTAAATATTTTGATATTTTTTGCCTATTGCTAATAAACTATAGGAGTAACATGAAATTTATATAACAATTATTTGTAAAGAATCTAAAATTGAGCAAATTATTAGGAATAGTCTTTTGTGAGAAAAATGTAAGGAAATTACTGTGAACACCATTTTTCTTTTTGCTTCTTTACAACTTTTAATTAAAACACTCGCTTATGATTTACTGATTTGAGGGTGGGTTAGAGGACCCGCCAACTTTACATATACATAATAACTTTAAGTACTAAATGTTGATGATTTTGCTGCAGAAAAACAGTAAAACCTGCATAATCCAAATTAAAGTTTAAATATAAATGACTTTCTATAGTTAATCAAATCTAGGCTTGATTTAATGCCTTTACACGAATCATGTATATATTTTTTATTAATTTACAATATATAATTTTTCTCAGGGGTTTGAGAATTTTCTAATTATTTATTTACAATTCTAAAAATTTTCAAAAATGTTTTAGAATATTTTTGGATATTGTTTATATTAAGTTGTAAATTTTTCCAGCAATATATTCTCAACCTTTCAATAATTTTCGAATTTTTTGAATTCCTTCCAAATTTCTAGAATTTTCATCAAGGGTTCCAAAATTTTCTAATAATTTGTTTTTATATTCCTAGAATTACTAAGAATTCTTCTAACAAATTTACAGATTTTTCTATCAACAATTTATTTCCCAAATATTAAAAATTATTCAGCAAATTTCTAGAATTTTCTATTCCAGAATTTTCAAATTATTTCTTTATAGTTTTCTAGAATTGCCACTTTTTTAGATTTAGATTTATAGATTCACAGACTCTAAGGTATGTAAATATGTCTGTGGACTTTTCCAGCAACATTTCTTTCAGTCTTCACAAGCTTTCTTTACAATTATCTGAAATTCTCGATGAAAAATTTCCAACAGAATGTTTCAATCATATTTCCAAACTTTGCTTTAAGCTTATAAACTATTCTGGTAATTTATTTTCCAGGTTTTTAAAGTTTTTCACATTTATAGAATTTTACAGCTTCTTTTATTCCAGTATTAAGGAATTTATTTGCAAAGTTTCAAAAAAATATTTAAAAGTTTTTATCAAATTCCCTTGCAAAATTTATTTTTTTTAAATTTTCTTCTCGACTTTTCTGACAATTTCTTCTCTGGACTTCCAAAAACTTGCTAGAAATCTAAGAATATCCCTTCCAAGTCCTTAGAATGTCCTTTAAGTATTTCAAATTGTCCAGAAATTTTTCAGATTCCTAAAAATTTTCAATTTTTTTCTTCTAGATTTTCAGAATTAATATTTAGATTTTTAGAACTTTCTACACATTTCTTTAATTTTTATCATTATAAAATCCAAACCTGTAAAATTTTCTTGAAAATTCCAGAATTTTCTCTTTAACATTCTAAACTTTTATGATTTTATTTTTCAGATTTCCAGAATTTATGGTAAAAGTTGTCCAGTAATTCTCTTACAATCTCCAATTTCTGTTACAAATTTAATTTTTTGATTTGAGGAGTTCCAAATTTAATTAATTATTTTTAATTCAAAAGTGCTTTCCAATATTTTTTGAATTTATTTCGAGGTAATTGTAAATTTTTCATCAATTCATTTTCCATATTTAAAAAATTTTCTTTCTTATGGCTCTTGAATTTTCCCTTCCAAATTTCTAGAATTTTCTTCGAGGAGCCAAAATATTATAATATAATTTTATTTAGATTACTAGAATTACCAAAAGTTTTTCTACCAAATTTCCAAATTTGTTTTAGAAAGTTTTTCAGCAATTTAATTTCAAAATTTTAGGAATCTAGTCACAAAATTTCTAGAATTTTCTATGCGTTCAGAATTTTCGAATAATTTTTTTTATAGATTCCCGAAATTACAAGATTATTTTTAGACTTAGATTTATATATTCATAGGCTCTAAGGTTTGAAAATATTTCCGTCATTCTAAATTTGTCACATTTTAATAATATTCCAGCAACATTTCTTTCTTCTTTCTGAATTTCTTAAAGAAAATTTAGAGCAGTACCTTTTTAGATTTCTAGAACCTTTCATTTTATTTCATCATTCCCAAATTTACTTTAGGCTTATAAAACAAATGCCCATCTCATATTTAAATTCTGAGGTTACACTTACTAGGATGTGTGTTATACTTTAAAACTATATTAGTTATGACGAGTGTAAATATTTATTTGTAAATATGCACAGTAAACTGTTTCGGCAATGTATTTCTAAAATTCCAGGATTTTACAATTACTCTTATTCCATTCTTCAGGAATTTCCTTGCATTTAAACATTTCTTCGATCATACCTAAATTTTCCAGCATTTTCTGATACTTCTAATATTTTTCTTTTTCCAGATTTTTTCAGAAATCCAAAATTTGTTCAAGAGTTTTAAATTATTTTAACAATATCTATTACAGATCCAAAAACTTGTTATAAATGTAAGAATATGTCTTCTAATTTTCTAGGATTTTCTTCAAGTATTTCAGATTGTCCAGAATTTTTTCATCAGATTTCTAGAAATTTCCAAATTTTTTAATTCTATGCTTTCAGAATTTGCTTTGTAAACTTTAATTTTTAGAACTTTTAAGTAACTTCTCTAATTTTTTCATTATAAAATCCGAATCTCTAGATTTTTTTTTGAAAGTTCCAGAATTTTCTTTTTAAAATTCAAGAATTATTTTTCAGATTTTCGAAATATACGTCAAAAGTTGAAAACTTTTTCTGCAATTTCAGATGTCTTGAATTTTCCAGTAAATTCTTTACACTCTCCAATTTCCGTTACAAATTATGATTGTTTTTCAAAAGTTCTAGGGTTTTCTAATTGAATATTTATAAATCCTAAAACTTTCAAAAATTTTTCGCTGAAAAATTTTACTTTGTCAATTTTCTTTTATTCAAAATTTGTAATTAAAGTTATTGCAAACCGCGAACTGATCGCCTCAGTAATTAAAAAGGTAATTTGTATATGTAGCGTGGGTGGGTGGCCTCTATCCTACCCTTCAATCAGTAAAACATCATCAAAAATTATTTGAAAAATTTGTTTGAATAAATCTATTAAATTTTGTAATAATATTATTTTTATTTAGGTTTTACCACTTTTAATTAAAATTCTTGCTAATGTGTTACTGATTGGAAGGTGGGTTAGGAGCTACCCATCCACCATACGTTAAAATATATTTTTCATAAAGTTCTTTACTTAATAATTTTGACATTTTTGTTTGTTATTGCTAATAAACTATAGGAGTTAAATGAAATTTATATAACAAGTAATTGGAAAGAATTCAAAATTAAGCCTTTTTGCACAAACCTTATAGTGATCGAAAAAAATATAGGGAAAGTACTATGATGGCCACATCACCATTTTTATTATTGGTATTAGCCAGAGAAATAGTTGTTTTAATAGGTGATTTGTTTTGTAGTCTTAATAAGACTCATTGTTGTATTTGCTATTATATTATTATAAGGCCCAATTATTTTAATTTTTTTTTGTATCAGGAATGTTTCATGTTCCAAAAAATTGCCTCGTTTTGGTTTATAGGATATATGATATAAAAATGCGCAAATGGTAATCTTTTCATAGTTGTTTAAAATATAATGTTAAATATTATTAATCTCTTGAAAACGAGTAGTTTGGATAATAAATGAAAGAAATGCGTAGAGTATATTGTGCATATCTTTTATACATTACCTTTTTTATTCTACACTCGCCTAATTGCCTGTTATTCAAGCGAGCATAATTATTTCTAGCCAGAAAATATACTACTGTGTAGCTGGGGGTCTGAATGCACGTGCTTGGATTTAGAAGCGGATGCTCACTCTTGACACCGCCACCAGGATATGCACTTACAACGCATCTAGTGAGTAGATTTCGCACATTTGATTCTTGACAATGTCGATTCGAACTTCACTGATTATGTTTTTATACAAAGATTAATAATTATTTGCAATTACTAATAATATTTAATATTACTTTATCAAAAATAGGCAACCAAAGTTACACCAATAATTTAATTAAGTGAAACGTTATTTTGTTGAATACTTACTTAGTTTCTACAGGTAGTTAAATAATGGATGAAAGTTACTTCAGTTAATTTGTATTACTAAAATAAATGTATATATGTGATAATATGCTAAATGAAAGAGTAGCTTTTGAAGATTTTTAAGACCTCTTTAGTTATTTGAGGTAGAAATCGTGTCAATTGATTAGCAAACTTTTTAATTCAAAATTATGAATAAACATGATTATATAATTTATTCAGTTCTTATCGTATATACCTTTTTGACAGATTAACACACTAACACCTCATTACTGTAAATATGTAAAATATGTCAATATATATATATATATATATATATATATATATATATATATATATATATATATATATCTATTTAATATCACGCATTTCAATCGATTACTTAATAAGATGCAATAAATACGTAGAAAAAGTTTGTAAAATAATAATTTTAAAGTAATACCCTTAAAACGTTAACAAGGGAAATATATAACCACGCCACCATTGTTACACTTTATTATGCAAGCGGGGCTGCATATCGGGCCCGAGAGAGGCTGCATAACCTGCAGGAATGCTTTTACTCACCGGCATAAACAATTTTACATGAAAGCTGCACGGGATGCTGTTAAAACCTTTTTCTGCTCGGGAGAGCACGCGCGCTGCCCTTCCGTGGTAGTTGTAAATAATGTGGGTGTAATTGAAGTTCTTAAGGCGGGCGAGGGGGAAGTTGATCCATATTGTAAATCCATTTGTGAGGTGCGAATCCGGCCCGAAGATTACAGGTGGCCTTTTGTGGGGTTAAATTTCCACCCTAATGCGGATACGGTTGTTGCAAATTTATTTCCGGCCTCAATTAGGGGGGACGTTCCGGCGCGGGTGGGCGAGATTAAAAAATGCATTAGCGCGCTTGCGGGGGATGTATAATTTGTATAGACGTTTCATTTAAAGTTTGTCGTAGTTTATGTTTTGAATCAGCTCGGAATAATACGCAAACTAAGTAAGTAATTAAGCCGGGACGTCGATTCCATTCAGAGTGTAGCATATTTTGCATCGTTGTATAAGATACAGTACCTAATTTATCTCTCAACCCTCGTAAAATTAATCCGAAAACGATTCATTCGATTATTGTATACAAATGAAAATTGTGGAGGAGCCGACGGGAGACTAATCAATTAATCGCCGGACTGCATCCCCGGAGAGCGACCTTCTCCAATTTTATTGCTCGTTAGTCAAACATATAAGTCAAGCACCTCTAAAGAATGGTAAAGCAACTTCTGACAATAGTCAGTGTTCTTTAAAGCGGGGCCCTCGACAATTCCCGTCGTCCTCGCCACTCTGGACACCTAATTAATTTATACAAACGTCTGGCGTATGAAGTCTTATGACGAACTCACTTACCCGATGAAAAAGACACCGAATAAAGCATTCTTTATTAAAGCACGTTACGTTTAACTAACCATCCCTTATAATTTATCGTTACTTCCTTTATTTTTTTCCCGCCCTTAAGGTCACAGATGTAATCCATACAAAGCCCGGACACGAATCGATATAAAAAATAACGGCTTAAGATGTCCGCAGAGGAAAATTGGTGTTACGTTTTAAATTTATCGCGCGCAAATAAAATTTATTACGTCATATTTAAAACTCTTATCTATATGCATACGTGTATTAATTTTTTTTCGGTGGTATTAGAATGATTAATAATAAATCATTCCATTTTCATTAATAGCGGATAAATACTAATAAATTACACAGCCAGGCAGCAACGTCCATGCCTGCCTAGGGGATGATTTAAAAATTAAAATCAATTTAATTCTACAAACATATTACACTATAGAACTATAACGCGGGGCTTCCTTGTTACATAATCAGCACAAATTGTCATAAATAAGTGATTAATAGGACCCGTGTACCTGGTATATTCCCAATAGATACACTTACTATAATTACATCATGTAAATTGGTTCGTATTCGTAATAAATGTGTAAATATTAATTTGCTCATCAACAATAATATTATTATTTAGACATGTATTTTTAAATGTATTAATTAAATAAATATGTCTATAAATAAAATCTTTAAATATTTAATAATGTTGCTTTACAAATATTACATTACAAATAAAATCGATAATCCGCACTTATTCCTACAACAGTATAAATATTTCATGAAACCTGATACCCTTCGAAAAGCGCGGTAACGAGTCTCAATTTTATATTCTTTATGTATTTACCTTCCGTGCCCGAAGGGAATTATTTCGGGCATAAGGAAAAAATCACGCGAAATTTACGCCCTAACGTTCGGAACGGAATGAATAAATAAAATGAACGGTGTTAATAAACGTATACATTACGAAACAGTTGTAAATTCGTGTATTGTAATAAAGGAGGAAATAATAAGCCAATTAAAACCGTGCTTCACGTTCGATTAGCAACTGCGGTGAGGCTATGGGGCAACCCTCGTCAGAAGCCTCGCATGGGATGTGCGAACTTTGTAACTAATATTGGCCGTGCCATGTCTTTTCTTAATTCCGCCCCGCCACATTCCGGACATCTTTATAGTTCGAGGCTCATTTCCCAACTGAAAAGTTTATTAATGGAAATATATCAAGTAGGTGATTACTTTTAGAAAAATTGCTGGAAGACATATTCACTAAACGAAAATTATTAACAAAAGCTTAAGAAAGCGTGAATTTTCACATTGGTAATATAGTTTACTGGAAAAATAATCAAATAATAGATAATTGTAAATACAAAAGACCCTATGAAATAGTTAAAGTTAAAGGTAAATTTTAAATTAAAATACGAAATTGACTATGCATAGAACATGCAAAAAGAATTAGATTATTCAAATGATCTTAAGCAAATATTTGACAGTTTTGTAAATAGTATTTTTCACAATAATTTTTTAAAGAAATTTTGTAACGAGGTACGCTTTGGTACTAACCCGGTTAGTACCAAAGCGCTACGTACTACCCTCTCCGTAGGCGCCACTGTCGCGTGTATCCTCATGCTCACACGCGAAACCACCACACTCACACCCTTGCTGTATAAAACGCCTTTAGCTGGTTTTCCTTTCTCGCGTGGTGATTTCGCGTGGGAAAAGTATGAGGATACAAGCGATAGTGGCGCCTACGGAGAGGGTGGTACGGAGCGCTTTGGTACTAACGCTGTTTTCCGTTTTTCTCGTTACTAAATTTCTTTAATAAATGATTTAAAAATTTAAAAAACTGTCAAATATATGCTTAAGATCACTTAAAAAATCTAATTCTTTGAAGAATCAAGAAATCCCGAAATGGTCAAGGATTTTATTAACTCCATCGACTTTTATAAACAGTGAACAGATTTCTAAAATAATTGCGATTTTAAGGTGTTGCGAATGTGGTGGATAGGGATAAAGGAAAATATTTGCACCTGGAAACAAGCAACACAGATAATCAGGAATAAGTATGTGCCCAGACAACCCGCATACAAAATCTTCACATCCCAGTACCAGGAACAAACTATCTGCGATTTTATTCTAACAGGTCGTTGTTCACAGATTTATAAAACTCGTTGCCAGAAGAAACGTAATTAGATATGTGATATGTATTCCTAAAATATAAAATCAGGGATAGAATCTAGCAAACTGCAGCGACCAGTTTCCGTGAGCTCCTATACTAGACTGGATTGCTAAAAACATACATCAAAGAGAAGAAGCAGATTCGCCCAAAAAGACAGAAGACCCGAACAAAGTCTGCTTTTTGCAAGAATTTTGGTTACACTATTGAGAAGTGCCGAAAAAAAGAAAATAAATTGTTGCCACAGAGAAGAAGAAGCTCCGTTGCTTCGGATGTCAACCACTAGGTTACATAAGTATTCAAATCAAACGACCGCGACGACTTAGCGTCACCAAAAGAATTATAAGCCTACGAGTTAAGAATCGGCCAGCCCTGTCCATAAAAATTGGCAACATACTCCGAACAATGTATATGGACACCGGCGCCCGGACAAACCTCACCAGCGAAGAGCTGTACAAAGAACTCCTGCGTCAAGAAAATTGGGTCGAAGGATACAATATCGGCATCACCCTCGCCGATGGAACTAACAAAATGAAAGCTATACACACACATGTCCCATTTATAGTACAGGGGAGATGGATTCCGACCACATTTACATATACGATCGATACCCCAAATTCCGAAACGATCCTGGGAAGCGACTTCGTCGAGGATGCAGGTATAGTCCTTCACTTCAAAAATAAAGCTTGATAATCGAGAAATTCACAATTTCAATCAAAAATAAGAAAATTCATCTGCTACGAGGTATGATATTCACCATCGAGAGAAAAATGAGGATGTTGCCAAAGCTTGTAACTATGTGAAGGCAAAGATTCACGGAGAACCTGCGGTAATTCCGCTTTAAAAAATACCCTGACGTCAAGAGCAACTCCAGCATTTCTTCGTGTCTCAGGCAGATTTCTTTAATTTCATGTTCAATGATGCTAAGATACACATCGCGATGGCTTAGGATGTCCAGTTAAACACCTTGGACCTAATGAAAATTCGTCTATAACCGTAAAAGAAGGCGACAATGCAACAATTTCACGAACTTTTTGAGAAAACGCAACCTATCGGTTATCTCCACAGAAGACGCAACTCTTGACTGCAGAAATTATGAAATTACTCCAGGAAGAAATTGCTGAGGAGTATGAGAGCACATAGGTAGCTCCAGTGGTTATAATCCCCAAACTAGAGGTCAAAGTTAGACAATATATTGATTACCGGAAATTGAATGCTTTTACGAAGCCGGATAACTACCCGCTTCCTACTATTGATGACTTACTGCACTTCACCAGCGGAATCTAGATAATATCCACGCTGTATTTGCATGTTGAATACTACCAAGTAAAAGTACGCAAGGAGGAACGAGATAAAACAGCATTTAGCACACAAGAATACCTTTCTAGCTTTGGAACGCGCCCGCCATATTCTAGAGGTTAATGCAGCACTGGATCCAATCGGAGTCTACGTTTATCTAGACGATGTGATCATATTATCGACTTCCATAGCGCTAAGGTCTAGATAAACGAAGATTCTGATTGGATCCAGTTGGAAAACTTTTTCCATAGACTAGAGCACTTTCATAGAAACATAAATCCCAAGAAGTGCTGTTTTAGCTGCACGTCTGCTAAAAATTTGGGCCACATCATCAACATCGAAGAGATCGAACCGGAAATTGGTCCCCAAAAAAATGAAACAGCCGCAGATCATGTTGCAGACCTGCAGTTGGTATAGAATATTTATTTACATTTTCGCGTGCCAAACCATTAAGCAATTTTACCAAAACCGACTCACCGAGGACCTGGGGACCGTTACAGCAGGAAGCATTCGAGGACCTGAAAAAAGAACCCCATCACAGCGCCGATCCTCCAGCTAATGTGCCAAGGACCGATGCGAGCTCATACACCATTGAAGAAGCACTTATGCAGGAGGAGGAAAAAAAGGAAAAAAACAGTTGAATACACCAGCTGTCTATAACCATAAAAGAAGGCGACAATGCAACAATTTCACGAACTTTTCGAGAAAACGCAACCTATCGGTTATTTCCACAAAGCCGAGATGAACTACAGTACTACAAAGAAAAAACAGCTCGCCGTGGTATGAGCACTGATGCAGGAGGAGGAAAAAAAGAAAAAAAAACAGTTGAATACGCCAACCGTCTACTCACCAAAGCCGAGATGAACTACACTAGTACAAAGAAAGTTCAAAAATTCAGAGGATACAGAGAAGACAGACACACAGTAGTACTTACGAACCACCGCTCTATTCGCTGGTTGATTTCATTGAAATCTCCCAGTGGACGCGTCACAAGATGAGCACTCCAGTTACAACTTTTCAATCTTCTTATTGGGTACACCCCAGCGAAGGCAAAAATATTATTGCGGGGATTTCTTATCGAGGCCACCAGAAGAGGAATTCCAGGCTGTCCTTATTAGCTTTGACTTCTTGAGGAACGAACCACCAACGATGACTACGATGCTAGACGCTTCACTTTTACAATGTTTATAGTTTTGTTTTTTTTTTATTTTAAGGTTTTTGTATATTATATAATTTATGTAGTTTTTTGTAACATAGACAAGAGGAATTCCAGGCCGCCATTATTAGCTTTGAATTACTCGCCAAAAATAACAGATGAAGAAGTACGGAAGATTTTGGAAATCTTCGAAGCAGACTGCCCAGAGAAAACTCGCTTATGTACAGCCCGCAGATATATAATAAATTAAGGGATACTGTACCGATACGCCTCGATGATGAAACGGATAAACCACAGCTGATTATTCCCAGGCAAAAAAAAGAAAGGAGTTGTTCAGGAGATACCATAACGACCCAACTGCAGGTCACTATCGAATAGAGCGAACCTAAAGAACAATTATTGACCAGTAATACGCTAGAGTGTCGCCAAATACTTCAAGGAATGTCAGGAGTAATAAAAACATAGAGCATCGAAAAAGTCCAAAGGACTTTTCTAAACGCCAGCAATGAATAGACGGTTCGAGGTATTAGCACTTCCAGAGATCTCGAAAAAGAGAAGTGGATCCCAATAAAGACGGTTCGTGGTATTAACACTTCTAGAGACACTCGAAAAAAAAAAGTGGTTTCTAATAACAGAGGACACTGCGTCAAGATTATGTTCCCATTGGAAGCTGCAACAGCCTCTGCCTGCGGAAGAACTCTAGTGGAAGAAATGTTTCTGAGTTATGGAATTACCAGGAGAATCATCAGCGATAATGGCACACAGTTGGTGAACGCCATTAAGCAACAAATTATTTACTAGCTGGAAATTGGCCAACATTTTACCCCAGAATACCATCCAGCCACCAACCCAGTAAAAATAAAAAGAGGGATCTGAAGGCCCAATTAGCCATACAAGCGGGTACCAAGTAAACGGATTGGAAAAGCAAAATTTTCGCGATACACACCGTATTGTGCGACATAGACTTCGGATACGACCCTCCTTATGTCATCATAACCTTTTCTTCAATCTTTATGGTTTTCTTTGTCCGTTTGGAATTTGTTGATGATGTTTCTCACTCTGGAAGTAATATCCAGTAGATGGATGTATGATTTCATAATTTTCGTCATTTCTTGATGAACATAAAAAGAGGTTCTGAGTTCTTATGCAGGGGACGTATCTCACGTTTGGATTAGAACTCAGAACCTCTTTTTATGTTCATCAAGAAATTACGAAATCAGACATCCACTTAGCTCATATCACTTTCAGAGTCATCAAAAAATTCCAAACGGAAAAAGAAAACCATAAGAAGGCACAAGATAAAAGAAAAGGCAATGATGACGAAAGGAGAGCCGAATTCGAAGTTTACGCCGCAGGAAATTTGGTTTTGGTGACTTCGCACACTCTCAGTAAGGCGAAAAAAAAGTCAACAATAAATTTAACACCAAAATGTGATGGGCTTTACATCATATTAGCTGACAAAGGAGTATGCTCATATGAAATAGCATCGAAGGAAGACCCAACAGTTTCGCTGGTTACCTATCATGTGTCTGCGCTCAGAAAATGCATGGAAGAAGAACGACTTCCCATATATCGCAAACGAAAAGGAATTCAGGAATTTTGCTGCACCCTGTACTAAAATTCGCTCAGTGGTTATCTAACGCTGTTGACAGTAAATATCACCTTGTTAGTATTTTCTTGCTTTTAAGTTAAATCCATTAATTATATATTATAAGAGCTCACTGTATACGTCTACAACAACCTACATTAAAGTTCTTGCCCTGGAATTACTTTTTCGAAATACGATGTCCTTGCTGATAGCAAACTTTAAAAGCCTTGAGTTTGGCCAATAAGCTCTCTCAAATCTTTAAGCTATCGCAATTTGCTTTCACAAAAGAATAGATAGTTCTGGGCTGGTTACAACAGCGTTCTCGGAGAAGTGGTTTTAGTCATTAGAAGTTCGACACTACCCTGCTACAAGGGTATCCATGATGGACTATGTCGTATGGTTTATATATATATATATATATATATATATATATATATATATATATATATATATATAATAAAAAGTAACGTCTAATTATTTATATGTACCTTAATTATAACAATGTTAATTTAATATCGTGCAATTAAGGTAGCAAAAATTCGATTCCCTTTAAAGATCAGAACAAAGCGTTATCTATACAACCCCACCCTTCGCCAGATAATGAGATAAGTGCGTGAGTGTGTTGATTTATTTACCATCAAGGATTTTTTTCATCACTATTAAAAAGAGTGCTTTTTTATTCATCCAGCATCTTCGCGAGCTGGAGGAGAATTCACTGTCGCCATTAGCATGCAAATGGATGGATGTAATAATTCCTCTGAGGTATACGGCAGCACATGTTTATCATGATACACGCGATGGTACATAAATGATATGCAGGAAACCACAAACTTTTTACTATTATGACCTGCCACAACGTGGCCACATTTTTCCGTGGCGACGACCCTTTGAATTAATAATTCGGCGGAATTTATTTTTGGCCTAATTGCGGAGTGCTAATGCCGGAGAACATTATAACGGAATTCGCGCACTCTTGAAACAAAACAACTAGAATTCGCCTTCTAATGAATAATAAATGCTATGAATAATATATCAGCGCTGCAAAACCATGACTCTTTGCTAATTAAATAAAACAGGGATGAATAAGGTTTGGGCCATAAGCTAATGATGAAAATCTATAAAATAAACGATCGGAGCATTTTTCCTCTGCGTAAATGTAGTGGATCCGTTCGCGTGCTCCCCCCTGTTATTGTTATGTAAATGGCCATTTGCAGGAAACCCAAAGTCTCTCGGTTGATTTATCCTACAAAGTGTGCCGGCTCTGGTTTTGCGATAAAACGGTCATTCAATCACTTCAATTAGCCATTACTGGGCGCACCGATAAAAATAAGTAATCACTTTTAAGTGCACACTGGCATGGCTTCGCCATTTCTGTTCCGGCCAGCTCATAACAACAGGGACCTACAGTAATTTACAGCTCGCACTTTTACGGTCCAATTGCGAAATTAACGAATTAGCTTCGATTATTTGAGGATTACTCCCATTTACGAGCAATGAATTTCAGTTAGACTTGACACCGTTCGCCTGTGCTTAATCATTTATCGATTCCGCGTTCAAACGGACCTCTCAAGATATCCCTTGTGCTTAATTTGTATCACTAACAATTCATTTGTAAAATAACAAAAAAAAATTTTAGATAATTAATTTCTACAGTTATACAAATTGTAAATGTTTTTATTTCATAGAAAAAGAGAAGTCTAAAATCTCCAGTTTATTTTGATTTTGATAGGTAATGCATTATTAAATAGTTGGTTTGTTTCATTGACTTTTTTTTTATTTATCAGTTGATCTGCTGAGATAATTTATGTCTAGAAGTTTATAACCCATCTGAATAAATATCTAAAATATAATTTCATAAAGCTACATATTAAAATGTTAGTAACTGAATTAACTGAAATTTTAAGTGATGCCGTTTCCCTCCAGTCCAAACACTTTACAATGTGAGAAGGTTAACGCAAAAAGCATAAATTACTCCCATCAGATAATTAGGGTTGAGGTTAATTACATCATGATAAATAAGCAGCGTCCGTCGCCGTTGAGGAATATATCTAAATTGCGCCATCTAACGTCAACATTTAATAAAGTATTTTTCCTGTTGGAAACAAGAAAGAGGAACGCTTCAATTCGTGATGATAGTTGAAGAGGATCCAGGACACTCTAATCTCGGCAAGGGCGCCCCGCGGGGATTATTTTAATAGAGAGGATTGAAATTTGTAGATTTCACATTTTGTTTTGTGGCGTCGCGCTTTGATTAGATTAAAACGCGCACGTTACGCAATTACCTAATTAGGGCTACTTAATTTGTAAAAATTATTAATTAATAAGAGGCGGGATTGTTTAATTAGCCTTTTGTATTGGTGATGAGGAAGAGTGCAGATGCGGAATAATAATAAGGGAAACCAAAAATTGAACAAATGGGGACTAATCATTTTCGTTACTTGCTAGCACACGACGTTTCATTCCTCGGGATGAATTATAAGTTCTGACAGTTCAAGAATGTTGCGTAGCTGTGCAGGCTGCCGGAAAGTTTCTGCCATAGAAGCTAAGAAAACAATCAGCAAACTTAGTGAAACGCAACAATTAGTGATGAATAGGAACATGTTGTTAGTTCGGAGAAGTAAATATTATATTTTTACATTTAAAAATTTTAAACCATATCCACTAATGATAGCCTAATTAACTCGAAAGTGAGTATGGATATTACTAAATGCATGAGGTGCTCCTAAATAGGGTGTAACTACTGTTTCCCCACGGTTAATGAAAATATTGCATTACCTAACAAGTTTCAGCCGGCTCTCAGTGTTCCCCCACTCTTCAGCTCTATTTGCATGGATACGTACGTTTCAGCCCTTGTTTTCCTTCAAGGGTATTCCGGTGCAAATTCGATGCAGGTGTCATTCCGCGTACGTTTCAGTTCAGCCCCTTGGACAGATAAATCATGCGTCTCTGAAAAACGGCCGGAAGTGGGGTGTCGTAATTAAAGTGGTTCGTTGATTACAAATTTAATTAATTTCGGTTTAAATTGGACGGGTTATACTTTCCGAGCCTTCATAACTTATATTTGGGTAATTAGTCATGTTTTCTGGTAAAAGTTGCGCTTTAGGAAACTGCAACAGAATTTATCCAACTTTATTAATTGCACGAGGCCCTCTAACTTAAATGCTCCCAGGTACACGTATCAATTTCACGCCCACATATAACTAACACAATAAATTCACTAATTAATGTTTGCGTGCATTTATTAATAATTAAACTTTAATTACAAATAAAAATTGTACTGATTATTTAGTAATTATAAAAAGATAAAATATTAACTTATAATTATTCTGGTCAGGTAAAACAAAAGAACTACAAGCGCTAGCTGAATATAAACCGCATTTTTGGAGCTAAATAATGGAGAAAGGCTAATCGAATTCAATATCTTGGTGCGATAAACAACAACCTGTTAAATAATTCAGACTTACTGCGCAAAAACGGAACCCAGAAAATAATCAATTTAATGAAATTGCTGATTTTGTGAATTGATTTATTAAATATTCGCGTTCACTTTGCTTTAATCTGTTACTAGGTAACCTCCCTTCTCTATAAGCTCTATAATCCACCTCACTTGATATCAATAGCAGCGATCACCGCCAAGCAACCCCTTCGTTATAAGGATAACCCTTTTAGCATACTTCACTTGAAAGCGATGGTGCATTATTGAGACACACCATCCGCAAACAATTAACATATTTCTCGCGTAATTAAGCGCTGATCGTCAATAGATACAAATACTTAAGCTTCCTTACCTTAATATGTATAACAAGAGAAATTCTATAGGATAGTAGATGTTTAACATATCGCACATATTTACATGACAGATAATTAATTTATACGAGATAGAATTTCATTTAAAAAAATGCAGAAACAAGACAATAAAGCTAATAGATAAGTAAATACGAATACGGATTTTATTTTTAAAGAACAATTCTAAAGCTTATAAATTTGACGATTGCAATCCAAGCTAAAAAAAAGTAATAGCTATCAAAACAGGATGTACTCTCATAAGTATCGATGTGAAATATCCGCTTTCGCATAGGGGAAGTTTTTCCTGAGAATTACTTGGTAGATAACATCATTGTGAAAATTGTATTTAATAAATATTTCTAATATAAAATAACCACAATAAAATATACCAAAAATCTGTTTTTCTTAAGTTAATATTCCGTTGATTGGGTAATTTAATGTAATCTGAAGTTTTTCCAGAGGAATTTAATTAAACTGTAAAAACGCGTAATGACGAATGGCCTCGATAAGGCGAAGGAAGGCAAACGGGAGTCAATAAAATACCTTCATGTATATGCTAAACAGGGTAAGCAACAAACTCTGTAATTGTAATTTGAAACAGTGGCAATACAATGGGGTGGCATGGCAGGGTAGCAGGCAATGTGTGCGTGGCAGGTTGTAAATCAAACACGGCCCAACAAACGTGATGAGAACTGTTATATAGAAAACGATTATATTATCTGAAATACAGTAATGGAATTCTCAATATCAGCGCGATCTAGCCGTGTGCGAAAGGCGAAATCCCCGCAGGAAGGATCTGATGCCGCGGAAACAATCTCTTCCGCTTTACTGACAGGTGTTAAGTTAAACGAATTCATTTGAATAAAATTCCAATCACTCCTCGCCGCTATTTTTTCAGATAAGTAAAAACGTATACGAATTTTATTTTTAGAGGAAATTGTAAGCAATCCTAAAATTTGACGATTGCAATCCAAGGTAATACCACTAAATCTCATATTTATGCACATGGAAATATGTTACTATATTGCGTTTAAAATTGAAAATCCTAAAAATACACAACTGTTACATAACTATGAATACGCGCCGGATCTAATTACAATCAATCTAAATAAAACGAACGGCGGAAATAGACGGGAGAATTTATAGAAGCGTTACATTACATTACAAATCCTACTGATTTATTACCTATTAAATTTCCCTTCGTTTTTAATTACCCTATTCTTTACTTAACAACACTTTAAGTAATTTCTTTCAATATTTACAATTTAATAACTATAACTTAGCAATCTATTATTAATTTTATTTGTTTTTAATTTCAATATTTACAGTTTAATAACTATACCTTATTAATCTATTATTAATAATATTAATTTGATTTGTTTTTAAATTAATCTTTAATTAACATTAGTTATGAATTCGACCTACTTAACATGTTTATCGGAAGAGCAATTAATTTGAATGATGACAGAAGCGATATCATATCAACAATATATGGGCGTAATAAAATTTATCAAAACCCAGTTTGTCGGGGAGCGCGATTTATATTTTTAAAAGTAGATGTGGAACTTGGGGGAAATTGATAACGAAAGCCATAAAACAATTTATTATCCCGATTGAATTCCATCCTAGTTTCGAGACTTTATTTTCAAGGTGAGCGGAACTATAAAGTTTCGCGCAGCAATTTTTTGATAGAGTCCAACAAACAAACTGCGCCGGGTATTTCCATCTGGGCCGAGGGTTTTGTTTATTCGGAAACGCGTCCACTCCCCCCAACCCTATCCCCTATCATCATCTGTTATTCTTCGTAAGCAACTAAAAAACTTAAATTAGCAAATTACTAAAAATTATAATTACTATAAATAAGTTAGAATTAATTAAGTCAATAAATAATGAAAATAAAATTTATAATGAAAATTTAATTTCTTTAAGTAATTCTTCAACGCAATTTTACATTATTATAATGTACCAACTAATACTTTTCGTACTAAAGCAATTACATAACTGTTAGTTGTTTAATGTCTGAAATTACATTCAGTATAATAAAACATGTTTGTGGTGTCATCTTTTTCTAATCATGTCATAAAGAGTGTAATGACTATACGCAGACACGTGTTTCGCTATATTACATCTCATCAGTGCAGCTTTGTGATAACTTCGATTTTCGATTTTCAAGGCGCGTTCAAAAAACGATACCACCACAGATATAAAGCCTGCTTTGGGCATTTAAAAGAAATTATATAGCCTACAACCCTTCCACCCACTCGTTATTATATTATAACCGAACATTTAGCTAAAATAATATACAATTAAAACTGTTTTTTTTTTAAATCCTACATTTTTCGAATCTATACAAATATAGTTTTAGTTAAGCTCTAGCTAATGTTTCAAAAATTAGAGGGTAGGATAGTGGCCACCCACCCACCCTACATAAACTATGGTTTTTCATCATTATTACAGCTTTAATGTTTAAGAATTATTACGGTAATTTCACTGCTAAGATCCAGGATTTTATAAAGAGCGTTGTAGTTTAAGTTTAATTATAAATATATGGTAGTTGGATGGCTTTGATGACCTGTAGTCCACCCTACAATTAGTAGATTATAAGGAAGCGATTAAAAAACTGAATTTGGGAAAAAATCATGCATTATTATTATGTACGTAAACGTTATTTACATTAAACCCTCGCATATGTTTTAAAAATTGAAGGTTAAAACAGAGGCCACCAACCCACCCTACATATATAAATATTTTCTCTCACTATCACTATTTTACTTTTAATAATTTCTACAGTAATTTTTATTCTAATGTCCAGGACTTTAGAAACAATGTTGTAGTTTAAGTTTCATTTTATATGTAGGGTGAGTGTGTGGCCTCTAACCCACCCTCCAATTTATATATAATAGGCGAAAGTTTAATTGAAATAATGTTTTTACTGACGGCATACGAGCACATACCGGAGCAAGGGCCACAAGTCCGCTTCGCGTTATCTAACGATAACCTGCGCCGAGGAAGCCAGCGCACAAGGGCTAAGGGAAATAGTTCCAATCCTGACACCATTGGAGGGAGCATCTCTCAGGGTGTTGAAGGGGGACGAGATTCCCAAGCCATGGGTGTGCACGGTATACGTCCCGGATGAGGGGAAGGACAGACTGGAGGCCAACAGGATCCTGAAATGATTGAGAATCGGGAACCGGGGCCTAAACACACACCTGTGGACAGTATGGGGGGAAAACCCCGGAGTCTAAAGATGAGCTATCCAAATTGGACCACTACCCATTTTTCGGATACGGGAGGCTTCGGCAGCGTATTTAGGAGAATAGTAGGACAACGGAAGGGAGTAAACCAAGGCAGAATCCGGAGGCCACTACCCTAAAGAAACCAGCGGAGACCCAAGGCACCATCAAGGCCGGGGAGAACGTAGAACTAGGGCAAGACTCTCCCAAAGGAGGTCAACCCTCCGCCAGCGGGATCAATCCTCTCTAAAGGCCATCGGCCAAGGGGGACACGATTCCAATGGAGGAGGACAAGACCATGGAGGAAGAGCCTGAAGATGAAAAATCCTGCTGGAGAACCTTCAACACGCAAAAGCCGCATCGATAACGCTGTGTAGGAGGTTCAACAAAGAAGGCATAGACATAGCCCTCCTGTAAGAACTTTGGTTACTCCGAGGGAAAATAGCAGGCTTAGCACCACAACACTCTCAGGTAATATACAGCCCAAATGCCGAAAGGCCAAGGGCATGCATAATTCACAGTGATAGCGTCAAATGTACAGTAATACAATACAATTATGCACTGAAGATTCTGTTACAGGCATCATGTCGGCCAGGACGGAGGAAGGAGAGAGGAGCAGGGTCATCTGCTCAGCGTACTTCCCAGGAGATAAGAGAGTATGCCCTCCGCGTATACTAAGCGACATAGTTACGCGGAGAAGGCATACCAATCCATAATAGGGTGCGAACCCAATGCGCACCACACGCTCTAGGGTAGCTCGGACATCAACAAACGAGATGAGTCTTTACTTAACTTTATCTCAGCAGAAGGACTTATAGTGACCAATATTGGCAATAAGCCCACGTTCATCACGAAAAACCGCAAAAAAGTACTAGACCTAAGGATCTGTACCGGGAAAGTGAGTGATAGTATAGCGAATGGGCACGTGTCAGAAGAACCATCGTGCTCCGACCACAGGCAAATCCGCTTCGATCTAGTCACATCGCTCATGACGAGCAAGTACAGAAACCCAAGAGAGACGAACTGGGTAGGATATAAAGAGTCCCTCAGAGAAGCTCTCAAGGGAGGTACAGCATCGACAAGAGAGATGTATGGGCTGGAGCTGGCAGTGGAACAAATCAATGACGCTTATTTGGAAAACTGCGCAGAAAAAACAGCCAAGCAGAGGGGCTGCGGAACAGTCTGGTGGAACAAGAACCGGAGCTTCGAAGGCTATTTAATGAGGCCAAAAACAACCAGGACTGGGACACCTGCAGAGGAAAGCTCACTCAATATAACAAAGAAATCAGAAAAGCCAAAAGGGACTCGTGGAGGAAGTTCTGCGAGGAGATTAACGACACTCCGGCATGTTCAAGAATTCACAAAGTCCTGGCTAAGGACGGCAGTGCTACCAAAGGGGTAGGCTTCCTCAAGAAATCAGAAGGAACCTACACAAAAACAATAGAGGAAAGTCTCAAGGAACTATTAAAAGTCCACTTTCCAGCCTCAACAATTCTGGCAGAACATAACAAGCCAGACAATCCCAGCCAAAGACCTGAAAGGCCCGACCGAAAGGACTGGAGATTAGCCACGGAGGTCACTAAAATTAAATTGGTCATCAGCAGGTTCCAACCGTACAAGTCCGCAGGACCGGATGGAATATATCCCATTCTGTTACAAATGGGCATAGAGGAATTGGTGCCGCACCTGTCAAAAATCTTCAAAGCCTGCCTGGCATGGGGATATATACGAAAATCATAGCAAAGCGTAAGGGCAATCTACCTGCCCAAGGTAGGCAGAATAGCTGATCTAACGCCAAAGTCATACAGACCTATCAGCCTATCTTCATTCTTACTAAAAACAAAGGAAATATTGATTGATAGGTACATAAGGGAAGAGATACTGTGGAAAGATCCCCTCAACAACAGGCAATATGCATACCAGCCGGGTAAATCAACGGACTCGGCGCTGGACAACCTAAACAAGCTCATCACAAAGTCAATGGAAGACAAAGATATAGCTATGGCCACATTTCTGGATATAGAAGGGGCCTATTTTATCCGTGATTCCTTTTATGTACGGCAGGGTTTCGTGTGACATGTATTGCTTTTCTTATCTTTGTCTGTTGTTTAGATTTTTCGCGTGGTTGATTAATTTGTGTTGATAGTTGATACTTCGAAATTGTTTTGTTAGAGAGTGTTTCGAAGTGTTGAATTCATTACACAGGACAACAAATTTCAACTTTTTTAAAGTTGATTTTGATCTGACATCTGATTTTGTATAATTTTTTATCCACGTTGAAATAGAATTAATAAAAAAATTTGTCAAAATAAACTCTACTTTTATTGATACAGAGAAAAAAACAAATTACAAATAGCAAACTAAATTAAAGAAAGTCTTAAATAATCTTTAATTTCTTTTCTTTCCAGAAGATCTTTCCCTCTTGGATGAAAAAAATCTTTAGTTTCTTTTGTTTCCAGAAGATCTTCCCCTCTTGCATGAAAAACAATCTTTAGTTTCTTTTGTTTTCAGAAGAACTTTCCCTCTTGGATGAAAATCTTCGTTTAGTAGATTTTCTTATGTCCCTTTTTATTGACCAGCAGTAATCAACCATCGTTAAAACATTCCATCGACCTTGATACCTGCGTTCCATTTCTTTCATGGCTTGGTGGGACCTCTCACCTTGCTTCTCACTCACATCACCAAGATATTTGGGGAGGTAATCAAGATGTGACTGTAAAAGGTGAACTTCACAATTCCATAAATTTCTGTAGCATGTTTTTCACAATTTCTTTGAAGTTAGGATCCTTGGTGTTTCCCAAAAAAAACCTCAAGAACATTAACAAATGAAATCCATGCATCTTTCTCAGTTTCGATCAAGGTGATTCTTGATCTTTCGTTAATCTCTTTATTTGAGAACAGACCAAAAATTTCTTTCATTTTGCACCTGAGATAGCGGAAGGTATTTGAAACAGTCTCCATCTTTATTTAAAGATTTAACGTATTGTTTTATTAATGCTAGTTTAATTAATAGTTGGAGGTAACAAGATTTTTTGTGGATCAATAATATTTTCGTGCAGAACATTTTTTGATACGGGAGTTAAATGATCTCTTCTTATCCAGTCCTTTTTCTTCCAATGTTGATGTCTACTTCGACTGTCCCACTCACACAAAAACATGTCCTAGTAGAAGTCCCACAATTTTCAAAAACCCCACAAATTTTCCAACTATGATCATTTTATATCATTTTTTGAAACGGTACTTTAAGGTTTTCATAGCTTTCCGTCATTTGCACAAAATGGGCAACTCATCGGCATCGGTTACCCATTCTGTACAAATGACAGAAAACTACGAAAAAACATTCCCATTATGCA
This sequence comes from Ontholestes murinus, assembly GCA_963969525.1. Classification (NCBI taxonomy): domain Eukaryota; kingdom Metazoa; phylum Arthropoda; class Insecta; order Coleoptera; family Staphylinidae; genus Ontholestes; species Ontholestes murinus. The sequence goes on along the minus strand of OZ018399.1, from coordinate 9,360,873 downwards.
ATAGAATAGCTTCAAAGCTTTTTTTTGAAGAATCAATAGAAAGCCTCAAATCATCGGGATTGCATGTGCTCCCAAGTTTTTTTATCAGACTGAAAATGTCGGTGCAATAAACTAAACAACCACTTCCTTCGAAATAGCCTGAATTCTTAGACTCGCGTTTCCTAAAATACGTGATTTTAACGTCTTCTGTCAGTAATTTTTTTAATTTAATTGCGGAAACATCCTTTGAAAGAGCTAAGTTTCCAACTAAGTCGTTAAGTTAACTACGGTTGCCTAGAAACGTTCGATATTTCACTGGCATTGCTAAAGTTGTTTTCATCAACTTCAGGTTCAGAACTGCTTGTAACATCTTCTAAATTTGTTGATTTCTGAAGTATTGGCACATCTGGATCATTTGGCATTCGCGTAATTGAAGACTTGAGGTTCGGATAAATGATGTGTTTTAAATTTTTTGTATTATATCCACGCACATATAGAAATAACAGCCATAATAGTGATTTGTTAGCTCTCGCCAAATCATTGGTATTCAAAATCATGGAATACCAATTTTACATTACTCCAATGCCTTAAATCTTCTTCACATATCTTATATACAACATGTGGTGTCCAATGTTTGTCTTGATCGCCAATCTTTACTTTAAAATACGCGTAGTATTGGTGTTTCAATGCTGATGTAATTTTACGTCTAAATTTCTTGACCACAAAACAACCACACAAATAGCAAAAATTATCTCGTTTATTTTTACAAAGTCTTGGCATTTTAAACACGAAGTTTACTGCAAAAAGCGCACTAAACTCACTAAACAACGGCTGCCTAGACCGAACGCAAACTTGTTACACAAAGACGTCTATTTAAAACTCATTCGCTGATAATCTGACTACAAATCAGGGAATCCCAGCAGTTAAACTTTACTTTCGGGGATTCCCCTATACTATTCTATTGATTTATACACAATTTAATCTCAATGGCGTAGCACTTTTTAGAATGTCATTGAATTGTTATTCGTAAATATTAAAAAAAAAAACGTTAATAAGACACCTAACAAATTAATTAAAAAATTGTGCGTGATGGAAACAAAAAAAAAACTTCAAAGATGAACAAATCCAAATTACAAATTTTTTGTTGGCCTGTTTTTTTATGTTCTGCTTATCGGTAGGTCTGATTACAGGGTAAATCTGTGCTGGGTGCTGGTGGGATGTTGCATTCAGGTGACTGTTTGTGTGTGTCCCTTTTCTGTAGACCGTGTATCATAGGTGACCACCCTTCATCTTGATAATTTTATGTCCAGGAAGGGCAGTTTTCCTTCTTTTCCAATTTCCATATATATTACTTCTGGAATTCGTCAGTTGTGTCTCTTCCATGGGGCCATATCACGTGTCATCCACATACCGTAGCTAAAGATTAAGTTTTTTACGGTGGGTGACCAGAGCCTTCATGACACGGTTTGCTAAAATTTTCGATAGTGGTGAGCTCCGTCTGTTTGCTTGTATTTCGGCCGTTGTATGAAAAGTATGTTGTTGATAGGTAGTGGCTTGCTAGGTCCATGATATCAGCTGGTGGTTTATATTTATGCTTGATGATTCCGAGTGCATCATTTATATTTAAAAAAAGATATTTGACATCAAAGCTAATTAGGATGTCTTGAGGATATATCGTGATGCTTTTAATGATGCCAATGAAATGGTGGAAGTTTTTTACAAATAAATCCATCTTAGAGGTGAATTGTCATATTCACAAAAAGACGAAATCTGCAAAGCCTAAAGCCACTAAAGCTCGGAATTGTCATATTCACAAAAAGACGAAATCTGCAAGGCCTAAAGCCACTGAAGCTCGGGGGTACAGAAATCCTCTTCGTAGGGGAGGCAAAGTACCTGGGAGTAACCTTTGACGCCAAAATGACGTAGAGACCACACATCACAAAAGCCATCAAAAAAGCAACAATATCATTGGGCAGGTGTCGTAGAATGTGCGGAAAAATGAAAAAATTGGGGACTAAACGCTAAAATGACTCTATGGCTTTATACCGGAGTGATAAGACCCATGGTAGCCTATGGAGCAGTGGTGTGGTGGACTAGGACAAAGCAAAAGGGGGCGATAGGACTCCTGAGCAGTGCACAAAGAATAGCATATCTCAGTACAACAGCAGACCTAGAAGCTATCTTGAAAATACCACCATTACACATCTTAATTCAAGGAGAAGCCAAGTTCGTATCATATAGACTGATGCAAGGACAGGCGCCCATAATCCGATCACACGGAAGAACACACCAACGGCTAGAAGACGAGCTGAAGGCTAACGCGATCACAGCAATGCCAAGTGATGCCATGGTGAAAAAATACAATTTCGAAAAGAAATACAAGGTACTAATCCCGCAAAGAGAAGACTGGGTCGAAGGCGAATGTACCAAAGCAGAATCTTACTGGTTTACGGACGGTTCAAAAACCGACAAAGGCGTAGGAGAGCGTATATACGGCACAAAACCCGAGACAAAGATTTCTGTCAGTCTCACCAAGGACACCACGGTGTTCCAAGCAGAGGCGATAGCTCTTCACCACTGCACAAGAGAAATAGCAAGACAAGACACCAAAAGTAGATCAATTGCTATATTCTCCGACAGTCAGGCGCTGCTAAGAGCACTAAGCTCCACACAGGTCGAATCTAAGCTAGTTGGCATCTGTTCCATGGCGAAAATAAACATCAAACTACAATCCTCAGCACACAAAAGCTATCAGGCTGCTAATAACAAACACATATACATAAGTGCATAAATGCTCTTAGAGAAGATTTATTTTTCTCACTATTAATTATCATTATTAATACTACACTAAAATTTCAATATTTAATTTTTATATATAAAATAATTAAAGTTTTAAATATTTTTCGAAGAAAAAAAAGCTTTCTTTACTCCATGCCACGTTGCAACAAAAGAAAACTTTAAGTTATTTGCCGCTTTCGCAATTTGCTAGAGATTTACACAGGTATCTAGTTACGCTGAAGTTGGCTAGTCGGAATTCTAGACGCAGTCGAACTTAATTACAATTCTGCCCGTTTAAGCTGAGCTTAATAAAATCATCGTTATTCAGTCGCGCGCGTGTGGAGTTTTAAGCGCCGCCGGCACCGACTTTTTCCCTTGTATCTACCCCCGAATCAACATGCTGGCGTTATGCTTTATTGTTATTACACCGGCATAAACTTAATCTAAGTTTTTATCACTGTAGTGAGACCGGAGGTCCGGTTTGTAGCAATGCTTTATACGGCTTTTGGCTCCATCTAATTGTTATTAAAACAAAGTGCCGCCGCTGGCTGCCTCGAAAGTCCTGATCCCGGTTTAAAAATGTAATAAGTTTAAGGGCTTAAGGTGGGCTTACAGGGAAGAAAAAAGTTTTCCATTTCGTTCGTATTCAATTTCAACTTCCGCACCTATCAGTTTTTATAACTTTGCACTTACACCGCGCGTATGGATTTTTCTCTTAAAGTGATACTCTCGACTTAACTTAAGTATATGACGTTTGCACGTATAAACAAATTTTTAGACTTGGATTTCTAAAAAAAAGTTCTAAAAGGGGATTTTACCTGTAGTTGCTAAAAAGGTTTGATTCTTTTATATACGCAACCAAGTCACGTTTCTGGAATTTTCATATCTCATCCCAACGTTGAATTAATAGACATACGTCAACATTTTTATTACTATTACTACTTTTATATGGCTAGTATTTATATTACGTAATATTAACCAATCTGTTCAGGCTCAAGGGTTTCGCATTAGCTTCTGAATTTCAAGTATTCATAACGGATGTTTTGATAGAGGGTATTATTAAGCTAAAAATAAATTTTACACGAATATGAATAAAAGTAAGCCAAGAAACCTCTGGGGGAATATTAATCATCACATGTGTATAGTAAATCATGATGTTAGGGGCGCGTTTTGTAAATACCTGCCGTTCATTGTTCGCGACTTATTTATATCCGTTTTTTTTTTTGCGAAGGAGGAAGAAAATGATTTTTGAATATTTAATAATGCTCCTTACATCGAACCCTCGAGATCGGAGTGAGTGCAGCGTAAATGATCGATCACCGCGATATCGACAATAAAAGCTTTCGTAAAAGGTATAAAAGATTTTCATAAGCGAAATTCACGATTACTTTTATTGTTTTGCTGCTTAGCTAAAACGTTGCCCTTTTTTAATATTTTATCACGGATTATAACGTAGTGAAATATAATACAATAGCGTGGATTTTATCAGGTAATAAATTTTTGTTTTTTAGTGTGCTCGTTTATTTTTTACACGAATGTAATATATTATAAAATATATACAATTTTACTTAGAAAGTTTAATTAAAGGTATATATATATATATATATATCATTGCCTCATTCTATTTTAATTTGATTTACCTCGTGTAAATCATTCTATTAATATAAGAGACACATCAGTGCTTATGAACAAATACCACAAACAATTAGCTAAAACAATTGGTTAAGGGTGCACATACGAATGCAGCTTTATTAGCACAATTGCACGAACTCTAACTTCTCAACAAAAGGTAATTTGTACGTCAAAACGTTTGCTGAAAAGCAGGAAACAGGTTGGTTGTTGTAACTTGCAATTACGAACAAGCCGCCCCTTATACGTTCTTAATTTACAAAGTGCGAAATGCAATACGCAATTGTGCGAACGTATTAATATACATTGTGTAATTAAAAGGTGAATTTACGATTCGCACTGTAATTACCGAGGTGACGTCCGAGCATGTAACGTAACTCTACTTTCCAATTAGTTTTAAATCCTAGTAATTGTCTATTTGCAAAAATACAGAATGCACCCCAGCTGACTGATTCTCAATTGTAAATGTGTCACTTGCAATTACAGTTTCGATTTTATGAAAGGCCGGTTGTTGCACATAGTCGCTTCCTGACGTACCTTTCACCGAACTCGCAGGAATAGATGTAAAGCCGTCGATGACAATTTTTAATCCCATTTTGCAAAACAGGATTTCTGCAATTGACTTGATTCATAATGGAAAAGTCAGAGTAGCCTTTACACGATTACAGAATAATTCCGGTACACACACAAACACACACACACACACAGAGAAGCTCTGAGCTATAAATCTGCACGTCGGCGTGGAATCAATGGAAAGTTTCGTAGTAAAATTTCTACCTGAGTTATGTTTCGAAATAAATTTATTTATCGGGGAAACTTAAATCGAATTCTCTGAATCCCATTAAATTTATTAGTAATGTTAATGCGAGCAATGAAATTCAGCTGTATAGTTTTGAACCGCAGTATAATCAGTTGTGCTGTAATATTAAGTAATATTAAGCCTTAATTGAAAATAAATTGTACAGCTATGCAAACTCAATCAACGAGGATTAAATATTAACAGGATTTTATAGGCTCAGTACTAAGATGGATATTTGCTTGATTGGGGTCGTTATAGGATGCTTATATTAATGGAATCAAATCTGTAACCTTATCACTGCTTCTTTAGTATGAATTTAGTAAAATTTATCTGGATGGATGTTTTAATAATCAAATAGTTAACTATTAATTTAAAAAATTTAGTTAATAAGTTAATAAATTATTTAAATTATTATTTTTTTGCTTGAGTGTGCATTTCGAATAGATTTTAATTAAACTTGTATTATTGCGCGGCGTAATATCAATTATAAGTTGCAACATATTTAATTGTTTCAATTTCAAGTGATAATGGGTTTTGGGGGTGAGTTTGAGTGCTCCATTTATCATCGAGTTAAAACTCGATGTTTTTGTGTGGAGAAATGACGGGAGTGGTTAGAGATTACCGAGTTACTCTGCGGGGGGCATTCTATAAACGTTATATGAGTGTATTACTTGTTCTTGTGACGGCGAGGTCTGGGAAATTGATTATTTGAAATGTCATTTTTTTGCATTACCCTGATCGTAGACTAATGCACATTACTGAGGTAACCTACTAACCGTAACATTAGACAAGTAGGTTAATCATGTTAGTATGTAGCTTAGAATTGTTTACAACGAGTAAAGCCTTAAATCTACTTGATAATAAAGTAAGTTTTCTTTGTAATGATACTTTTAAAAAAAATTAATACGTAAAAAGAATATAAAATAACTATAGTCTGTTCGTTGGATCTTTGGTCGTACGTCACAAATTATCGCTTCGAGAAACGACGCAAAAACGTGTTAGAAAAAGAACGCACTGTAAAACTTTCGTCGTTTTTTGAAGCGATAGTTTGTGACGTACGACGGAAGATCCAACGAACAGACTATAGTAATCAATTTCTTCACAGTTAAAAAAAAATGGTGATGTGGCCATCATAGTACTTTCCCTATATTTTTTTCGAAGACTATGAGGTTTGTGCAAAAAGGCTCAATTTTGAATTCTTTCCAATTACTTGTTATATAAATTTCATTTAACTCCTATAGTGTATTAGCAATAACAAACAAAAATGTCAAAATTATTAAGTAAAGAACTTTATTAAAAATATATTTTAACGTATGTTTGGATAGGTAGCTCCTAACCCACCTTCCAATCAGTAACACATAAGCAAAAATTTTAATTAAAAGTGGTAAAACCTAAATAAATATAACATTATTACAAAATTTAATAGATTTATTCAAACAAATTGTTTGTTTTACTGATTGAAGGGTAGGATATAGACCACCCACCCACCCTACATATACAAATTAACTTTTTAATTACTGAGGCGATCAGTTCGCGGTTTGCAATAACTTTAATTACAAATTTTGAATAAAAGAAAATTGACAAAGTAAAATTTTTCAGCGAAAAATTTTTGAAAGTTTTAGGATTTACAAATATTCAATTAGAAAACCCTAGAACTTTTGAAAAACAATCATAATTTGTAACGAAAATGGGAGAGTGTAAAGAATTTACTAGAAAATTCGAGACAACTAAAATTGCAGAAAGAGTTTTCAACTTTTGACGTATATTTCGAAAATCTGAAAAATAATTCTTGAATTTAAAAAAGAAAATTCTGGAACTTTCAAAAAATATCTAGAGATTCGGATTTTATAATAAAAAAATTAGAGAAGTTACTGAAGAGTTCTAAAAATTAAAGTTTACGAAGCAAACTCTAAAAGCATAGAAGTAAAAAATTTGGAAATTTCTAGGAATCTGATGAAAAAATGCTGGACAATCTGAAATACTTGAAGAAAATCCTAGAAAATTAGAAGACATATTCTTACATTTATAACAAGTTTTTGGATCTGTAGAAGAAATTGTTAAAATAATTTAAAACTCTTGAACAAATTTTGGATTTCTGGAAAAATCTGGAAAAAGGAAAATATTGCTGGAAAATTTAGGAATGATCGAAGAAATGTTTAAATGCAAGGAAATTCCTGAAGAATGGAATAAGAGTAGTTGTAAAATCCTGGAATTTTAGAAATAAATTACCGAAACAGTTTACTGTGCTTATTTACAAATAAATATTTACACTCGTCATAACAAATATAGTTTTAAAGTATAACATACATCCTAGTATGTGTAACCTCAGAATTTCAATATGAGATGGACATTTGTTTTATAAGCCTAAAGTAAATTTGGGAATGATGAAACAAAATGAAAGGTTCTAGGAATCTAAAAAGGTACTGCTATAAATTTTCTTTAAGAAATTCAGAAAGGAGAGCTTTCTGAGACTGGAAGAAATGTTGCTGGAATATGATTAAAATGTGACAAATTTAGAATGACGGAAATATTTTCAAACCTTAGAGCCTACGAATATATAAATCTAAGTCTAAAAATAATCTTGTAATTTCGTGAATCTATAAAAAAAATTATTCGAAAATTCTGAACGCATAGAAAATTCTAGAAATTTGGTGACTAGATTCCTAAAATTTTAAAATTAAATTGCTGAAAAACCTTCTAAAACAAATTTGGAAATTTGGTAGAAAAACTTTTGGTAATTCTAGTAATCTAAATAAAATTATATTACAATATTTTGGCTCCTCGAAGAAAATTCTAGAAATTTGGAAGGGAAAATTCTAGAGCCATAAGAAAGAAAATTCTAGAATTCGAAAATTTTTGAAATATGGAAAACGAATTGATGAAAAATTTACAATTACCTCGAAACAAATTCAAAAAATATTGGAAAGCACTTTTGAATTAAAAATAATTAATAAAATTGGGAACTCCTCAAATCAAAAGATTAAATTTGTAACAGAAATTGGAGATTTTAAGAGAATTACTGGACAATTTTTACCATAAATTCTGGAAATCTGAAAAAAAAAATCTTAAAAGTTTCGAATGTTAAAGAGAAAATTCTGGAATTTTCAAGAAAATTTTACAGGTTTGGATTTTATAATGATAAAAATTAAGAAAATGTGTAGAAAGTTCTAAAAATCTAAATTTAAATTCTGAAAATCTAGATGAAATGAAATTGAAAATTTTTAGGAATCTGAAAAATTGCTGGACAATTTGAAATACTTAAAGAACATTCTAAAAATTTGGAAGGGATATTCTCAGATTTCTAGCAAGTTTTTGGAAGTCCAGAGAAGAAATTGTCAGAAAAGTCGAGAAGCAAATTTTTTAAAAATAAATTTTGCAAGGGAATTTGATAAAAACTTTTAAATATTTTTTAGAAACTTTGCAAATAAATTCCTTAAGACTGGAATAAAAGAAGCTGTAAAATTCTATAAATGTGGAAAACTTTAAAAACCTGGAAAATAAATTACCAGAATAGTTTATAAGCTTAAAGCAAAGTTTGGAAATCTGATTGAAACATTCTGCTGGAAATTTTTCTTTGAGAATTTCAGATAATTGTAAAGAAAGCTTGTGAAGACTGAAAGAAATGTTGCTGGAAAAGTCCACAGACATATTTACATACCTTAGAGTCTGTGAATCTATAAATCTAAATCTAAAAAAATGGCAATTCTAGAAAACTATAAAGAAATAATTTGAAAATTCTGGAACAGAAAATTCTAGAAATTTGCTGAATAATTTTTAATATTTGGGAAATAAATTGCTGATAGAAAAATCTGTAAATTGTTAGAAGAATTCTTGGTAATTCTAGAAATATAAAAACAAATTATTAGAAAATTTTGGAATCCTTGAAGAAAATTCTAGAAATTTGGAAAATTATTGAAAACTGGAAAAATTTACAACTTAATATAAACAATATCCAAAAATATTGTAAAACATTTTTGAAAATTTTTAGAATTGTAAATAATTAATTAGAAAATTCTCAAACCCCTGAGAAAAATTATATATTGTAAATTAATAAAAAAATATATACATGATTCGTGGAAAGGCATTAAATCAAGCCTAGATTTAATTAACTATAGAAAGTCATTTATATTTAAACTTTAATTTGGATTATGCAGGTTTTACTGTTTTTTTGCAGCAACATTTAGTACTTAAAGTTATTATGTATATGTAAAGTGTGCGGGTGGCCTCTAACCCACCTTCCAATCAGTAAATCATAAGCGAGTGTTTTAATTAAAAGTTGTAAAATGTAAAGAAGCAAAAAGAGAAATGGTGATCACAGTAATTTCCTTACATTTTTCTCACAAAAAGGCTATTTCTAATAATTTGATCAATTTTAGATTCTTTACAAATAATTGTTATATAAATTTCATGTGACTCCTATAGTTTATTAGCAATAGGCAAAAAATATCGAAATATTTAATTTTTAATTTTTTTCTCACAAATTAAGAACTTTACGAAAAACATGTTTAAATAAAACGTTTTCAGTTTCTTGTTTCCTTTAACTTTTATTTGAAAAGTTATGTAATATTTTTCAAATTTAGAAAAATATCAAGAAAATTCAAAAAGACGCTTCGACTAAACACATCCACTTCCGGTTTATGAATGTTTACCAAAAGCTTTTCAGTTCCAGTTTTAAAAGATAAAACTTTAAGTTTAAAGTTTGATCTCAAACGGATCATTCGTTTTCGAGATACAACACCCACAGACATACTCAGTCACGAAAACAATACTTCCCTTATATATTCTATATAGGGAAAGTAATAATTAATAAACTACTTCGTGTCTATAGTATCATTGCCAAAAAGTACTCTATTATCAAGTAGATTTAAGGCCTTTATTAGTTTTATGAATAAAGCAATTACTTTAATGGTTAGTCGGTTAAAAAATCTTTTTATGATTGATACTTGCTTTGCTACACTGGGTAGGAATTAAGAATAATATACTTGTTTTGTTTCATACATTTACTATCAGTTTTCTATCAGAGGAATCTTTTTATTTGAAATCACTACTCTATATAAATAAATTTTATATAATCAATATTTCAGTTCGCCCTTTTGCGGAGTGTAAAAAGTTATTATTAATATTATTTCAGCGCCGGATTTATAATTTAAATTTATACGCCTCCTCTATTATTCAGCAAATGATGCATTTTTCAGTTTGTTTATATGCACGTTTGTGTCACTCTGAAATATTTAATTATAGTTGAACTTTTAAAGTACACGAGCCTTCGTGTATATCGAGATTTATTTTATTCTGTTAATGGATTTTTTTGCCCTTCGCATAATAAATACAATCATTATTATAAATCCGAAATGAACATTATTATATTTTAATGGTTAGAAACTATCAACATTCGGGTAGATATTCTAATTTTATTAATTAGAAATTAATTTTTAATTGCAACTGTAAGTGTCCACATATGAATAATTCCAATTAATGAATTGTAAATTCCGGCAGATACGTATATTTACAGTATCGAATGCGCAAACTGCATTTCGATCAAATCCAATCCATATATAAATAACAGGTCTGCAAATTTGAATTAGCTCCCACTTACACAACTGTTTATTGCATTCTGCGCCCGCCGTGTTTACATTTGAATTAATTCTGTTTACTAAACAGCTCACTCCAGCACCTTTCTGTCTATTATGCCGCGGCGGCGGCGAATTTTTCCTGCAGGCGGCCGATCTTATTTCGAGCGCGCCTCAATTAAATATCGCGCTTTACGCTTGGTGCCTCGTAAAATCCGGAACGGGGATGTTTAATAGTGGAGATTTTCTGGGATTGTAGTGCGAACGGCAATCTTTATTTGCGGGCATTAATCTATGAAAATATAAAATTTTAATTACTCCCGGCCCGGAAACGGGTTTTAATCAGCGCTCCGTATAATATAAATCAAATCTCGCATTTAATGATGAAATCTCGCAATGCATTTCATTTGCGCTGGCGTTCGGAGATATAAAGTATCATGGATGATAAGCGGTGTTAAAATATTATATTATTATATACACGCGAAAGTGTCAACTTTATTTATAATTAATTTTTGCATTTCAGACATAGTTAATTAAATTTTTGATATAAATGTAATTATAAAATATATATTACTGTTTACTATTTTACTATTTTGAAGTAAATATACTTTAAAATACGTGAATAATTTAAGAATTTATTAACGCAATTAAATTAAAGCATCGGTGCAACCTTTAGACAATAGATGCCACCTTAATGATGTCTCTATATTTAACAGAAAACTGGAGGTGCAAATAACACTCAGTTTAGTTTTTCTTCACTTGTCTATTTAAGCGTTTAATGTGCATTTCGTTTACATAACAAATTCCATAGTAACACTTCGTTTCCCTGTTATAACCTTTAGACAATAGATGTCACCCTAATGGTGCCTCTATATTTAACAGAGAACTGGAGGTTTATAAACCCTATAATAACATTACGTTTCCCTGTTATGACCTCGATGAGGAGAAAGTCTTCAATTATGCTGTTCAGGATGGCTTGAACCACCCGAACGTTAGAAATATTCCGACCATTTCAGAACACAGAATTTCCAAAACCAAAATCACAATATCAGTATTCATCTGTCTGATGAAGCCACTGTGTGGCGAAACATGTTGCAGTGTTCAACAATAAATGTAAAACCCTCTCAACTGTGTTGTTTCATTTCAACAATATCCATTTTGACAGCACCGCCATTTATGTCAAAAGGGGAACAGGCTATTCCCATTTCTCACTGAACGCTATCCCGTACCTCGAGGCTAAAATCTGACATCGGACTGTCAAATATCATGTCAGCTTATCAATCACCCAGTTAGCTGATGCTTGAAGATGATCTAAACCTTATGTTTAACAGCAACTTTTCCACAATCATGGTTGGTAACCTAAATTCAAAAAGGCACAGCTGGAACAGAAACGGAAAATCACTTTTCTATTTCCTTAACAACTCGAGATATGACAGAGCGGTGAGGCCCAGGTTCTACCCTTCGAACCCTAACCACAGACCTGACGTGCTCGACATAGAAGTTTTCTCAAACGTTAATTCTGGACTACTGACGACCTGATCTAGATCTTGCGTTCGGCTATAAAAGACTGTTAAGTCAAGTCAATGAATTAGCATAAATACAAGAGAATGGTAAAGCTTAAGATCTAAAGCAGACTTTAAAACAGCCGTCGACAAGCTCTCCTCAGCTGCTGTTAAGAAATCCACGACCACTAGAATTCACGCGACCCATTTCAAGGTACAGAATTCAACAGACAGAGACGAAATGAGGAAATTAATGAACAATCGTTAGGAATGAGTATATGAAGGAACAACCAAACTCTGGAAGTTCGTTCGGACGCTCAAACGTCAAAATCACCATCAAGCGTTTACATCGAGGTTTTTGCAGACGTGCTCAATCCTAGCACAAATTTCGATTTTAAAACCGCAGTCAGAGACACCGTCGCGAATTACTTTAAAAAAATGTAATAACCGCAGATGGGCCTCTCATCCGGCCAACTTTTTTTGTGTAGGGACAAGTTGGCCGCGCATGACTCGAGAATTCAGAGCTAACCGCGGAACCACTACACTACTTCGCAGGTTACCCCCCTTGCCAGGTTCTGTATTTACAGCTTACAATCAATATCACAGTACAATTGCGACAAATTACAATAAAAAAATTAGATAAGCAGTGTAAATGTCTTGTTGCAGTACCATCCTTGTTAAACTCAAAAAGCAATCATTGCTGAATATGCCTTTGCAAAAGTACCAAGTACTAACTTACTAAAATGTTTTTGGCATAATTGTGAAGTATACAGTGAGCTGATAAATCATCGGCATGCGCAGAACCGACCTTACTTCCCTCCTAAATATATTAGTAGTGCCAATAAAATTTACTTACTTACTCACTATATAGTAAGCGGGTTCCTGTGAAACTTCGATGGCCTGTGATTACACAATGACGTGTTTCCATCAGGAGCACCATTCCTCGCCTGAAAAACTTGTCGACGATGACCAGAATGTCTGAAGAATATCGGTAATGACCAAAATTCTTAAGCTGAAGAAGTCAACAATGACCAAAATGTCTTCAGATCAACCAACAATGACCAGGAGGTAAGAAATGGCAACCATGTTGAACTTTAGCATGGCAAAACTGCACAGAACTTACAGCTTTGATCAATCTGAGCTGAGATAATAAATTTTTGAATTATATAAAATTTTTCGGCAACATACGATAAAATGCGTACAAGATGGAAGAACACGATTTGCAATTGTGGACTCCGCCCGTGCTGCTTTTGCTCAAAATTTGACGTATATTTTTAATTGTAATGATTTGTAAGACCGAAGATTAATAAATAAATAAATAAAGATACCAATGAGACAATATGTACCATTATATCCAGGATTGTAACTATTGCTATGTGCGTTGGCAATCTCCTCCTCCTTGGTGACAAGGATCACTCTGGCCAGTTTGTCGACCGCCTCCCAGATCTCCGGCGGAATTAGCATGGCAGTGAACAAGCAGTATAGATTTAGCGGGTCGCCATTTAGCTCTTCCACCCTGCTTTTCTCCAAAGCCCACCGTGAGTACACAATTAGGGTGCGCCAGGCGTCGTCTATTTTGGCCCTACAATAGTTGCAGCCCCTTTCCCCCTCTTTGCCAATTCTCTACAGGTACTCCCCGAAGCAGTCATATCCGAAAAGTACTTGAGTCAGTTGGTATGACAGTTTTTCATGTTCTCTGTAGAGCCATGGCTGTAGGTCCGGGATCAGCCTGCGGGTCCATCTGCCCTCTAGAGATGAGCCTCTCGCTGGCCTGGTCCCTTGCACGTTTTTTGGCGCCCAGTGCCTGATCGCGCGCTTTTTGCCTAGCTACTACCTTCAGGTCTGCCGGGGGTACTGACGCCAGAATCTCCGCAGCGTCAGTGGAGATGGTACGGGTATCGTATTATATTGTCCCTAATGCCTCGGGTCGCAGGGCATGGCGGAGTCGGTCGACGTTTCGCCGGAACTTGGTGCTCTCTGCCCATGTAGGTGCCGCGTAGAGGAGCTGCTCTGGCTCCCTGTATTGGCCATCACGCTGGCTGGATGCTGACCTTCGCCGCAGCGACCTCCATATTGCTGCTGTGAAGCGGGTTGGCCTCAATGGGAACTCCAAGGTATTCAACCGATTTAGTCTCCCAGTGGATCCTGCCAGCACGCCTTCTAGCCAGCCAGGCCCCCATCTCCAAATCTGTAGTGGTCATCCAACCCTGAATGGCACACGTGGCCTCTTGTGTACGGGAACGGAGGACGTTTATATTCCTGTGCCTTGTTATTAGCAGCACGTCCTCTGCGAAGCCTAGTGCCTCTAGTGTGGGAAGTGACAGGTCCAGTAACCCATCCATAGTAGCGGGCCTAAAACGGAGCCCTGGGGAACACCACCCTGCACCCTCCGCTCTTTTCTGTAACCGCTATCTTCCTCGAAGATGAGTGTTCTTCCTTCTAGGTAGCTGGCCAGGATAGCCAGTAGATATACGGGAAAGACCCTTGCCGAAAGTGCCGCCATGATCACTGCCCGGGGTAGGCAGTTGAATACGTTCCTGACATCCAAGGCCATCACTAGACAGTGTGTCTTTTCCTCGGCGGTCTTTGGATGGCCTTATCTGCTAGTCTCCGGACCTCTAGTAGAGCGTCCACCGTCGACCTGCTCTTGCGGAAGCCGTACTGGCTTGCTGAGAGGACTGCTGTCCATCAGTGTCAGCAGCCTGCCCTCCGCAAAACGCTCGGATGGATGGAGGACGGAGGGTGGACTGAACTCGGTAGTTATGTACCTATTTGTGTGGGAAAATGGTCGTATTCCCTAGACCCAGCATTGAGGGACTAGGTCAAGCCAAACCCAGTTTGTGGGTCACTATTTTGTAAGGGTCCGCCTCTATCTCGAAAATGAGTTTCCGCCGTGCAACCCCCTTGCTGCAGTTGATCGCTGTTTTGAGTGCATCTTGGGCTCCGGACACCTCCGAAGAGCTGACTGACATATTTGTGCTTGCCAACGAGGGTAAGATGGTGGAGATCTTCCTCTCGACCGAGGAGAAGCCTCTTTTTCGGACTTCAGTTTAAAGATCTTTGAAGCGCATCTCCAGCATGATGCCCAGAGATTTCGACGTCCTGATTACCGCAACGAGGAGGATTGATAAGTTACAGCACACGTACGTATATGTTAATTTCTGAGGTGCCAACTAGCAATTACTGTGATGAGAAGAAGCTGGTGCTCAGGATGAAGGGGCTAAGCCTGTCTCTGGATTACAACCAGGACATGATTATAAATTATTTGGTGTGGACGTCGAAGGGAGAAGGACGTCTTTGATAGTCAATTAGACTCGCGAGGAACCTGTCAGGGCGTACATTAATGGAAAGTAGGAAGTTAAAGATCCTCATCGATCTAAATAATGACAAAACTCGAGCTCGAGCTCCTAAATAGCTCAAAATTTGAAAAGTTCCAAGAATCGTCGGTATTTCTACTAAAACTATGGAAAAAATCACACCTGCAAGGCTAAATACGCCTTTTGAATATTGAGAATGCAGCAATATGAATACAATATTTTCCCTCTGCTTGGAAATGCTTCCCTAAGGGAGGCAAATTATTTATTTTTCCATCGAGCTATCATACCATGAGGTTTGCTCTGCATGTTAGGCAAACTGGTCGAAAAGATTCCAATCACAGCCTAGTTTTTCTGTATTTTGCCTTTGGTATTAAGAGACCGTTGAGAGAGATTAAATCAACGAATTGGCACAGATACAAGAAAAAGGTTAAGCTTTTCATCTACCCTCTGCAAGTCATTAGATTGGCTTAAATAGCCACCTAAAAGTTCTCCTTAGCCATGCCAGCTGATGCTTAAGTCCACAACCAGAAGAATAACTTCTTAGGTAGATCCCCTAGCCATTTCATCCGAGCTGAAGTCTCTGTTAAAAGATAAAAAGATTGCCCAACACCGGTGACAGAGCTTACATGACGAATCACCACGTGCAAAATTCAACAGATGCATTCATTCGCGCTCAAAGTCAGAGATGAAATGGGAAAATCAAAGATCAATCGTTGGGAACATCGCATCGAGTAGATAAACGTACAACCAAACTCTGGAAGTTTGGACTCTGAAACGTCAAAATCATAATAATTAAGCGTTATTACGTGCCACGTTTACAACAAGTTTTTTTCGGACATTCAATTCCACCTCAGTCCTAACGATAACTTCGACTTTAACACCACAGTTAGAGACCGTCACAATTACTTAAAAAAATCTAACAACTGAAGGAGGTTCTGTCATCCAGGCACCTCCAAAGAGTTAAACAAGCAGCGCAAACGATGCGATGGATGATAGGAAGTTATTTCTCTGCTTTTTTTGTATTTTTCCATAGCACTATCGTCTCATCAGCGTGTTAGATAAACTTATCGACAATATTGCATTGAGTCGTATTTCGGTCTTCCTTGAAGACATAAAAAAAAATTTCCTGACTCGCAGCTTGATTTTAGGGCTGGCATGTTCACTATCAATTCAGAGTGACTGAATTTACCTCAGAGGGATTTTCGATACTAACGCAATTTTCTACGACATTTCGAAAGCGTTGGACAGGGTCTGGTACGATAGACTCATTTATAAAATGAGACATCTAAATTTTCCCGATTATTTGATTAGAGTCTTGCGCGACTTAATTCAAGACAGAAATTTTGTTTGGAAAATAAACAACACGCTATCAAGCAAGCGTAAGATCTAAGCAAACTTATCACGGGGCTTTGCTCTATGTCCGACGCGGTCTAACATCTACACACGCGATATTCCGACCCGGCTACGGCAATGATTGCCCTATACCTTGACGACACAGCTTATTTAGATCACCATGAAAAAAACTCTCCATACTGGTCTTGACACCTACGAAAAATGGCAACTTGAAGCCTATGCTGATAAGACTGTTTCCATGCATTTCAGCAGATCATACCTCAAAAGGCAAAATACTTCTTTGGCGGCGAACTAATTCCGATAAAACACGAAATAAAATATGACGGAATAATTTTTGACCAGCGGCTTTCCTTGTCAAAGACGATCGCACACTAAATTCAAAAGGCCATAGCTTCGTTGAGTAAGCTGTGGCCCGTCATCATCACAAATTCTACCTTATTTTTGAAAAAGAAAAGTAAGGCTTTTCATGATGATGACAAGGTCGCTGCTGACCTACGTTGCATCCATATGAGGTTACTGTAGACCCTCTCTAATAGCGAAACTTGGCAATACATGCGGAATACACAGATTAAGCGTAACACTGAGATTCCAAAATTCCTGGAGTTTATATAAGAGCTCGCTATAAACAGCGAAATAGATGAAAGTATAACATTTGCCAAATACGCCCAAATGTCACTGTTGATTGCAAAACATCAAAGGCCTAGTATTATTCTAATTGGTACCGCATTTAGCCCCTCAAAACGCTGCTTATTTTGAGGAGAGCGCCACATACGACGACCGGATCCCCCAAAATTTTAGCGATCTTTTGACTTGAGATTCCGACTTGAAAAGACTTACTAGTCCTTGATAAGTCAAATAAGTGATCGCGGAGGACACCCTATCAAAAAGGTGTCCTTGATGGATTTCCTCTCCTCTCATCATAAAGAAGCCGTTTCTTTGTCTACAACTGACGTGAGCTGAATATGTTGAAACATGTCCGTAGCTTACTAAGAAATCACTAATTTTTATTATAATATTATTTTTACCGAAAGTATAATTTGAACAACGAAAAGTTCGTTAGAAGAATTAATTGGAAAATATATATCAGTGTTACGAATGCTCGTTTCATTATCTCCTGTGGAAACATCGCAAACAAATCGTTTTGCAAAAAAAAAAAAGAAAATCGATTCACCGGTGACCGAAGGGACACCGCTAAAATGTGTCACCGCATAAAAGGGGGAACAACACAAATCAATATTTTTATTTAAACACTGATGTAATTGTAACAATGTTTACAATTTTTTATTAATTCGTTTTGATTTTTGTTTGAAGCAATTTTTAAACAGTTTTTAAAATATTTATGATTTGAGTGCAATTTTAAATCAAATTTTATAATTGTACCACCCCTTAAAATGGAATTCAATCTACGTTAATATGTACCCTGATATTTGATTAAAGTATATATACGCTAATATTATCCCTATATTAATTAAATTTTTACTTATCTGAAAACGATCATTTTTATACCTAATTGTTCGTTCGCAGGCTATAACACACACCACCCCTATCTCGACCGCAATAAATCATTCCAGACCACCACCTGATTTTATGTAATAGTGAACTAATAAACTCACTGTGCATTTTTTTATAGTTTAATCAACTATAATTTATTAATTGATTGCCAAATAATTACACGTTAATTACGATGACCCAGTTTCGCAGAAACTAAAAAATATACGTTTACTTATTTCTATTTACGCTGAAGCCGTACGGAATAATTATTCCGCCGTAAAGCACACACAATTTTGAGTTAATAATTTCGAACATTTTATATGGAAAGTTTCGTGTAATTCCAGCGTATCCGGTTTAATTCGAATACTTTTGTTTGTTTTTATTAATGTACTTTTGTTTAAGTTGGGCGTAAAAAAAAAAGTTGTACGGCTGCAAGACTGTATCAAGTCGGAGGATTTTTCACTTGACAATTAACGGCGTTAAATTGAAACGCAGGAACATAAGAGCTTATATTTACTCATTTTTATGAAGATTGAAAACACTAAAAGTTGTAATGATATATATCATCGTTTAGGTGTACTGTATCTATCCTAAAAGCTTTATTAATACACTCTGTATTGCATTGCTATCTTCTAGGAAAGTTTTAGGTCTCTGTAGTGTTACACCCTGTATATAAAATTGATTTAATTATTCGCGAACTTTAATAACGCATTCTATTATATTAAAATGGGCATTAAATATGAACGATGTAATTATCAAGAGTTTAGTAATACGTGCGATTTAGTCGCATCGCCGTGATTAGCACCGGCTGATTTGAAATTATTTACAGCGTATAAATAATAAAATAAGCGGTGTATTATAATTAACACTTTGCGATACAGCCTGTGCAGACATGTGTTTGTGAATGGAAACAATAGTCATAATTACTGTGTGCTGTGTTTAATACGTGACAGGCAATCAAATATGCTAAAATTTCCACCCCAATCATCAGTGGGGTGGGCGTGCTCGCATGTGCACAGAAGGGGAAAGATCGGCATATTGTATTTATTTGTAATTGCTACAAGTTGTATTTGATATATTTATTATAACCATGTTATAATTTTTATATTTTTTATTACTGTTGACGTTTTGGACGTATTATTATGCAAATGACGAATTCGCCAGAAATTAAATTCAAATAGCTAAAATTTTGTCATGTAACTTTTGTTCGGTTTGTAAAGCGGGGAAAATATTGCGAATTGCAGTGACATTTCATTGTGTAAGAGGGATTTACTTCCATGTGCTCGAAAGCGCAGTAATTTTTTTTTGTACGCGGACACATTTTGTTGGAAATTAAACTTCTTTCCTTGTTCACTGAAATATAATCCAAATTATATAAATACCTAACTTTTCTGCCAATTTTATAAAAATATTAATATAGCCGTTCATTGTGAATTTATTTTATGTCTGAAGTGAATTGAGGTGTTGATGCATGGAGCTGAAGCGAGTGTGGCTATAAAAGTTTTGGAAGCAAGTGATGTGAAGGAAATAGAATAGAAATAGATAAACGGTCCCTGATAGTGCGATGTTGATGGAATATTTTAGTGTTGCGATTTGTGGCAGATGGAAGTGTGTCAACAGATATGAGTGGTGTACAAATATAAAACGCAATCGCTTGCGGTTGTAAAATGAACGATTCGCTATTAATAATTAACTAGTTTCTATTTTTACCTGCGTAATTGTGGTAAAATTAGTTGACTGGTATGCTTGCATGCCTCCACGCAGCTTCGCCTTAACTTCCGGATCTTTTCACGCAGTTCCGGACAATCTCTAGCCTGGCCAATGTGTATAAGCAGATCCCGGAATAAAGCAACTTGCCCGTTTATGTCCACTATTAACTGTAATTACATCAATAAACTATTAATCTGGGATAGAGACAGCGGCGGCGTGCAATTTATTTAAGTCCGATACGAATAGGTGGGTAATGTGAGTGGGGTAGTTGCTATTTGGAACTACTCTGAAAGGAATTTTTACTACACATGAACGGTCGAAATTACAAAATACACTAGAACACTTTGTACCTGAAATATTGTTATTTGTATTCTTTTATTAATCAATAGCAGCTCAGTACGCCACGACTATCAAACGAGATGTTTACCACTGTTGTATGCATTTAATTTAGAGAAGTGTTCTCCGACTTGTTCTCTGAATAAACTACCCGGTTACTCTTCAGTCATTAAATTAATTAAAATGGAACTGCATTAAAAGTACAAATACTGCAAATGAACGCTGTAAATAAAAGAATGCTTAAAAGCCTTAATGTATAAATACTACGAAGGCTTTCCTATTATACATCCTGAATAGAGTAATGTTTCTGAACGGTATTATAATAAAAATAATTTTAATAATAATTTTTTCAACAAATAAATATTTTTTATTCATTAAATTTATTATTGAATAATTTTAATGTGGAATCCTGCAAATTTTATCAAAGGTTTGTATCATCTATTATTCGTAATTAATTACTTATTAACTGCAGAATAAAGAAATAAATTTTGATGACTTTTAACTTCACTACAAAATAAGAAAGTAAAGTAAGAAAATTCTTCTCATAGAATTTATATTGATGATTTTGACAAATTTAATGTTCCTTTTGCTATAGAATAAGAAAACAAAGTAAAAACAATTCTTCTAGCCAAACAGATTTTTTGATAATTTGAGATTATTAATTAATTTACTACATAATTGGAAAACAAACTAAGAAAAATTCAAAAAGTTATTAATAATAACAATTATGCAAGAACTAACTAACAGATAATAGTTAAAACAACTACTCCTCGTACTGATGTACAGCAAGACATTGGATTATGTAATACCTGCCATCACATGACTTAAATGACATTAAATACAAACGTATTTTGTACTGTTAAAAATTTTTAAAAACGTCACGAAATGATTACGTAATACCAATCTACAGACACGCATTTCGCTGTATTACAGCTCGTTAGTGGAACTATGCCATTAATACGTGGGTAATTCCAAGTGAATCGCCACAAAAATAAATTCATTTTGATATATAATAAAATCAATTCATTCTGGTGCATGCTGACGAGCTGTAATACACGAAATTCGTGTCTAGATTTTATATTTTAACACTCGACAAAATTAAAAATTTTGGTACAATTTAATCAAAAATTATTATCCAAAATTTTACATAAAAAATGATTTGTACGTATATTTAAACAATTATTTCTGAAGCATTTCCAAAAACCAGGTTTGTATAACATGTTGGTGCAAGCACTTGAAATCTCCGTCCTACTATAAAAACCACCTACAGGTGTCACGGCATAATGTAGACAGAGCGCGCAGAGCCCGCAAAGGAGAAGGAGGAGAGTAATTAAAATTAAATTTCACAGTAAGAATAAGAACACTTGTGGTTTAATACTCGACACTACTCGGGATGTCGGAATTCATTAGGCGCCTCTTAGGGGTGTATACTTCCAACGGTTGGGGACCGGTGGCGTTTTTTAAGATCGACCTGACACTCTTAATTTTTAAGTGAGTATACCGTATACTACACCATAAATAATATTTATATTTGCAAATTACAAACATATTTTGTGTTTGTTTACACTTTAAAACTTCTAACTAAAACCCTCGAATATGTTTTACTGATTAAAGGGTGAGATAGAGGCCACCCACCCACCCTACATATACATGATAACAATAATTGATAAGCGTTGATGATTTTCCAGTTAAAAACTATCAAACCCTTTAGGTAATGAAAAATAAAACAAAATCAAAATTTAAGTTTATACGTAAATGACTTTCTATAGCTAATCTTATCTAATTTAGATTTAGAGTCTACCCACCCATCATGTATCAAATTTTTACTCACTCAAAAATTTTACCTTTTGAATTTCTTTTTTATCCAAAAAGTTTTGTAATTAATTTTACTGCAAACCGAGAGACGATCAGTAATTGAAATTTTTATGTATATATAGGGTGGGTGGAGTGCCTCTATCCTACCCTTTAATCAGTAAAACATCATCAAAAATTATTTGAAAAATTTGTATGAATAAATATCTAAAAATTGCAATCATTTTGTGTTTATTAATATTTTACAACATTTAATTATAACCCTCGCTTTTGTTTTACTGATTGGAGGGTAGGATAGAGGCCACCCACCCGCCCTACATATATACAAAAATTTCAATTACTGATCGTCTCGCGGTTTGGAGTAAAATTAGTTACAAAACTTTTTGAATAAAAAAAAATCAAAAGGGAAAATTTTTGAGTGAGGAAATTAATAAAAAAATTATGCACGATGGGTGGGTAGACTGTTAATCTAAATTAAATTATACATTAACTATAGAAAATCATTTATATTTAAACTTATAATTTGATATAAAATAATTCCAAGTGTTAGATATTTATTCATACAAATTTTTCAAATAATTTGGATGATGTTTTACTGATTGGAGGGTAGGATAGAGGCCACCCACCCACCCTACATATATATAAAAATTTCAATTACTGATCGTCTCGCAGTTTGGAGTAAAATTGATTACAAAACTTTTTGAATGAAAAAGAAATTCAAAAGGTAAAATTTTTAAGTGAGTAAATTAGTAAAAATTTGATACATGATGGGTGAATAAAAATCTAAATTAGATAAGATTAGCTATAAAATGTCACTTATTTTTAAACTTAAATTTTGATTTTGTTTTAATTTTTATTACATAAAGGGTTTGACTGTTTTTAGCAGGAAAATCATCAACTATTAGCAATTAATGTTATTATGTATATGTAGGGTGGGTGGGTGGCCTCTATCCCACCTTCCAATCAGTAAAACATAAGCGAGGGTTATAATTAAAAGTTGTAAAATATAAATAAACACAAAATGATTGCAATTTTTATATATTTATTCATATACATTTTTCAAATAATTTTTGATGATGTTTTACTGATTGGAGGGTGGGATAGAGGTCACCCACCCACCCTACATATACATACAAATTTCAATTGCTGATCGTCTCGAGGTTTGTGGTAAAATTAATTACAAAACTTTTTGTATAAAAAAGAAATTCAAAAGGTAAAATTTTTGAGTGAGGAAATTAATAAAAAAATTATGCACTATAGGTGGGTAGACTTTAAATCTAAATTAGATAAGATTAGCTGTAGAAAGTCATTTATATTTAAACTTAAATTTTGAATTTGTTTTATTTTTCATTGCATAAAGGGTTTGATTGTTTTTAGCAGGAAAATCATCAACGATTTGCAATTAATGTTATCATGTATATGTAGGGTGGGTGGGTGGCCTCTATCCCACCCTCCAATCAGTAAAACATAAGCGAGGGTTATAATTAAAAGTTCTAAAATATAAATACACAAAATAATTACAATTTTTATATATTGATTCGTAAAAAATTCAAATAATTTTTGATGATATTTTACTGATTGGAGGGTGGGATAGAGGCCACCCACCCACCCTACATATTCATAAAAATTTCAATTACTGATCGTTTCGCGGTTTGGAGTAAAATTAATTACAAAACTTTTTGAATAAAAAAGAAAATAAAAAGGTAACATGTTTGAGTGAGTAAATTAGTAAAAATTTGATACATGATGGGTGGGCAGATACTAAATCTAAATAAGATAAGATTAGCTATTTTCAAGTAATTTTAATTTCCTATTAAGACATTAATTTATTTTTAGTTTCAGAGAGATATTATAACAAATAAATGTTACAATAGTTTTTCTATTTTAGTTTAATATTCAGTTTGGCCTATAATATTATAAATTATTTAATACTATACACACGTGTTTTTGAAAGAATTCATCCTGACAAGTTAATAAGGTAATGGTATTTAGCCCCCTCTAATTAATGT
Organism: Ontholestes murinus; assembly: GCA_963969525.1. Lineage (NCBI taxonomy): Eukaryota > Metazoa > Arthropoda > Insecta > Coleoptera > Staphylinidae > Ontholestes > Ontholestes murinus. The sequence goes on along the minus strand of OZ018399.1, from coordinate 9,336,588 downwards.
TCCAATTAAAACAAATACCAAAAAGGCGCCGTGGCAAAATTTAATATCCAATATGGCCCAATATAAATCAACTTAAATTTCATTAACCGACACCGCGATTTAATCGATTTCCCATTTTTGCACAAACAAAACGCTCACAATCCAATCCTTAATTAGGTGCTGTCCGCCACAAAATTCACTCCATTATTTCATTAGGCCATAAAAGTGTGGACGCCTCCACAATTAATTAATGCGTAGTTTAGAAAGGTAAGTCGGGAGTACGATAGATCATTGTGGTAGGTCGAGAGTACGCTGGAATAAATATTGATCAAGGGTATTCTAACGTTATGTTAAATTAATATACGGTCTATTATAGTTGAAAGAAACGATTGAAATTGACAAAGCGCAACATTAGTTGAATGAACAGAAAATAATTGAAATTATTTGAATTAAAAATTAATTTTACCACCAAAAAGAAAATTTAACAAAAATGTTAAAACACTATTTAAAAACAATTGAAAATTGACCAATTTAATGTTTAAATTAGTGTTTTAACACGCGAAAATATTCGAAAAAAATTAAACAATATTTAATTTCTATACTAAAATTTATAACGAGCCCCATTCCCTACCTTACTTCTGGGCCTATAATGTTAATCCAGAACTGTCGCCGTATGATATTGTCGAGAAACTGTTCCTATTAATTAACACCTAACAGATGTCTTTAAATGAGCGTTTAAGATTAAATTGACTTCTAAAACCAATATTTTTTTAGCCCTTTCGGCAAAAATCAATAAAATTCAAATAAGTTTAAAATAAAGTCTCTAGGATTTCTTAAGATAGAACACCCATAAACAAACACAACCATATGTAGATAGACACATTTTTTTCTCTAAGAATTTTCTTCAAAAAATGTTTATCGACCATACTTCTTACAGGGAGTGTAAAAATACGGAACATCCGGCTCGATTTGCATTTAGACCGGATCCCCGGACAATTTCTTAAAACTTTTAAATAAAACCATTACCCGCAGCCCCTTTAAATAAATCGCGTACAATTAAGCCGCACGCGAGTGCTCGCCGGTAAAAATGTTTCAATTCCGAAATTTGAATTTCTTATCGGGACGCCGAGTTGATTAGCCTAATTCGGGCTCAGTTTGATCGGGACAAATTCCCACGCGATATATATATATATATATATATATATATATATATATATATATATATATATATATATATATTTTCTTTTTTTTCTTGTGTGGAGATCCATAATGCAATTCCGTTTTATCGCCGGCGCGGAATCTTTATAAATAGTGGAACGGCGGAACTGTCCTGCGAATATTAAAATTTAATCAAATCGAGATTTCGAAGCCGCAGTATATATCCTGGCAGGATTACGCGCTCATAGAATTTTACTATTTTATTCCGTTCGGAAAGGGGCGTCTCGTAAAAACGTGATGTCTGCGCGGTGAGAGTGGATCGTAATCCTTATCACATCCTTTTGAATGTGAAATAAAATCAGATTTATTATATAAAAATATATGTATTGTGTTTCATTTGATATTTATTCTCCGTGTCCATATCTTAGAGTACATAAATTATCCCCGCCTAATTAAAATGATTATAAAGTCATTTATTTCCAAATACACGCGACTTGATTAATAAGGCCTGTTTAGATGTAAATGAAATATTTTTACCGTGTTTCTTTCTCGACTAATGCGGTGTAATTAATCAATATAATTATATGGGTATTTTAGGAGCCAATAGAATATAAACGAAACTAATCATGCGTAATATTTCTTGTTAGGTTTATAAACACACCTGAATAAATCTATTTTAACATAATCAAAATCTTCATTGCTTTGAAAAGACAACTTTACCTATTTACATATTACTACTACCAAGTTGGATTCTGTAAAATAGTAATAAACTTGAAGGTAGGTTAGTGGGTATCCACCCACGCACATTAATTATTTGACTAAATCTAGTAAACTGCGATTGAATAACAGAAATTGTGATCGATTTTTGGAAACGTTAATTTATTGTTTCTGAACTAAAAGTGAATATGAAGGGTGGGTGGGTGTCTATTAACACACCTTTAAACTAGTAAAACTAATTTGTCATTTTGCTGAATTAAAATCCTAATATTTCTCTTATGCAATTATTTTCTATGAAATAGTTGGTAGTGGTATAATGAATGGAGGGTAGAATAGTGGCCACCCACCCACCCTACATACATTTTTACATTTAATCTACAAAACTACGTTTTAATAACAATCATAAACAATTTCACTAGCTGCCGTTGATATTTTTAATCTTTAAGCTTAATGGTGATTAAAAGTTGTCTATATAAGTAGAGTGGGTGGGCGTCTTTTATCCAACCCTACAATCATTAAAACCAACTCGCCAATTTTACTAAATCATTTTCTAATTAGAAAAAGTTATAATTGTTATATACTATGTCAAAATGTTTACTTTGCACAATTTATTTGCAAAACACCTTCCTCAAAGAATAATAATTGAAAGGTAGGATTGTGGACACCCACCCACCCTACATAAAGTATAAAACTAAAGCTACAAAACTGTAGTTGATTAGTAGAAAAACGAATATATAAATTGTCATCGATATTTGGAAAAATAATGTGATTCAAATAAAAATTAATATGTAGGGTGGTTCGGCCTTTTCTAACAATCAACCCCCCTTCAATCAACTAAACTAACTTTCATCATCATTATTTGTAGATTAAGTTCCAGTTTATAAAGAATAAATTATAATTATGTAAAAATATTTTTTACGCAATTCTCCTCTATAAAATTATTTATTGTAGTGTAATGACTAAAGGATGGGATAGTGGCCACCCACCCACCCTGCATATATTTCTAGACTAAAACCACAAAAACAAAGAATAGAATAAGAATTATAATTATTTCATTTACGCAATTATCCTCTATGAAATAGTTGGCGGTAATAGAAGGACTGGATGATGTGATAAACAAATAATTTCACTAACTATAATTGATTTAATCTTTAAGATTGTTAGTGATTAAAATTTGTCTATATATTTAAGGTGGGTGGCCCCTATTCCACCTTTCAATCATTAAAACCAACTCGTAAATTTTACTAAAAGCAATTTCTAATTAGAAGAAGAAATAATTTTGATTCATTGTGTGAAAAATTTCTCTTTCCACAATTTCTTGCAAAACACCTTTCTCTAGACCATAACAACCGAAGGGTAGAGTAGTAGCAACCCATTCATTCTACATAAAGTATTAAACTAAAGGTAAACAATGAATAACAGGAACAAAAAAATAAAAATTGTCTTCAATAATTTTTTGAAACATATAAATTTAAGTAGTTGAAATAAAAATAAATAAAAATTGTCTTCAATAATTTTTTGAAACATATAAATTTAAGTAGTTGAAATAAAAATAAATACTTAAGATAAGTGGGTGGTTTCTACCATACCCTCCAACCAGTAAAACCAACTTGTCATTAATTTTGAATTAAAATCATATTTTTTAATAAATTAAATTTTATTTGTGTAAAAAAGTTCATTTTACGCAATTATCCTCAATGAAATGGCCAATGTAACTGTAATGCCTGGAGGGTGGGTTAGTAGCCACCCACCCACCCTACATATATTTTTAGATATAAAAACAGGGTTTAAATAACACAAACATAAACAATTTTACTAACTGCCGTTTATTGTTTTTTTTTTTTGAAAACTCAAAGCTTGATGGTGCTTAAAATTTATCGATATATGTAGGGTGGGTAGGTGGCCTCCATCCCACCCTCCAATCATTAAAACCAACTCGACAATTTTACTAAATGTAGTTTCTAATTAGAAGAAGAAATAATGATGATTTATTGTCTAAAATGTTCTCGTCGTACAATCTTGTAAAACACTGTTCTTAAGAGCATAAGAGCTGGAGGATATGATATTAGCCACCCATCCTACATAAAGTATTAAATTGAAACTAATAATTGAATAAAAGGAAGAAAAATTTAAAAATTGTCATCGACTTTTTGAAACATATAGAATTATGTAGATGAAATAAAAATAAATATATAGGATAGGTGGGTGGTTTCTAACATACCCTCCAACAGGTAAAATTAACTTGTCATTATTTCTCGATTAAAATTATAATTTTTAGAGAATAAATCATAATTATGTATAAACATTTTTTTACGCAAAAATCCTCTGAAATGAATGAAATTGTTAATGTGTAGTGGGGGATAGTGGACATCCACCCGCTCTACACTCATTTTTAGATTTAAACTACAAAATTGCGCTTTGATAACAAACATAAACTATTTTACTAACTGTCGTTGTTTTTTTTTAAACTTAAAGCTTGATAGTATTTAAAATTTATCTATATATATATGTAGGGTGGGTGGGTGGCCTCAATCCCACCCTCCAGTCATTAGAACCAACTCGCCAATTTTACTAAATGTATTTTCTAATTAGAAGAAGAAATAATTTTGATTCATTATGTAAAAAATTCACTTTCCCCAATTTCTTACAAAACACCTTCCTTCAGAGCATGATAACTGAAGAGTAGGATACTGGCCACCCACTCACCCTACATAAAATATTAAACTAAAGCTAAAATGCTGTGATTGAATAACAGGAAGAAAAACGTAAAAATTGTCGTCGATTATTTGAAGCATATAGAATAAAGTAAATTAAATATGTAAAATAGGTGGGTGGTTTCTAGTATACACCCCAACCGGTAAAACAAACTTATCATCATTTCTCGACTAGAATCCTAATTTTTAAAGAATAAATTATTATTATATAAAATTATTCTGTCTGAAATTATTGATGATAGTGTATTGACTGGAGCGTAGGATAGTGGCCACCCACCCGCCCTACATACATTTTTAGATTTTCACCACAAAACTGCGTTTTAATAATAAATATAAACAATTTCGCATACTGTCACTAATTTTTTTTAGAAACTTAAAGCTTGATGGCGTTTAAAATTTATCTATATATGTAGGGTGGGTGGGTGGCCTCTATCCCACCCTCCAATCATTAAAATCAACTCGGCAATTGTACTAAATTTATTTCCTAATTAAAAGAAGAAATAATTTTGATTCACTGTTTAAAAACTTACATAAAGTATTAAATTGAAGCTTAAAATTGAATAACAGGAACAAAAATATAAAAATTGGCATCGATTTCTTGAAACATATAGAATTAAGTAGATAAAATAAAAGTAAATTTGTAGGATCGGTGGTTGGTTTCTAAAATACCCTCCAACAGGTAAAATTAACTTGTTAAAATTCTAATTTTAAGAGAATAAATTATAATTATGTAAAACCATTTTTATACGCAAAAATCCTCTAAAATGAATGAAATTTTTAATGTGTCTGTAATGACTGTAATTGGGGATAGAGGATACCCACCCACCTTACATTAATTTTTAGATTTAAACTACAAAACTGCGTTTAAATAACAAACATAAACAATTTTACTAACTGACGTTGATTTTTTTGGAAACTTAAAGCTTGATTGCGTATAAAATTTATTTATATATGTAGGGTGGGTGGGTGGCCTCTATCCCACCCTCTAATCATTAAAACCAACTCGCTGATTTTACTAAGTGTATTTTCTAATTATAAGAAGAAATTATTTTTATTCATTATGTAGAAAATGTTCTCTTTGCACAGTTTCTTACAAAACACCTTTTCTAAGAGCATAATAACTGAAGGGTAGCATAGTGGTCACCCACCCACCCTACATAAAGTATTAGACTAAAGCTAAAAAACTATAGTTGAATAACAAAAATAAAAATATAGAAATTGTCATCAATGTTTTGAAACACATAAAATTAATTAATTGAAATAAAAATAATTATGTAATGTGGGTGGGTGTCTTTTAAAACACTATTCAACCAATGAAACTCAAGCATTATTTCTGGATTAAAATCATCATTTTTAAAGAATGAATTGTAATTATATAAAATTATTATTTTTATGCAATTATCCTCATGGAATTATTGATGTTACTGTAATGATTGGAGAGTGGGATAATGGCCACCCACTCACCCCACATTAATTTTAGATCTAAACTATAAAACAGGGTTTAAATAACAAACAAACAATTTCGCTATTTTCTCGTTGATTTTGTTTGGAAACTTAAAGCTTGATGGTGATTAAAATTTCTATATATATGTAGGGTGGGTGGGTGGCCTCTATCCCACCCTCCAATCACTGAAATACACTCATCAATTTTACTAAATGTATTTTGTAATTACAAGAAAGAAACATTTTGATTCAATGTGTAAAAAAGTCCTCCTTGTATTTAATTAATTGCTCACTTAACCCGCGGTGAAACATTTTTTGAACTATCCTAATTAGAACTAAAAAACGTGTGGTTTATTTTACAGAATATTTGTTAGTCGAAGAAGGAATAATAAATTTTCTGTGTTTTTTTTTAAATTCTAATCAAGAAAATTCCATCGGCACAATTCCTTTTAAATCACCATTTTTAAAAGCATAATAAATAGAGGGTGGGATAGTGGACACCCACCCACAATACATAAAATATTAAACTAAAGCTGAAATGAAAATAAATATGTAAGGTGGGTGGGTGTCTTCTAGCACACCCTCCAGTCAGTAAAACTAACTTGTCATTATTTCTGCATTAAAATTCTAATTTTAAAAGGGAAAATTATTTGTTGGATTTAGTGGATCACGTGGTTAAACATTTTTAATATTAAAGGTTATTTACAATGATGTACTTGGTTAGTTTCACAAATTCAAGTGTGATACCAACCAAGTTCCTCATTGCAAACAACCTTTAAGGATAAATTATATTTATTTAAACAGTTTTCTTTCATCAAAATATTTTGCAAATGCTTTAAAAGTTGACAATCGCTTGGTGGCAAGTCTTGACTATAAGCGGGTGCCATATAACTTCTCATCCAAACTATTAAAGCTTCCTATGCATTGTTAATGACGTGTACGGGCTAGCGTGGTTTTGGTGGAACTCAACACACTACCTTTTGGACAAATCTGGACGCTTCTGGTCAATCGCCTGCTTCGGTCTGATCAATGATTAATAATAATAACTATTTATTCCCAACAGACAATTACAGTCTTACAAAGGAATTTTCATAGAATAAATATGAGAGATCTAAATTGAGTGTTTGAACCAATGGAAGCATATTATAGTTGATGATTCCTTCCCAATCCCATCAAACACACATTGAAATTTTCGTGACCGGTAATATTTTCTTGGTGATCGTTATATCACGATCTTTTTTAGTTGTTGTTCTTAAAGGTAACCCATCTGCTTCAAAAATTTACCAATTTCTTTATGTTTCAGCAGAAAATTGCAACCATCAATTCGATTATTTTGCATCAATTCGTATATCGAGCTTCTTTTTGAGAACTGTTTTATACAAACGATTCCAAACGGTTTTTGGTCCAAATAATTTCTGGACAATAGAATAAGTTTGGTCGGTAAGAATTAGACCATATGTATAGTTTTATCGACATTTTCGATGCCCTATCAGAACGAAATCATTAGAACCACAGCTTTGCTGTTGCATTCGATTATTGGGCTCACAAACAACACATATTTTTGGCGCGTCTGTACTGATTCTTCTCCATGGTCATAGTGGTAATGAAGAATGTATCGAATTTTTTCCTTTTTTTGCCTCTATTTCAGAATGCTATATGATACACTTATCTTAACCAAACACAAAACCATCAAATAACTTTTTTTGAAGCCTTATACATCATATCGGCTAGTTAAAGGTGGCATTACGCTTCAAACACGTTTTTTAACTGTTCTCTATTTAATCAAGCCAGTTGTGTATTGCATTATGAGATGTAGCTTATAAAAGATATTGAGCAGTTCACAATTTTTTCATCACCTAATATAATATAATCATTAAAATTGTATACTTTCCGTCAAAATTATAAAACTTCAAAGCTGGAACACTTTTTTTCTAAACTATAAAGTTATATACCAACTTTTAAAAGGTATTTCATTGCCTACAGATACAGTTTAGATCATTTATATATGTTAGGCGACTTTTTCAGTGTAAGAAGCAATTTTTTCACATGGCATTAGTGTTTTGGTTTTGAGTTAAGAACATATGTTTAACATTTCATGAATGCTTTTTTCATTTGCCTCGTGATGAAACATTAATTACCTATGTTTAACATCTCAGGTAACTTTTTCGAATACGTTTTCATAAAATATATCAGATCTCCTGATATAAATAAAAATTTTAAATGCGTCAGCTGCTAATGGTATAATTAAACATCGAGTGTCGCCACACCGAAATTGATTTTTTGCGTACGGAATTACATCCCCGTCTTAATTGCGCCCCCGTTGTTGCCGAATCCGTCCGATTCTCATATCCGGGGTGTTCGCGGGCCCGGAGAAAAATAATTAATTATTCCGCCGATCCGGACATGTAAAAATTGCGATATTAAATTTCCGCTGTTGCTCGCTTTTAATTTCCATAGATCCCCAAGATTGTCGCCCGATGAATATTCATGCGTTCCGTGGAAATTCATCGATTTTCAAACTTGAACGGACGAAATACGCCTTTAGAATTTTGTTTGTTTTGTAAATGAGGATTTACAATTTTACGGCGTGGGCGTGAGACCGAACTTTCGCTTTTGTTTGCGTGAGCGCAAAAAAATAACATTCAATCACGACACCCGGAATTTTTCTCTTCGTTTACCGATGAATTATGTGCAGTTAATATAAAAAAAGTGTGAGGATTGAAATTTATATATATATATATATATATATATATATATATATATATATATATATATATATAAGTGTGTAGTGTAGTCGTCTTCATGTGATTCTAGACTCTAGATATAATAGAAACATTACCACAGTTATATACCCGGCTCACCAATTATATAATTGTATATACGAGGGTAATAAAATTATTTAACGACTCTGCTAGAGTAAATAATAATTACAGCACGTATTTTCGCGCTAGACAAAGGTGTAAGTGTATTACTCGCACGGCTCGAAGGTCCAAACTATTTCATATTTCTTCTTAGCTTCAATTGGACCGTATAGAATGTAGAAATGATTAAACCAGTTACTAAATTGCTAAATGGATTAATTTTTTTGCAGTTACGTCGGCTGCCATTTCTCACAATCAAGCAAATGTGAGATTATGTTTCCCTCGGAATCTTTTCAATTCACGGGTGCAACTTACTTTACCCTAGTTGACATTAAAAGTTTTCCGTAACTGGATTTCCTTGAGCACGTCCGTAAAATCCGAGGCTGCACGTACGGAAGTATGGAATATTTAAATTAATAACATGACTTGTTTAAATATTAAGTTTTTATAATACGTTTCTAGGAATTAATTAATATTCATTGCCTTAAAACAAAAAATTCTATTATTTTTATTATACATGCAAATAATATATTCATTGCCTTTAATTACATTAATCTATAGGTTTAAATAAAATCAATAGAATTAATTATTTAATACAAGTTATATAACACGTGATAATTAAAAATATACGTTTCCTTCTAGTACAGTGCTTTAAGTTCTGCCATTTTAAGCGTGTAAGAAATATGCTAATTAAGTAAGGTGATTTCTGAAGGTAGATTAGATTGGGACGGTGAAATGGCCTGAGTATTTATAAACATGCTAAGGTTTTACGGCCCGGAATTGAAATAAAACGCGACCGACAGTGCCCCTTCGCCCTCACATATTTCGCTAGGTATTTGTGTTATCACCGAACCCGTTGGTAAATGGTATTTATGATAGGATCGGGCCACTGAAAATTGGAAATTTTATAAATCGAATTTTTGTTTAGCGGCAACGCGCCCGGCTTTATTTTGGATTTAATTCGGCCGGCGCTATTAGATATTAGCTCTTTTTTTTATTTGGGGAAAGCCCCTCATTTTATCTCGCTTTTATGTATGCATGACAGTTTCGCTATCGGTTTGCGTTTTACTCCTACGCGACATTCAAAACAAGATTTACCCGGATAACAATATCTCAATCGTATTTTCTTGTGCGGCAACTTTATAGATCACCACCTTCACGCGAAATATCTGATATATGTCTTGCCTGAAATATGGTAAACTTATAATAAACCTTTATCAGGATATTTTATTATTAGTAATATATACAAGGTATAAATAATGAATTAAAATATTATAAAATATCACTTAATACTAATTATAATTATATCTTATATAATATCACTTAATACTACGTCTTCATAGCTTGTATGATTATGTTTCAAACGCATGTATATGTGGTAAATTATTAATTACATCTTTTTTACGCGGAGAATACATTCGGTGAAATTACCTTGATTAAAATCAAACAGAGCATCACGCGAAACAATGGAAACCAAATTGATTCAAAATTGCGTTGCTTTATACACGTAATCAAGTTCCGTTATCAATGGCCCAATCCCACAAAAAATGCATTACGCAATATTCTTTTTTTTATATATTTCGAATTATCTGCGCCGAAAGAGGTGCGTATTACCGCTTCTCGTAGAACTTATCTAATTTAAAAGTTAATGCATTCGAGTCCTAATTAAAAATTATTATCTTAAAGTTGAATGGATATAGTTAACCCCGAGCCGAGCTCTCCGTGACCCGGCGCCTCCACCATTATACGTTATACGGGGCAGTAAAAATTATCTAATGCTTAACGCTTGCTAGTTTAAAGGGGATAGTTGACTTAAACATTTTCTTAAATGATGTAAAAAGTATATAGTAACGTAATGTAATATTTTAAATTTTTATAGTACATTTTAAATTATTAAAATAAAGAGGAAATCTTGTTTTATTTTTATTTTAATGGTATAAAACAGTTCTGATTTATTTTTAATAATTGAAAATGTACCACAAAGATATTGCGATTTGTAAAATATTGCCTTAAATAAATAAAATCTTAAAAGCTGGAATAGAAATAGAATATTACTATAAGAAAAAATTTAATGAATTATTTTTTATCATTTCAAATAATAACATATATATGTTTATATATATATGAATTAAAGATAGTATTTAAAATGTACATTATATTATGCAAATTATGATTTTAAAGTACAATTTTATTATTTTTTCTTCATTTTAAATACTACTTTCAATTCATACTATATAATAAACGTACACCTCATGATTAATGAAGGGTTTATTGTAGACACAAAGTAAAGACAATGCGCCGTATTATTTAAATTGATCAATAAACATGCTTTTACGAGCGTCGGCACAATGGGGGCAGCAATTTATTAATTTCAAATGCTGTATATTTACTATTAATTCTACGCACGGGGTTCTGCGCATTTTTGTATTGTTCGCGAAACCTTTTGAATAATAAAGCCGCACAGTTTTACAATCGACAGAACACAAACGTTAACGTTCCTCTTTTTTATATATTATGACGCGATACAAGTGTAAAATTAATTATTTGAAATGTAAATAACGCAGCAACTTTTATCTAATAAAAATATTACTTACAATGGAAAACTAGAAAAAAAAAAAGTTGCGACGATACGTGAAGCATTTGTTTAATATCGTAGCAGCAATCTGTGAAACATTGTACAGTAACGTGGAATACGTTCTGTTATCGCCCAACGTTTACAGGTATGCATTACAGCCAACATAAATACAAAACGAATGATTACTGATTACGGATTGACGTTCTGTATATATATATATATGATGTCGTAAAAAAAATACTTTCTATATAGGTCAGCGCGCCCGGCGAATCCACCATAATTACCAATTATGTTATCTGAAAAGCTACAAAAGAATCAATCGCGTATGGTCCTGAAAAAAAAAAATAATAAATGTTAGCACTTCTGATAATGATGGGTAATATAATAATTTTATAACATTTCACGTATAAAATATGTTCGGCGCGAAAGAGATTTATTAAACGATATTTATCAAATATTCTACCCATCAGCATTTATTATATAATTTCCGTAATTTTTTCCACGTGACATTGTAATATACATGTATCCGCAGCGCATAAACAATAAAACGCGTTTATTGTGTTTGTTATAAATAAAAAATAAAGGCGTTAATTTACATCAAAAATTAATTAAGTTTGATTGCTTTATTGGAACGATTGGCATCACTATTTAAATTTATTCCTTCAATTCATGGATTCATTATGTAATCAGTAAAACCAATTTTATAACGAGAAGCCGTATAATATTAACAACACCCTTTTAAATGTATCCGTTCAATTAAGTTCAAATTTATAACGTTTCACTGTGATGAAGCTCGGTGCCATCAAATGCTTTATGTTAATTAAATCGCCATGGCGAGTGTGCAGCTGAGTGTTTCGATTTGTCCTCATTTGATCAAATTAAATTATTTCCGCTGTATGGGGCGGGCATTAAGAAAAATGAACGCCTCCGGGGAGCTCGCGGAACGACGGCAATAAAAAAAGTGATCGTCCTAACCCGTAAAAAAAATAATTGTCTCGGAGTCGGAAAGGGGTTGTAGTATTTAACCTTGTGCGTTCCGTAGTTAGTAAACAGCGTAAAATACTTTTAACTGTACGCGGCCCATTTCCATAATTTTCCTAATATCCGGTGGTACGGACCACAATGGGCTTAAAGTGCTGCGAAGAAATTTTCGTGCCCGATAAATCGCTAATCGAATTAGCGGCGATATACACAGAGTCACGTCGAAATACATTACCGGGGCAATAATTTCCTGTTTACGCTTTATGCCTGACGAGGGGCCATAAAATTAGGGCCGCGTCGAAGATAAAAAAAAGTACCTTAAGTACAACTATTCATCGGTGGAAGCAAATGATGATTTGCATTTATTGAATATTATTATTGTTCGTTTAATAAAGCGTAAATCGATAAATTAGGTAATTTTCAATTTAATTCATATACATAAACGAGGTAATATGCATACTTTACCGGCGCATCCACCATTTCTTCAATAAGCGCCCAAATTAATTTATACACATTCAGAAATATATTTAATGTTTCTTTGTTAATAATAGGCACTGTCACTATTTTTTTAATATGTATGATAAAAATACGCACATAAAATATAGGCGCCTCCACCATTTTTTCAAATAAATTTAAATTAAATATTTTTCTGATAAAAATACTCACATAATAAAATTAAACCCTAATTAAATATTTAACACATCCACGAACAAATTGTATATAAAAATTCAATACAAAAACCATGCGGCTAACAATTTTTCATTTATTTTATATTTAATTACGTTCCAGTAACTAAAATTGACAAAATAAATATATTTTTAAATTATTAGTATAACATCCAGCAACAACGTCGCCTATTTTGCGAACTAATAAACCGTTAAATGTTTTACACCGATCGCATTTAGGCAATGAGGCTTGCATCACTGAAATTAAACTACCAAAAATATATATATGCTGCGTCGAAAACAATTTGCCCTCTTTTTAGTAATAATTGGTTATCGTGTATGTCCAGAGTGTCCTTTTAGTAACTAGTTATTAAATCGACTCTCGCTTTAAATATCTATTTGAGTAATTGAGCCTGAGCAGCTTAATTTCGCAGCATGGAAACCCGCTTTTATAAATTTGAATACTTAATCGAATCACGTTATAGAAATAGTGGATGCGCTGGAAAACTCTCGAAAAACCTTGGTTAAAGATGTTGAGGCTAACAAAGTGTTTTAAATTTTTAATAATAACCATTGTTTATGTCTCCGAAATAACAAAAATTCTTGAATAATTTTCGCAATTTTCACACATGAAATAATAAGTAGAAAATTTATATAATCGAGACAATTTTTAAGATCAATTCTTTGTCTATTAACTCAAAAATATTTTAGTTAATATGATTCGTGGTGGAAGTTATTAATGTACGATACATCATTAATATTATGTAGGTGTTTATTCGCAAATAGTGTAATAGTTAATTTTCTACAACGTAAAGGACTTTAATACATTTTTATTAGATAAAATATATTGCAAGTATTATATAGTATACTTAATTGAGATAATTTAGTAATTATTTAGGTTTTCACTTTGTGTTTCATTTAAATATTTATAATTATTGAATGTTTAATTTGTAGTACATCTGAACATAATAAAGAAGAAGACACGATGACTTTGTTTTACCACTTTATAATTATTTACTTTATAATAAAGTCGTAAAATAAAGTCTCCATCTTCATTACATTCAGATATACCACAAATTAAACATTCAATAATTTTGAATACTTAAATGAAACACAAAGTGAAAACGTAAATAATTACTAAATTATCTCAATTAGGTATACCATATAATACTCAAAATACCTATATAAGTGTATATAAATGTATTATAAAGTAATGAGTATGAAGATAACACAATAGAATAGTTTAAATAAATAAATTATCTGAATGCATATATTTTTATGTATTTTAAATATTTAACCGATGAATTAAACGTGAAATATCCAGATATATTTGATGCCCTGGGGTGTGTTAAGTTTTGGAATCGCATTTATTTATAATGGGCACATTACTGGCAATCTCAGATCTCTAATCGGCTAAATAAGTAATGGGGAATTAATACAGTTTTCGAGAAAATTGTACAGTCGTCCCTGAAATTATGAAGCAATTATTCATGACAGTAAAACAAAGTAATTACGCTTTGCCGCCCTGTCCATTAAATATTAAGCGCTCGAATGAGGGAAAAGAAAGAAAATAATAATTCCCGCCGTATAACGTGCACGTTACACCACCTAAGAAAGCGATACGTTTTATTGTGTTTTTGCACCTGTTTTTTTTTCTCTCCCTCTCGATTTCTTTCGATCATTGATTTTAGTTTTGTCTGCTAAAGATTTCTTTATTTATTAATATTAGTCTAATCTTTAAATATTTATAACTATTTGTAAATTCAGATTAAATATAAATAGTATTATTAGTGGAGAGCGGATAAAAAAGCTTAAAAAATGTGAAAAAAAAACACTTAAGAAGGCACCAAAGTTTGTATAGTTAATCATATCTAGGCTTGATTTAATGCCTTTCCACGAAACATGTATATATTTTTTATTAATTTACAATATATAATTTTTCTCAAGGGTTTGAGAATTTTCTAATTAATTATTTACAATTCTAAAAAGTTTCAAGAATGTTTGACAATATTTTTGGATATTGTTTATATTAAGTTGTAATATTTTCCAGCAATATAAATTCAACATTTCAATAATTTTTTTCATGTCCTTCCAAATTTCTAGAATTTTTTTCAAGTGTTCCAAAGTTTTCTAATAATTTGTTTTTATATTCCTAGAATTACCAAGAATTCTTCTATCAAATTTGCAGATTTTTCTATCAGCAATTTATTTCCCAAATATTAAAAATTATTCAGCAAATTTCTAGAATTTTCTATTCCAGAATTTCCAAATTATTTCTTTATAGATTTCTAGAATTGCCATTTTTTTAGATTTAGATTTATAGATTCACAGACTCTAAGGTATGTAAATACGTCTGTGGACTTGTCCAGCAACATTTCTTTCAGTCTCCACAAGCTTTCTTTACAATTATCTGAAATTCTCGAAGAAAAATCAGATTTCCAAACTTTGCTTTAAGCTTATAAACTATTCTGGTAATTTATTTTCCAGGTTTTTAAAGCTTTCCACATTTATAGAATTTTACAGCTTCTTTTATTCCAGTCTTAAGGAATTTATATGCAAAGTTTCTAAAAAATATTTAAAAGTTTTTATCAAATTCCCTTGCAAAATTTATTTTTTTTAAATTTGCTTCTCGACTTTTCTGACAATTTCTTCTCTGGACTTCCAAAAACTTGCTAGAAATCTAAGAATATCTCTTCCAAATTCTCAGAATGTTCTTTAAGTAGTACGATCTCTTTCATTACATTATTATGTCTGCTTATCATTTAGCATTTCCGGAAGTAAAAACGAAAAATAAATCAAGTAAAATTAACGATATTTATTGGTTCACTAATGACCTCCGTGTTATGCGCGAAAACTTAAATTTAATTCATGATGCTCTTCAAAAAAGAAATGATGTTCATCTTAATAAGATATATAAATCGTACCGTCAAAAATACAATACCGCAATTAAATTAGCTAAACAGAAAGCCAACGATGATTTTATTGCTAATTCTAATAATAAAGCCAAGTCTATGTGGCAAATTATAAATTCTGGGCGGAAAATAAAACGCAATGGTGATAAACCCTGTAATATAACCAGCGAACAATTTAATAACGAATTTATATCCTACATTCAAAATACTGTTGATTCTATCCAAGACATAAATTTAAATCCTTCAAATTTTACCCCCATCGCCGTCCCAGCCGGTTTTTCATTTAAATTAATATCGAGCTCTGATGTAAGAGATGCTATTATCTCCATAAAATGCAGTAAAAGTAAGGACATATATGGACTATCTACCGATATATTAAAATCTTGCAAGGAATCACTTATTCTTCCACTTACCTCTATTATAAATACATGCATCAAAACATCATTAATACCTAATGCAATGAAAATTGCATCGGTAATTCCCATACATAAAAATGGCGATATAAATAATCCACAAAATTATAGGCCTATATCGATATTACCCATATTTTCGAAGGTATTAGAAAAACTTTTATTATCGCAAATAAAAACATACTTTGAGGATAATAATATGTTTACCAATTCGCAATTTGGATTTCGCTCTGGAAAATCAACAATAGATGCAATACTAGCCTTAATTGATGAAATATTATCAGGCTATGAAGATGGGGAGTTCATCATGACTTCATTTGTAGACTTGAGCAAGGCCTTTGACTGTGTAAATCACAATATCTTAATAGAAAAACTCGCGCGCTATGGGTTCAACGAAAGCAGCATTTTGTTAATACAGTCTTATCTCTCAAATAGGACACAAGTAGTAAAATATGGAGGAATTATATCGAGCACACTGTCTGTTGATACGGGCGTTCCTCAAGGGTCAATCTTAGGACCGCTTCTTTTCATAATATTTATTAACGATTTACCATCCTACGTTAATGATAGTTTTAATGTTATTTATGCTGACGACACCACATTGGTTAGCAGAGATGTAACTCTCGACGAGGCAATTGCTAAGAATGATAGAGCAAATAGCAAATGTAAAGATTGGTTTACAAGTAACAAGTTGCTTTTAAATCAAAATAAAACAATTAATATGCTCTTTACTCTGAGGAAACACGATCATACCATCACATCATCCGCAAAATTTCTAGGGGTTTACTTGGATCCCCATATGACATGGAGTGCGAACAGTGACATGTTAGCAAACAAGCTATGTAGTAATATATTTCTTTTACGTAACTTGTCACATACAGTAACCACAAAAACATTAAAGGCTGCCTACTTTGCTACATGCCATTCTATTATCTCATATGGTTTATTAGCGTGGGGGCATTCTGCCTGTTTACATCGTATATTTCGACTCCAACGAAGAGCAGTACGCATAGTTGGTGGAATAGGGTATAGGGATGACTGTAGAGCCATTTTTCAGAAATTGCGTATCATGACTCTACCAGCAATCTTTATATCTCAATGCCTTATGTACGTTAAAAAGAATATCACAAATTACCAGACATCTGCAACTATACATGCTCATAATACACGACACAAAAATAGCATTTGTGTGAAACAGTTAAGACTGCAAAAATCACAAAACGGGCCTAATTACTGGGCTCCAAAATTTTATAATGTATTGTCCCAAGAAGTTAAAGACCTACCACTTAAACAATTTAAAATGTACATAAAGAGGTTTCTTATCGATCATGCTTTTTATTCTTGGGACGAGTTTCTCAAAAGTAAATTAAGTAATAATAAGTAAAATTAGTATGTAATCCAAACTGTATTTATTATTAGTTCCCATGTCTTCGTGTTTTATTTTACTCTGTTTTTAAAAATCAATTATTTATTTGTGTTTTGTATGCTGATTAACTTATTCATATTTTATTTATATGTTAGTTCTTTTAATCTGTTTTAATCTGTTTTATATATTTTATTGTTTTTATTGATTTTTATTGGTTTTTTATTGCTCTTTTATTGTTTTTAATTTATTGTTTGATTCCCTCCAATCAGAACTACTTCTATACACAAATATTATGTTTATAATAATTACAATTATTATTCATATTTCTGACTTATGTAAACTGTTTTAGTCTTAGCATCAATAAAAAATATTATATTAAATATTATTAAAATATTAAAAAATATTATTATTATATTAAGTATTTCGAATTGTCCAGCAATTTTTCAGATTCCTAAAAATTTTCAATTTTTTTTCTTCTAGATTTTCAGAATTAAATTTAGATTTTTAGAACTTTCTACACACTTCTTTAATTTTTATCATTATAAAATCCAAACCTGTGAAATTTTCTTAAAAATTCCAGAATTTTCTCTTTAACATTCTAAACTTTTAAGATTTTTTTTTTCATATTTCCAGAATTTATAGTAAAAGTTGTTTAGTAATTCTCTTACAATCTCCAATTTCTGTTACAAATTTAACTTTTTTATTTGAGGAGTTCCAAATTTTATTAATTATTTTTAATTCAAAAGTGCTTTCCAATATTTTTTGAATTTGTTTCGAGGTAATTGTAAATTTTTCATCAATTCATTTTCCATATTTCAAAAATTTTCGAATTTTGGAATTTTCTTTCTTATGGCTCGAGAAATTTCCCTTCCAAATTTCTAGAATTTTCTTCGAGGGGCCAAAATATTATAATATAATTTTATTTAGATTACTAGAATTACCAAAAGTTTTCCTACCAAATTTCCAAATTTGTTTTAGAAGGTTTTTCAGCAATTTAATTTCAAAATTTTAAGAATTATCTAGTCACCAAATTTCTAGAATTTTCGAATATTTTTTTTTTATAGATTCCCGAAATTACAAGATTATTTTTAGACTTAGATTTATATATTCATAGGCTCTAAGGTACGAAAATATTTCCGTCTTTCTAAATTTGTCACATTTTAATAATATTCCAGCAATATTTCTTCCAGTCTCAGAAAGCTCTCCTTTCTGAATTTCTTAAAAAAAATTTATAGCAGTACCTTTTTAGATTCCTAGAACCTTTCATTTTGTTTCATCATTTCCAAATTTACTTTAGGCTTATAAAATAAATGCCCACCTCATATTGAAATTCTGAAGTTACACTTACTAGGATGTGTGTTATACTTTAAAACTATATTTGTTATGACGAGTGTAAATATTTATTTGTAAATAAGCACAGTAAACTGTTTCGGCAATTTATTTCTAAAATTCCAGGATTTTACAACTACTCTTATTCAATTCTTCAGGAATTTCCTTGCATTTAAATAATTCTTCGATCATTCCTAAATTTTCAGCAATTTCTGATATTTCAAATATTTTCCTTTTTCCAGATTTTTCCAGAAATCCAAAATTTGTTCAAGAGTTTTAAATTATTTTAACAATTTCTTTTACAGATCCAAAAACTTGCTATAAATGTAAGAATGTGTCTTCTAATTTCCTAGGATTTTCTTCAAGTATTTCAGATTGTCCAGCAATTTTTCATCAGATTCCTAGAAATTTCCAAATTTTTTACTTCTACGCTTTCAGAATTTGCTTTGTAAACTTTAATTTTTAGAACTTTCCAGTAACTTCTCTAATTTTTTCATTATATAATCCGAATCTCTAGATTTTTTTGAAAGTTCCAGAATTGGCTTTTTAAAATCCAAAAACTTTCAAGAATTATTTTTCAGATTTTCGAAATATACGTCAAAAGTTGAAAACTTTTTCTGCAATTATAGATGTCTCGAATTTTCCAGTAAATTCTTTACACTCTCCAATTTCCGTTACAAATTATGATTGTTTTTCAAAAGTTCTAGCGTTTTCTAATCGAATATTTATAAATACTAAAACTTTCAAAAATTTTACTTTGTCAATTTTATATATTTATATATATATATATATATATATATATATATATATATATATATCATTAAACGTACACAGAAAAAATGATGATAATTATTTATATAAAAATTGTACGCATTAATTTCTGTTTATGGTGGATGCGCCGGGTCAATGTAAGTAATAACACTAACTAAATACTACCTAGGAAATATCTACACAACCTCAGGGCCTTTGTATACGTACCAATATGATAAGACTAAAACTTGAATATGTAGAATGGAAATTATCCAACAAAATGCTTGATGAATATTAAATAATATTTCATTTTAATACACTAAAACGTGCATGGCGTAAACAACTAGAAAAATTGTTTCATTAAGTAATAGACCGTTTGTATCGTGTAATACATTATGCAAAACGTGAAAAGATAATAATTAATGTTATACGAGAGCACTTCTTTAGCGATAAGAATTTTGTTATCATCATATGTAATAATAATAATTATTATTATTACTTTATTACTATATTATATACATACTTATTACTATATTATGTACATACAATACACAATACGGTAGATATTTAAAAAGAAATAATCTAATCGTGTTTAAAACAAAACATGAATTTAAATTCAGCTGCTAAATAATGAATGATTATGTACAGACGATAAAACAGCGGTGCCCGTTCTGTCCTCCATTGTGCAACGGCTATTACCGTTCAAATAACTTATCTGTTAGCTTATGGGTATCGATTATTAATGAAGTTATGCATGGACAATAAATCCGAACTATTTGATAGAATAATAATTGTTACGATCGCAGCAGAAGTGCAGCACGGACTGAGACCGAATTGACGGTCCAATAATTTCGCCCCTGTATTGATTTAATTCAATCTGACGATTACTGCACAGGTATCCACCTAGGATTATGTGTACTTGTGTTGTCATTGAATATTAACTAACTGATATCGAAACTCAAAAGCTGTGAATTATTTTGCGACAATAATTTTCTTAATGGTGCATGCGCCGGGTAACACAAAGGGTAGAATTGTCTTATGCATATATTCAACAGTTTTAAGATAGTGTATAATGGGTGTATTGGAAAATAATTTAAAATAACAGAATGTATCATTATAGCAGTTTTCATTCATTAATACTGTAAAATCTATTTAAGCATTAATTTATGTAGTAAATTATATTATTGTTCTACCGCCAGCTATTATTAAATAAGTAATTACTTGATGAATACTTAAGCATTCTGTCAGCGCGTGATAACGTATGATAATATCGTAACAAATAATTTTCTCATTGGCTTTATCAATTACGGACATTAATTCAATATTTATAGCTTTTTTTCATTGTTGGCCTTTTTATTACTCTGATAGACATCAACGCACGTATTGATCACATTTTTTTAGGTGTCCTAATAGTAATGATGTGTATATTACTGGTAAGCTGCAACAGTTAGATTCCACAATTATTAGTATTTTCCTTAAAACATTATTTTTCCATACAAAAAAAAAAACACAACATCATGATTCATTCAATAAAGAAAAATTTAATAATAATTATTAATTGTGCCAAAGAAAAATTACACTTTTCAACATGAAAAATAACCATTAATTTACATTAATGTTCATTACTCTACTCAAATGGGCCAACAGATAAAGGCAATTTATAGTGTGTTAAAATCCTTCGTTAGATATGTTTTTTTTATATTAAAACACCAATCTAAATGATTGCACTTTTTGGTGTAGGATGAAAATAATTATAGTTGCATGTGTATATCATTAAAAGAATCACTTTAAAATTTAATCTAAATGATTGCACTTTGTGGTGTACGATGCAAGTAAATATAGTCGTATACGTATATATCATTAAGAGAATCTCTATAAAATTTAGTTAAAGTGTTTAAAACGTGTATACAATAAAGAGAATCACTATGAAATATAAAAGTTCCTCGGATCGATAAATAAATAAATAACATTACGTGGGCTTTAACTCCTTTTATAGTTTGTACAACCTGTTTTCGAATAACCTTACCCGTGTCAAGTTGGAAGTTCGAACTACATTAAAGATTCATGCACCCATAAAAACTGCCACGCTATCAAAAGCATGAATTACTAATAGGCAGAACTTTCCGTATAATCTTCAAAAAGAAGTCTTCTTGCGCTTATGAAACAAATCATTCGAAATGATTTACCGATTTTTATCTTAGCTTAATTAATTAATTTAAATGACAATTAATAATGAGAGAAGTGAAATTAATTTAAAGTCGCAAGGTACAATCCTGAAAATCATTTAAATAACTGTATAATTTTTTCATAAGTTTTTAAGAGTTTAAAAATTAACTTCTAAATTCTTAGTTATAATTATTGTCTATTTTCATTAAATTACAGTAAATTTAATCAGCAAATTCAACACAGAAAAGGTGATGATAATTATTTATATAAAAAATATACGCATTTACTTATGGTGGATGCGCCGGGTTAATGTAAATATTGACACTAATTAACTACTACCTAAGAAATATCTAAATAAAATTAAGGCTTGAAGCCATATTTCTGAATTCTTAGTTATAATTATTGTTTTTTTTCATTAAATCACAGTAAATGTAATCAACAAATTCAACACGTAATACGAAAATTTCTAATTATTATCTATCCGGCGTGCCATTGTTGGGGAGTTTTTGAGAGGGAACGTTTTACTGTAAGGAACGAGTGTTGTATAATCAGCGAGTGAAAGACAATACACAGGCAGATTAAAGCATTTGGGATTGGGATTGTTCATGTCATAATTGAAGATGTTACAAAGGAGTGGAGTTAAAAGGGAACCTCATGGAACACCTTTTTTTATTGTATAATTAGACAGAGGAGTAGTACTTATGTTTGTTTACTTAAAAAAATACCGGCTAATTAGTAGGGGTTGATAATGTAAGATAGATACAGGGTTATATTTAAAAAAAAGTTAAATAAGAATTATAATATATTTTGTTATTATTTTAATAAATCAGCAATAAAAATCATTTCTTAGAAATCATAGTTATATTGCATTAATTCAAGGGTGGCAATTATGCAATCATATTAAAACTTGTTATTTATTTTATATATTTAAACAAAATATCAAACTGTAAGTTCAAATACAATTTCGACAGAAAGACTACACGAGTTCTTAAGAAACTAAAAATCTGAGTGTAATGAAAATTAAGGTGTTCATGTAGGGTAAGTGGGTGGCCTCTATCCCACCCTCCAATCATTAAAAAACATACGTGAGGATTTTATTAAAGGCATAATTTATTTTAATCAGTTACGTATTTTATTTATTGTGTAAATATTTTTTGTCTGCAATTTTCTCCTGAGTATAATTTTCAAAATTAGAGGATGAGATAGTCACCACCCACCCACCCTACATATAAATTAAATTTAAACTAGGACACTGATTTCAATTTCTAAGATTAATCAATCTGTTACACTTCTGTAGTTTTTGTGAAAACAATAGAATAACAGCGATTGCAATTTAAAAAAAAAAATATGTGTAGTACGAATTGGTGGCCTCTATAGAAATTTTAGTTTTTTAAGCATTTGCGTCGGTGTTTTGAAAAATTTACAGCTAACTATAGACATATTGTTTCTAAATTCACCAAAGAAATATATTTTTCAATAAATCAAACTCGTTTCCAAACTTGGTTTTCTTGCAAAATTAAAAGGTAGCAATTATTCTGCAATTAATTAAAAACTTTTAAATAGAATTTTAGATGAAAAGTTATATAATTTTGACAGTAATATTGTACTGGTTCTTAAGAAATTTAACAGAAAGTCAAACTAAAAAATTATATTTAATTTCAAAGTAACACTGAAGTAGTTTTAAAAAAATTAAAAATCTTATCGTGATGAAAGTTTAGGTGTATATGTAGGGTGGGTGGGTGGTCTCTATCCCACCCTCCAATCTCTAAACCACGCACGAGGGTTTAATAAAATTCATATTTAACTCTAAACAGTTATGTATTTTATTTATTGTGTAAATATTTTTTGTTTGCAATTTTCTCCCGAGAAATCGTTGGTTGAATTTTTAAAATTGGAGGGTGGGATAGTGGCCACCCACCCACCCTACATATACATTGAAATTTAAGCTAAAACACTGTTTAGAATTTATTGTATCAATCAAACAAATACACTTCTTTAGTTTTTTAGTAAAATAAATTAACAGCAGCAGTTATTTTTAAAAATTTACTAAATAAATATATTCTTAAAAGAAACAATTTTAAAAGAAATCGTGGATATATTGACGTAATTAAAGTGTGGCACTTATTTTGTAAATTTATTAAACTTTAGCCAAATTTTAGACTGTAAGTTTAATTATAATTTCGACAGTAATACTGCACTCGTTGAAGAAAAACATATTTGACATCTGATTTTTTCCATTCATTCATTTGACAATTGACACTTGACACTTGAAATTTGACACTTTACATTTGACATTTAACATTTAACATTAGACTTGACATTAAACATTGGACATTAGTTGACACTTGAAATTTGAAATTTGACAAATGATATTTGACGTTTTCCATTTGATATTTGACATTGGCCATTTGAAATTTAACATTTTTTATTTAATATTTAACATTTGACATTTGTCATTTCATACAAGATAATTTACACACAAATTTTACATTGACACATTTGATATTTGAGCATAGGCAGTGAAGAGTTGACATTTGACACTTGATATTTGTTGTTTTATATTTGATATTTGACATTTGACACTTATAATTTGATATTTTTATATTTGACATATGACATTTTATATTTGATTTGATTTGATTTGTTTATTGACGGTAAATACCATAGTACATACATAATATTAGAAAAATAGCAATACAATATACATACAAATTCAGATAAAAGCGGCATACAATAAATACTTACATGTTAAAATTTAAATACTAAACTAAAAACAACATAATAATTAGAGGACATATTAAAAATGATATATAAAATGAAATTATTAAATAAAACTAAAACAACCAATAATAAAAACCACTAAAGCTTTCAATGATTCCTAATAAATAAACGCAACGCATTTAAGGTCCCGCGGAAAAAGTCAAAGTCACAGTTATTACAATTTATTGCTACCCTGGACATACCAAAATTTGAGTCTTGAAATTTGAAATTTGATATTTGACATTTGACATTTTATTTATACATTTATAATATGTATTATATTTTATATTGTACTTAAATGGATTACCGTAAATAAATAAATAAATTGAATTTTCCGTTAAATAAACAAATTTTAAATTTACATTTGACAATTGACATTTAACATTTAACTTTTCTAATTTGCTAAATGCATTTGACATTTACATTTGTCATTTGTCATGCGTTACACATAATTTATTATTTGTTGTATGTTATCTCTAATCATGCATTTATTTTCTACAACTTAGGATATTTAAATTTTTAGAAAACATTCTTGAACTTTGACATTTGTACATTTGACAATCAGTCGAAGAAATTTTTCGTAATTTTGAAGAAAAACATATTTGACGTCTGATTTTTTACATTCGTTCATTTGACAATTGACACTTGACACTTAAAATTTGATATTTTATATATGACATTTGACATTTAAGATTTGACATTTGATATTTGACATTTAACATTTAACATTAGACTTGACATTAGACATTGCACATTAGTGGACACTTGAAATTTGAAATTTGACAAATGATATTTAACATTTTCCATTTGATATTTGACATTGGGCATTTGAAATTTACATTTTTCATTTAATATTTAACATTAAGCATTTGTAATTTGACACAAGATATTTTACACATACATTTTACATTGACAGAAACCATTTGATATTTGAGCATAGACAGTGAAGAGTTGACATTTGGCACTTGATATTTTATATTTGACATTTGACATTTGAGACTTGTAATTTGATATTTTATATTTGACATATGACATTTTATGTTTGACATCTGATTTTTTACGTTCATTCATTTGACAATTGACACTTGAAATTTGATATTTTATATTTGACATTTAACATTTAACTTTAGACTTGACATTAGACATTGGACATTAGTTGACACTTGAAATTTCACAAATGATATTTGACATTTATTTATACATTTATAATATGTATTATATTTTATATTGCACTTAAATGGATTACCGTAAATAAATAAATAAATAAATAGTTGGAATTTTCCGTTAAATAAATAAATTTTAAATTTACATTTGACAATTGACATTTAACTTTTATCATTTGCTAAATGCATTTGACATTTACATTTGTCATTTGTCATGCGTTGTACATAATTTGTCATTTGTTGTATGTTATCTCTAATCATGCATTTATTTTTTACAACTTAGGATGTGTAAACTTTTAGAAAACATTCTTGACCTTTGACATTTGTACATTTGACAATCAGTCGAAGAAATTTTTCGTAATTTTGAAGAAAAACATATTTGACATCTTGATTTTTTACATTCATTCATTTGACAATTGACACTTGACACTTAAAATTTGATATTTTATATATGACATTTGACATTTAAGATTTGACATTTGATATTTGACATTTAACATTTAACATTAGACTTGACATTAGACATTGCACATTAGTGGACATTTGAAATTTGAAATTTGACAAATGATATTTAACATTTTCCATTTGATATTTGACATTGGGCATTTGAAATTTGACATTTTTCATTTAATATTTAACATTTAGCATTTGTCATTTGACACAAGATATTTTACACATACATTTTACATTGACAGAAACCATTTGATTGAGCATAGACAGTGAAGAGTTGACATTTGACACTTGATATTTGATATTTTTAATTTGACATATGACATTTTATATTTGAGCGTCTATAGTATAGAGTTAATAAATTTAATTTTCCGTTAAATAAATAAATTTTAAATGCACATTTGACATTTAACATTTAACTTTTGTCATTTGCTAAATGCATTTGACACTTACATTTGTTGTATGTTATCTCTAATCATGCATTCTTTTTTTACAACTTACGATATGTAAATTTTTAGAAAACATTCTTGAACTTTGACATTTGTACATTTGACAATCACCTGAAGAAATTTTTCGTAATTTTGAAGAAAAACATATTTGACATCTGATTTTTACATTTATTCATTTGAAAATTGACACTTGAAATTTGATATTTGATATTTTACATTTGAGATTTGACATTTAACATTAGACTTGTCATTAGACATTGACCATTAGCTGAAACTTGAAATTTGACAAATGATATTTGACATTTTCCATTTGATATTTGACATTGGGCATTTGAAATTTGTCATTTTTCATTTAATACTTAACATTTGGCATTTGACATTTGACAAGATATTTTACATAAACATTTTAGATTGACAGATAACATTTGATATTTGAGGATAGACAGTGAAGAGTTGACACTTGACACTTGATAGTTGATATTTTATATTTGACACTTGTAATTTGATATTTTATATTTTACATATGACATTTTAAATTTGAGCGTCTACAGTGTAGAGTTGATTCTTGATATTTAAAATTTGATATTTGACATTTGACATTTTCGATTTAATATTTTCTAAGTGCATTTGACATTTAACATTTTGCATTTAATATTAGACATTGGACATTAGACATGAGATTTATTTTTTTAAATTTAATAACCCAACAGGCAGCTATTGCCCAATTACAGGGAAAACATATACACATGTAAAATACATACCTAGATATTAGACATTTGACATTTGACAATGACATTTTATACTTTACGTTTTGTATTTGAGCTTCGGCAATGAGTTGACACTTGAAATTTTAAAATTGTAAATTTGACATTTGATATTTGACATTTTCCATTTGATATTTGACATTTCGCATTTGACATTAAACATTTTGCATGTAACATTTGACGTTTGACACAAGCTATACGTATACATTTTATATTGACATATAACATTTGACATTTGACACTTAATATTTGATATGGCTTCTGTTAAATAAATAAATTTTTATTTCACATTTGAAAATTGACATTAAACATTTATAATTGGACATTTCATTTGTCATTTGTCAGGCGTTACACATAATTTGTCATTTGTCGTATGTTATCTCTAATCCTTCATTTATTTTCTGCAATTTAATATATGTATATTTTTTTATTTTTTTATTTTTAGAAAACGCTCTTGACTTTTGAAATTTGTTTTGACTTTGACATTTCACATTTAACATTTGACATTTGACAATCACTCGAAAAATTTTTCGTAATTTTGAAGAAAGGAAAAGATATTTGACATCTGATTTTTTACATTCATTCATTTATTTATTTATGGTAAATTTAGAAAAATAACTGCTGTTTTTATTTTGGTTTTTGAAAAAATAAGAAAAACGTGTTTGCTTGATTAAATTTAATTTTAATTTAATTTATCATACGGAATCTCCATTTACATACATTAAAAAAATATATACGAAATATATAAATCATAATTACAAAATATAACAATATCAATTTATTTAACAAATTCCAGTTTTTAGGTTAAATTCTATTTTATATGTAGGGTGGGTGGGTGGCTTCTATCCCACCCTCTAATATTTAAAACATACGCGAGGGTTTTATTAAATGCATATTTGATTTTAAACAGTTGTGTATTTTATTTATTGTGTGAACATTTTTTTGTTTGCAATTATTCTCCTGAGAAATCGTTGGTTGAATTTTAATAATTGAAGGGTGGGATAGTGGCCACCCACCCACCCTACATATAAATTGAAATTTAAGCTAAAACACTGTTTGAAATTTCGTAAATAAATAAAACAGTTACGTTTATGTAATTTTTGGAAAAACAAAAGAATAACAGCGATTGAAATAAAACTATATGAGTGGGTGGCTTCTACCCCAGCTGTTAATTCTAAGCATTTAGTGATGTGTTTTACTGAATTCACAATTAGTATAGATATATTTCATCTAAATTTGCTAAATAAATTTATTATTAAAGAAAAGAAAATCTTAGGAAATCACGGTTGTATTGCAATAATTAAAGCTCTATTTTTTTTAATTAAATGAAACTTTAACAAAACACAGATTGTAAATTTATATAAAATTTCGACAGTAACACTGCAATAGTTTTTAAGAAATTAAAAATCTAAGTGTAATAAAAATTGAGGTGTATATGTAGGGTGGGTGGGTGGCCTCTATCCCACCCTCCAATCTTTAAAACATACGCGATGATTTTATTAAGCACATATTAAATTTCAAACGATTAAATATGCAATTTTTTGTTTATATATGTCTTGTTTGTAATTTTTATTGCTCAAATTATCTTTGGTTGATTTTTAACGATTATTTTTTTTAATTTAGCGACTAGTTTCAATCAAGTGCAAATCATTATTAAATTAGTTGAGTTTAAAAGTCAGAAATATTTTTATGTAATTGATTTAATATGAAATAGAAATAATATTTTAGTGAAAATATTGTTTAAGTTTAGGTTTTCTTCACCAAATCATGTCTATAATAGAAAAAAAAAACTGTTAAGAGTAGGATTATAATATATTGGCTGATTACTATTAAAGCAATAAAAAAGATGTTCTAGATACAAAATATGTTTAGACTGAATTGAAAAATTCACTATGTTTTAACCAAAACTAATTATTGTAAAAATAATTTGTGGTTAAAACATAGTGAATTTTTCAATGAAGTATGGATTACCACGTAGTAACGGTCGCAACTATTCTCTCTATTACAAAATATGCACTATCTATCCCTTTCTAGATGAGTCAGATTGAGTAGCATATCATTTAGAGTTAAAATTAATTTTATTAATATTTAAAAAAAATCATATATCACAGAAAAATCCTGCCAGGTATTTAATTTACAGATAAAAAATAATTTTATCACAGTTTTAAATAATCAGAAATTACAGAAAACATTATAATCCTATAGAAAAAACTGAAATAATTCAATTTAGCATAAAAAATACTTCTAGAATTATATATTATATTGAATTAAGAATTTTTCTTTTAAAACATATTTGCTATATTACTTTGCAAGTAGTTTAAAAAAGATATATTTAACATAAAACAAGAGAACGAACTATTTGAAATTGTTTCATTCAGTCAACAGATCACTTTTATAAAAGGTAATAATTACTTAATAATCAATTCGGTTTTAATTTTTTTTTCATTTTTACAAAGTAAAATCTGTGTTAAAACAAACTAATATAGTAAACTACGAACTTTTGATTCATCTATCACTTGGTGAAACATATTGTAGCGATTGGGTAAATGTGTAATTAATTAATTTCACTTGGTTTTATTTGTTTCACAATTTTTATTTATTTTACTTCCCTAACTAGTTTCGATCATACGATCATTCTCAAAGGGTTAGTAATCCTTGTAAAACCCTTTGAAAATGATCGTGTGATCGAAACTAGTTAGGGAAGTGAAATAAATAAAAATTGTAAAACAAATAAAACCAAGTGAAATTAATTAATTAGACATTTACCCAAACTACTATAGTATTGTATTAAATAGACAAAATTCACATAAAAATTGATTTTGAAGAAAATAATGGATAGTTTGTTATTTAGAATTAAAATTTATTTATATAAAATTTAAAAAAAATCAAATATCACTGAAAACACATAGTTTTAATTATTTAACTCAACATGAAAAACACTTCTAGAATCTTATAATTATTTATAATTAATAATTTTTGATTTAAAAAATATTAATTTTAGTACGTTTCACATAGTTTACAAACATATATTGAACAGAAAACAAGAGATTGAAATATATTACAGAGATCACTTTTAGAAGAGGTAAAAAAATTTAATTAATAAACACTTTTTTTACTTTTCAATTTATAAATGTTTCGTCACCATAAGTAATAAAGTAATTAATAAACACTTGGTTGTTTATTGTTATTTTCTAATGATTAATCACCATAAGGGAGAATTAAATTAAAATAAATTAAAGAAAGATCTGTCTTAAAACAAACTACATGATTTACTATAATTAAATAAGAAAAATTTATATAAAAATTTATTTTAAAAACAGATACCATTAGTGTTTTCTTAAATAAATTTTCATATAAATTTTTCTTATTTAATTATAGTAAATCATTTCATTTAAATATTCAAGTGTTTTCGTAATTTTTTTGAAGGTATTAATTTTTAAAAGTTTGATAATTTACCTCGTTGTATATCTTGAATGAGTTAAAACACGATAACTTTGTTTTACCACTATATTTTTTAAATTGATAATATCATGAAATATAAATATAGTGGTAAAACAAACTAATTTTTACAACTCTATTAATTTTTAGTTTGTAAACATATTTCGATATGTATTTATTATGAGGTAAATAAGTGAATTTTATTTACAAGTAAAGATTTTAATAAAATTAATTAAATATCATTATCTATAATTAAACCAGTCCGCTACGTGCTCGAGTTTTATCTGAACTAATTTATTCCCGCGAGTTTCTTATTAAACGGCGATCGCTGGCGTCCGTTATGGCTTCACTATTATTGTAATGTACTGTTTGGCTTAATTAATGTTTTAATTTAGGGACAGATACAGGTCGAAAGTGTTCCAGTCTGAGGGAGTTAATTGAAAAAGTTAAGAGGCGCCCGGCGCCTCCGCCATTCCGGCCGTTGATATAATTTTATCTAAATTAATTAATTAATTCTGGTGGATTTTTGTGTGATTCGGCTCGGTGCCGAAAGAGGTGCGGTTTTTTTTTGCGTTCGTGCGTTGGAGGAACGGAATAGGTGATGCAAATCCCCGGTCGTGGGGAGGCACGTGAATAAAGTTTGTTAATCATGCAAGCCGATTTCGGGTTGTAGGTGGAAGTTAATATCTGCCGCGCGGGTGAAAAAAAAATCTGGATTTAGTAGGTGGCGCCCGATTTTTACAGGGCTTCGAACCCAATTTTAATATTCGAAGACCTGCAAATTGAACGCGTTGGGAGTTTGAAAGTCGCGTTTTTTTGTGGAGGGGAAATTGGGGCGCGTGCTGTGCAGTTGGATATTGGTTAGTTTTTTTTTATTTGAAACGCACCGCAGGTAATGATTCTATCTCGTGATGACTGCTCATTGCACTCGCGATCATCTGCATTTTGGTTTGCTCACGCACTGCCACGACTTGCTGACTACTCGCATTGTACGCGCGGTGACTCGCGTCACCAACCGTCACGCACCAACTGATAGCGTACACCTCGAGCGTCGTCGTCAGCCACGCGCATGCCATTGTGCACATGCAATACTTCACTAATACAATTGGAAACTCCGTCTGCTAATCCAAGACTAACTACAAATTTGCGACTGGTCCGCAGCCACCCACGCAATACGCGTTTCGTCAGCCGAGTTGTCACCATCGATTGTGATGAGCATTTAATTTCAGTTTAATCAGATACGAGTAATTACACTATCGCCACGTTTAGGGTCGTCATTTATTACCAGGATCGGCAATATACGACCCGCGGACCAAATCTGGCCGACATTATTATTCTACGCAGCCAGCTAATGATTTGAGAAAATGTATTCTGCGGCGAGACTAAAATATGCGCCCTAATGAAGTTATCACCATAAAGCTTTTGAAATACAAGATGATTTAGCAAAAAGTGTTCATACTTAAGATTCCTTGCGATTACCCAAACCTAACCACATCTCTATTTATAGCTATATGAGGTAAAAAATTCTTACAGCCACTTAAATATTTAATACACTACATTATCATCTGGTAGGGGTTACTACGTTCGGGCCTTTCCATCCCCTAATTCATCAATTATTCGATTGGAACAGTGTATTCCGAATTTAATTTTGAAGTCGCCACCTTCATCCCCATTGATTTATAACTAACCGAACTTTTAAATATTTATGTCTATATTTCAATATTAATACTAATACTGATAGCTATACTTCTCACTCATCAATCATAACCCGGATACGGCTACTTCCTGAATTTCACGCGCCGTTTGGACGTTTCTACTCGCATGTTCAATCCCATCTCATTAGCAACAAGTAATTTGACCTATATACACTTCTATAATTCTCCGTAGATATTAGAAATACAGATAGACATAGAAAGAAAATGTGTAATATATATATATATATATATATATATATATATATAATATTTAAAAAAAATATTTTTATAGCGTACATTATCCATCTCGTAGCATGTTTGAAATATGATCATATTACGTGGCATTAATATAAACATCTATTATTTAGACAACGGAAGGGCGAAAACACTAAGGGCAATGAAGGCACGCAAAGCTGACGGAGATATATTCACACGGTCGATGCCCACACACAAAAAATAACTCAACAAAACCCAAGCCCAAGAGGACCAATTGATAATTCAGAATAAATTAATTCCGCTGCCGAATAATATTATAACCGGATTGTTATCACTGATAAATGATAAAAACGCGATGATTTTTTCATAAGAAAATTTTATATCAAAACGTTAAGATGACTAAGAATGTTATAATTCAATTGTAACAAGAATAAATGTATTCAATTGTAGTAACACAAATTATGCTAAAGATATTATCTCCTCCTGGCGGCAAGGGGTCCGTGCGCATGCCTGAACTGCACGTTGCAACCATCTGCAGCCAAACGGCCTTGAGCCTTTAAGTCATCAAAGACCACGCGTTCGAACTTGGTGAAGCCTTACTTTTTGGATATGTTAAAGGCAAATCTTCAATAAGTTTTTATTAAAAAGTGATGCGTATTTTAGGTTAGGTAATCGATAATTTTATTAATCCCATGAACTTTGTTGGCAACTGACAGTTTACGTTTAGTATACACTTGATTCAACATGATTTGTCCATCATAACATACTTTATTCCCTTCTTGAATTAACAAATAATACATAAGATAGGAAGTGCATCACAGAAAAAAAAACATAATTAAGAATATATATATACATATTTATGTATATATATATATATATATATATATATATATATATATATATATATATATATAAACAAAATAATATTTCGTTTGCAGCACTTATATCGGAAATCCTGTCTCCTACGTGAAAAACTATTGATTATTTTATTATTACCTACAAATATTTATTATATAACATCCATGTAACTACTACACTTATAAAATATTTTTTACTTTTTTCAAAATCGATTAAACAAATGTTGTTCATCTCTTCAATATCTACTTTTATTTGAAGAATTTTGTATTTTGTTGTTGTTTTAAATAATAATTCTAGAAAACCAAAAATAGCCACGAGAAAACATCGTAGACGATTTTTTTATCAAAAAAATTTCAGTTTTTCGGAGCGTAAAATTAAAGCGTCAGTTCTAAATTTTTAAACGTTTAATAACAGAAAAATAATTTGAATTTCATTTTATCAAAATCGAAAGATTTTATTAAAAGTATTCTATTATCTTTATCTTTTCTTCAAAAAAAATTGTTAAATCTGTTGTTTTTTTAAGAGCAAATCCCGAAAAGCGAAAATTCCAAAACGCCTACTTCGACTGCACAAAATTTTTACCAAAAGCTTGTATGTGAAATGAGTTCAAAATGTTTAGTATTGAAATACAAAAAACCTCGAGAGTTCATAATGTTTACCTCTAGTTTGAACGGTTTTGCAAATTTACTTGTATTTGTGAAGAAAAATTCGTTTGCTTCATTTTTCTTTTTTTCTGGTGCGCAAAATTACTCCGAAAGCTTTTTAGTTAAAATTTTTTTAAAAAATATTGTTTCAGTTTTAAAAAAAGGTTCAGATTTAATTATCTTCATCTTTTGTTTGGAAAATTTTGTCAAAATTTTAAAGGAAAATCACGAATAATGATCGAATTCTGATCTAGGCAATAATACTGAAGATGTAGATCTTTAATCAAACAATATAAATTTAAGCTTATCAAGAAGGCTGCTTCCTCTAAAAGGGCAAAAAAAACCCAGGACAAACCCTACTTATCCACCGACGTCGGAAATGGTCTGCAACCCTTTGCAATCAAAAGCCTGAAAGAGCATGGCGGCTCTTCCCTGTAAGCCATCAAGAAGAACATCACAGCAAATCACAAGGTTGAGGCGGAAAAGATGTCGCGATTTATTAAGAAGTACCTCAAGTCGGCTATAACCTTGAGCACCTTTATCCAATATAGTCTGGATCATTCAAGCTCGCTTCCGGTTCTTCAACGAGCGCTAAGGCCAAGGCTTAGACCGCCAAGAAGTCTATAACCACGAAAGCGAAAAAATCACTTAAGACTATAGCAAACAGTGGCCAAGAAGGCCGACAAGGGAAAAAATAAATCCTCGACCAGAAAAGCCAAAAATGCACTATCCGCCATCGCTGCTTACAAGAAGAAGGCAGCAAAATCAAATTCGAAGTCGTCGTCCCCGTCTAAAGCCAAAAGGACGACCAAGAGCGGCCCTACAAAAAAGGATAAGGCACCCAAACTGAAGAGAACGAGGTCGCTCCGAAGACTGTCGCAAAGAAAACGTCTCCAAAAAAGTTGTCGACGACCACCATTATTTTTTTGTGGAAACATGTGAAAACGGTAGAACCTAGGGCAATGTCACTTCCAAAAGCCTTAGCAATTAAAATACAAGAAACCTCAACTCAATTTTTATTTGATTTTTTTTAACAAAGAAGTGAAGAAAATTTTAATTCAAGGAAAAACACGAAAACTTGTTTTCGCAAAATTACTCCAAAAGCTCTTCAACAATTTTGGCAAGCTTAGGTTTAAAATTTCGATTCAAAATCTAATTATTAGTAGTAGTAGTGTGTGGCTACCGACCACATGGTCCTTCTGCAGTGTTTTTTGTATACTTATGTTTGTTGAAATGTACTTAGTACATTTTTTAGCGATTAAAATTTGAAAATCCTCTCTTTACTTTTTGTTTCTAGAACACAGAGAAGTGTATTAAAATTTTATTTTAATAAAAATTTATCAGTTTCTATTATCATGAGCAACAGAAATTAAGGCATTAAGTTTAAAGTTTCATCTCAAAATCTTTAGCAATTAAAATATGAAAAACCTATAAATTTTTATTTTTGTTTTCTCAAAATCGAAGAAGTGTATCAAAAGTTTTGTTTTTGAAAGATGTTCAGTTTTTTTACTATCTTTATATTTTATTTGAAAATTTTGTAATTTTTTGTGTATATTTAAAGAAAAATCCGGAAAAAAAATACGAACTACGAACAAACTTCCAGTGGACAAAAAACTCCAAAGTCTCCTCAATCTTTCAACAATGAATAAAGGCTTAGAAAGTTTAAACTTACAGTTCAAAATCTTTAGCGATTAAAATTCCAAAACCCAAAAGCATTTCTATTTTTTTCTCAAAAGCGAAAAAGAGTAAAAATTTGTTTTTGAAAGATTTTTACAATCTTTATCTTTTATTTGAAAATTGCATTTTTTGTGTATCTGTAAAGGGAAAAAAATCCAAATTTACTTCAAAGCTTTGTATCTTCCAACAATGAATAAAAGCTTAAAAAGTTTAATATTTTAGTTATTTAGCAAATAAAATGCAAAAACCTAAAGAATTTTTGCAATTGTAATGTAAATTCCTAAATAAACAAGAGCTGCCAATCAACATCAACTTCCGGTGAGCAAAAAGTAGCCCAAAAGCTTTTCAGAATGTAAGAATTAAACTTAAGTTTTAGAAAACTTCAACAAGTTTAAGGTTGATTTTATTTCTCGAAAACAAAGAAGTGTATAAAATTTTTGTTTAAATAAAAATTTAGAAAACTTCAACAAGTTTAAAGTTGATTTTATTTTTCGAAAACAAAGAAGTGTATAAAAATGTTGTTTAATTGAAGGTTTTATAGAACTTCAAGAAGTTTAAAGCTGATTTTATTTCTCAAAAACAGAGAAGAGTATAAAAATTTTGTATAAATGAAAGTTGTTCACTTTTTTATCTTCATCTTTTGTTTTAAAAAATTTGTAAAATTCTTTGTATTTTTAAAGGAAACTCTTAAGGAATGAAGATGAAGTGAGCATTTACTTCCGGTTGACAAAGCTTTCCAAATCTTTAAAAAAAATTAAACAACTGATGATGGGCAAAATTACTTCAGAAGCTTTCCAGTACTTCCGGTATAGAATAAAAGCTCAAGTTTAAAGTTTTAGTCCTTTAGCGATTGAAACACAAAAATCAAGAAATGTGTGAAAATTTTGCTTTAATGAAAGTTGTTAAGTTTTTTTATTAACTTTATATTTGTTTAAAAAAAACTTATTTTTTATATTTGTAAAGAAAACTCCGGAAAAAATCAAATAAGGGTTTAAGACCAACTTTCAGCAAACAAAATTACTTGGAAACCTTTCCAGATCTTCCAAATAAGAACAAAAAGTTTAAAGTTTCTGTTCAAAATTGTTAGCTATTAAAATACCAACAATTTTATTTTGTTTTTTTTTTGAAAATCGATAATTATTATGAAAATTTTGTTTCAATGAAAGTTGTTTAAATTTTGTCATCTTTATCTTTTGTTTGAAAATTTTGTAATTTTTTTGTAGTTTTAGAGGAAAATCCACAAAACAATTAAGCGTTGCGAACAAACACCACTTTCAGAGGAAAAACTTATTCCAAAGGGTTTTCAGATCTTTTGAGAACGAAAAGGAAAAAAGAAAAACTTTTTTAAATGAAAATTTTGTTTCAAGAAAAGTTGTTCAGTTTTTCATCTTTTGTTTCATCTTTCAATTTCTGCGAAACAAAAAGGAAAATCCGATGCGAATAAACACTCACTTTTGATGGGCAAAATTACTCCAAAAACTTTGCAGCTTTTCCAAAAAATAAAACAGAAGCTTTTCAGATCTTTTGAGAACGAAAAAGAAAAAAGAAAAAGCTAAATTTGATGTTTCAGTTCAATATCTTTAGCTTTTCAGATCTTTTGACAAAGAAAAAGAAAAAAGAAAAAGCTAAATTTGATGTTTCAGTTGAATATCTTTAGCTTTTCAAATCATTTGTTTGAAAATTTTGTAATTTTTTTTTGTAGTTTTAGAGGAAAATCTACAAAACAACAAAAACAAAAAGGAAAATCCGATGCGAATAAACACTAACTTTTGATGGGCAAAATTACTCCAAAAACTTTGCAGCTTTTCGAAAGTTTCAATTCAAAATCTTTGATATACAGCGCCCCTGAAGAAAAAAATAGGATAGATGTTACATTTTGTATTCCAAACAAAGAAATAAAGAAAATAGAAAACTGATAAAGTCAAAATTTTCATTTGAAAGAAAAGCTTCAAATAAAAAAAGAGGTATTTTGTTCAAAAATTATAACAGTTTTATGAAAATCTTAAACTTCAGATTGTAGTCTATGTTGAAAACCTTTTGGAATAATTTCGTCCACTGGTGGTGGGTGTTCGTTCGAAGCCTTATTTTTGTTTTTTTTCTGCATTTTTTCTTTACAAATACTTTACAAAAAGAACTTTAAAAACTAAACAACATTTATGAAAACACAATTTCCATAGATTTCTTTGTAAAGTCAATAATTTTTGTATTCAAAAACTTAAACGTTTTCATTAAAACTGTATAAAAAAATAAGGAAAATCATTTTTTATTATTTTAATAATAAGTAATTATAGCCCAGTAATTATGCATCCTGAGGTCACGTGGCGACATCTATTAGTTTCCAATAATATTAAAAACGCTAAAAATAAGATTTTACAATATTTTCCTTCTGTTGCTATTCTGGATTCACCCAATAGGCCTCAACTCAAGATGAGTGACACAACCCAACCTCAATTGGTTTTGTCATTTTAAAACATTATTTAGTTTTAATAATATCCGTCTTAACTATTAATAAATTTAATGTTTTTTTTTTTGACATTTTTCCCAATTTCTCAACTGTTTTCTTTCGTAATATTTAAATATAGTTTAGTAGTTTCAATAAGGTCAGTGCAGTGCTAGTTCAATGTACGATACATTAATATAGGTCAACTGTAGGTAATCAATAATTTATTGGGATAGGTCAAGAGTACGCTAGTGCAATGAATAATATATTAGCTTAGGTCAAGAAAACGCTAGGGCAATGTATAGCTTATTAGGATAGGTCAAGGGTACGCTAAAATAATTAAAAACTTATTGGGATAGGTCGAGACTACAACAATGCGTAATTTATTAACCTAAGTCAAGAGTACGCAGGGACAATTAATAATTTTGTGGGATAACTAACAAGTTATTAGCATTGGTCAAAAATTCGCTAGGATAATTAACTTATTAAGATAGGTCAGAGGTACGCTAGGGTAATGAAAAATTTATTAGGATAGGTCAAGAAAAAGCTTGGATAATAAGCAGTTCATTAACTTTAGTCAGGAGTAGGTTGAAAAAATTAATAACTTATTGGGATGTGTAAAGAGCTCGCTAACGTAATTAATAACTTATTGAGATAGGTCAAAAGTACGCTACAGCAATGGATTATTTATAAGCCGAGGTGAAGAGTATGATAGAGTAGTGAATAACTAACCTTTGAACAACCCACAATACTTAATATATGTATAATTGCGTGTACCCTCGAAGTTAGAATACGATTTTAATTAGAATAAAATCGAAAATCGATAGAAATATTATTTAGATGACATCATTTATCAATATTTTTTGTTACATCTCTAGTATTCTGAGTTTCGTCTTGTTAGGATTATTACAGCAATTAGGTGGCAGCGGTCCTCTCCTTTTATGTAAGTGTGCAATTTGCTAAATAAGCAAACAATTAAAATGACTTCCTCAGCCAGTGGCGTACAATAGCAACAATTAGAAATAACAAATGTAAACGTGCGCTTATTTCACTGTATTAATGAACCGGCAAAGATTAATAATAAATGACGGACATTACTATTAGAACATGGCCGCGGCACGTAAATTAATAATTAATAATAAAATATGACATTTTCATACAGCCACTGCAAATATTTATCTTCGAAAGTAAGCACATTAAATCAAATATAAATATTCAATTAAAACAACCAGCTGCCGCCGAATTGCACCGTCGGATATCGATTGCAGCCATAAAAGTGGTAAAACCATGATGTAAAATTGTGAAATAAAATATGAGATTGTTAAAAAATACACCGCGTTTCATATTCTATAAATAGACCGCGTTAAATTGAAGCTTTTAATATTGAAATAAATTCTAAAAAGTTTATACTTTAGGTATGTTGCGACCCTCCGGAATTAATATATGTATTTGCATAGAAATTTATATAGGATTTTATTGGTCTTTCTCATTGTTAACAAAAATATAAAATGGTGATGTGGCCATCATAGTACTTTCTCTATATTTTTTTCGAAGACTATGAGGTTTGCGCAAAAAGGCTCAATTTTGAATTCTTTCCAATTACTTGTTATATAAATTTCATTTAACTCAAGTTTATTAGCAATAACAAACAAAAATGTCAAAATTATTAAGTAAAGAACTTTATTAAAAATATATTTTAACGTATGGTGGATGGGTAGCTCCTAACCCACCTTCCAATCAGTAACACATAAGCGAGGGTTTTAATTAAAAGTGGTAAAATCTAAATAAATATAACATTATTACAAAATTTAATAGATTTATTCAAACAAATTTTTCAAATAATTTTTGATGATGTTTCACTGATTGAAGGGTAGGATAGAGGCCACCCACCGACCCTACATATACAAATTAACTTTTTAATTACTGAGGCGATCACCAATAACTTTATTTACAAATTTTGAATAAAAGAAAATTGACAAAGTAAAATTTTCACCGAAAAATTTTTGAAAGTTTTAGGATTTATAAATATTCAATTAGAAAACCCTGGAACTTTTGAAAAACATTCATAATTTGTACCGGAAATTGGAGATTGTAAAGAATTTACTGGAAAATTCGAGACATCTAAAATTGCAGAAAAAGTTTTCAACTTTTGACGTATATTTCGAAAATCTGAAAAATAATGCTCGAAAGTTTTTGAATTTTAAAAAGAAAATTCTGGAACTTTCAAAAAAAATCTAGAGATTCTGATTTTATAATGAAAATATTAGAGAAGTTACTGGAAAGTTCTAAAAATTAAAGTTTACAAAGCAAATTCTGAAAGCATAGAATTAAAAAATTTGGAAATTTCTAGGATGAAAAATTGCTGGACAATCTGAAATACTTGAAGAAAATCCTAGGAAATTAGAAGACATATTCTTACATTTATAACAAGTTTTTGGATCTGTAAAAGAAATTGTTAAAATAATTTAAAACACTTGAACAAATTTTGGATTTTTGGAAATATCTGGAAAAAAGAAAATATTTGAAGTATCAGAAATTGCTGGAAAATTTAGGAATGATCGATGAAATGTTTAAATGCAAGGAAATTCTTGAAGAATGGAATAAGAGTAGTTGTAAAATCCTGGAATTTTAGAAATAAATTGCCGAAACAGTTTACTGTGCTTATTTACAAATAAATAGTTACACTCGTCATAACAAATATAGTTTTAAAGTATAACACACATCCTAGTAAGTGTAACCTCAGAATTTCAATATGAGATGGGCATTTGTTTTATAAGCCTAAAGTAAATTTGGGAATGATGAAACAAAATGAAAGGCTCTAGGAATCTAGAAAGGTACTGCTATAAATTTTCTTTAAAAAATTCAGAAAGGAGAGAAGAAATTTTGCTGGAATATTATTGAAATGTGACAAATTTAGAATGACGGAAATATTTTCAAACCTTAGAGCCTATGAATATATAAATCTAAGTCTAAAAATAATCTTGTAATTTCGGGAATCTATAAAAAAAATTATTCGAAAATTTTGAACGCATAGAAAATTCTAGAAATTTGGTGACTAGATTCCTAAAATTTTGAAATTAAATTGCTGAAAAACCTTCTAAAACAAATTTGGAAATTTGGTAGAAAAACTTTTGGTAATTCTAGTAATCTAAATAAAATTATATTATAATATTTTGGCACCTCGAAGAAAATTCTAGAAATTTGGAAGGGAAAATTCTGGAGCCATAAGAAAGAAAGAAAATTCTAGAATTCGAAAATTTTTGAAATATGGAAAATGAATTGATGAAAAATATACAATTACCTCAAAACAAAGTCAAAAAATATTGGAAAGCACTTTTGAATTAAAAATAATTAATAAAATTTGGAACTCCTCAAATAAAAAAATTAAATTTGTAACAGAAATTGGAGATTGTAAGAGAATTACAGGACAACTTTTACCATAAATTCTGGAAATCTGAAAAATAAAATCTTAAAAGTTTAGTATGTTAAAGAGAAAATTCTGGAATTTTCAAGAAAATTTTACAGGTTTCGATTTTATAATGATAAAAATTAAAGAAGTGTGTAGAAAAATCTAAATTTAAATTCTGAAAATATAGAAGAAAAAAAATTGAAAATTTTTAGGAATCTGAAAAATTGCTGGACAATTTGAAATATTTAAAGAACATTCTAAGAATTTGGAAGGGATATTCTTAGATTTCTAGCAAGTTTTTGGAAGTCCAGAGAAAAAATTGTCAGAAAAGTCGAGAAGCAAATTTTAAAAAAAATAAATTTTGCAAGGGAATTTGATAAATATAAATATTGATAAATATTTAAATATTTTTTAGAAACTTTGTAAATAAATTCCTTAAGACTGGAATAAAAGAAGCTGTAAAATTCTATAAATGTGGAAAACTTTAAAAACATGGAAAATAAATTACCAGAATAGTTTATAAGCTTAAAGCAAAGTTTGGAAATCTGATTGAAACATTCTGCCGGAAATTTTTCTTCGAGAATTTCAGATAATTGTAAAGAAAGCTTGTGGAGACTAAAAGAAACGTTACTGGAAAAGTCCACAGACATATTTACATACCTTAGAGTCTGTGAATCTATATATCTAAATCTAAAAAAATGGCAATTCTAGAAATCTATAAAGAAATAATTTGAAAATTCTGGAATAGAAAATTCTAGAAATTTGTTGAATAATTTTTAATATTTGGGAAATAAATTGCTGATAGAAAAATCTGCAAATTTGTTAGAAGAATTCTTGGTAATTCTAGGAATATAAAAACAAATTATTAGAAAATTTTGGAACCCTTGAAGAAAATTCTAGAAATTTGGAGGAACATGAAAAAAATTATTGAAATGTTGAAAATATATTGCTGGAAAATATTAAAACTTAATATAAACAATATCCAAAAATATTGTAAAACATTTTTGAAAATTTTTAGAATTGTAAATAATGAATTAGAAAATTCTCAAACCCCTGAGAAAAATTATATATTGTAAATTAATAAAGAATATATACAAGGCATTAAATCAAGCCTAGATATGATTAACTATAGAAAGTCATTTATATTTAAACTTTAATTTGGATTATGCAGGTTTTACTGTTTTTTTGCAGCAAAATCATCAACATTCAGTACTTAAAGTTATTATGAATATGTAAAGTGGGCGGGTGGCCTCTAACCCACACTCAAATCAGTTAATCATAAGCGAGTGTTTTAATTAAAAGTTGTAAAATGTAAAGAAGCAAAAAGAAAAATGGCGATCACAGTAATTTCCTTACATTTTTCTCAAAAAAGGCTATTCCTAATAATTTGCTCAATTTTAGATTCTTTACAAATAATTGTTACATAAATTTCATGTGACTCCTATAGTTTATTAGCAATAGGCAAAAAATATCAAAATATTTAGTTTTTAATTTTTTTCTCACAAATTAAGAACATTCCGAAAAACATGTTTAAATAAAACGTTTTCAGTTTCTTTTTTCCTTTAACTTTAATTTGAAAAGTTATGTAATATTTTTCAAATTTAGAAAAATATCAAGAAAATTCAAAAAGACGCTTCGAGTAAACATCCACTTCCGGTTTATGAATGTTTACCAAAAGCTTTTCAGTTCCAGTTTTAAAAGATGAAACTTTAAGTTTAAAGTTTGATGTCAAACGGATCATTCGTTTTTGAGATATAACACCCACAGACATACTCAGTCACGAAAACAATACTTCCCTTATATATTCTATATGGGGAAAGTAAAAATCGTGATGGTTTTTTAACGATAAAACCTTCATCTCAAACAGATAATTCGTTT
The DNA here is from genome assembly GCA_963969525.1 of Ontholestes murinus. Classification (NCBI taxonomy): domain Eukaryota; kingdom Metazoa; phylum Arthropoda; class Insecta; order Coleoptera; family Staphylinidae; genus Ontholestes; species Ontholestes murinus. The sequence continues at coordinate 9,292,722 of OZ018399.1, read as the reverse complement.
TTGAGATACAGCGCCCACCGACAGAAATAAGTGCAATGAACTCAGGGGAATAAAGCAGTTACTTTAATGATTAACAGTGGTTGGTAACGGTTAAAAAATCTTTTTATGATTGATACTTGCTTTGCTACATTCTTGATATATTCTATATAGGGAAAGTAATAAGACAAGTCAATAACATATTGCTTGAACTGACCCTTTATGTCAGTTATAGATTGCTACACAATCAGTGGTATATATAGTGTGTATCAATGTATTACGTACTTACAGGAGGTAAACAGTGGAAATTGCCAGTATATGCGATAGATGTCGCTACGTAACTGACGCATGCGCATACGCGATTGATTCTGATTTGTGTCTTCTATTAATATCTTTGCTGGATTTAAAAATAATAAACAAGATTGCTATTATTATTACTGTGTTTAGTTTCCACAATGCATTGCTATGTGAACGTTTGTAACCGCCGTACTGATACACTCTTTAAAGGTTGTAAAATCTATTGAATATAAATAAATAACCAATACACTGCAATTCCTAGAGCTAGTTTTAAAATATTTCCGGTCCCAGATGCACTTCATGTTTCTTTAATGGGGTTATATTCTGCAGGGCATGTATATATAATTTATAAACTGAAGATTATTTTGCAAGCCCCGGTATTTATATAAACGTATTACGCTGTGTCTTAATTACTACTATATATTTCGTCTGTTTAAGTATTCTTTCTACGATACCACTACTCATGTACTATTTAAGCGTTACTTTAACGTGAATATGTAAGCGGCGTGTATGCGCGGCCATACACCAAGGCCGAAGCACGTAAAGCACAAAAAATAATGGTTTTTACTTAGAAGCGCAGGACGTGACATCGTGTCGCAGTACGTAAGCTCGAGGTATGATCTATCGCTAAACGTTTCACTCGAACGTACGATAGCTATTTTTCGCATATTTGTTCCGTCGCATTCCGCGTTACGGAAGTTCTATCTGTTTACCATCGAATTGATATCATTTCCAGCATACGATTCCAATAATTCGCGATCAATAGTGTACATATTATAGTGCCTGCTGTTATCGTAAATACGGCGATAAAGCAAAGAGAGATTTAATGATTATAATTATCGTCTGTATAATAACGTCGGTTATTCGTGTAATAATCATATTACATAATTGTCAAATACACGGTGTTGTTGTAATTGATATTTGGGTGAATTTAAATTTAATAGAAAATATAATTCCACCTTAAATAGTCAAACACCTTGAAGGAAAGTCGTCAGTTTTATTGCTTGATATACACAAATCATTAGGATTTTTGTACAAATGTTACCTACTTAGAATTCGTACCCTCATCATTATCATAATAAAAGAGTAAAAATCAATCACTGAAAAAGGTATACCTCAAGGATCGCCTATATCTCTACTACTCTACAATATTTTCTGCTTTGATATTTATAATCCTGATTCTTCTTACTTTAAACTCTTCAAGTATTACAATTTGCCCTAATATCCTCTACAAATGCAGTACCTAAAGCTTTACCTTCCCTTCAAGACTGGTTTGCAAAATCAATCGTTGTAACTGTTAACAAATAATTATTATTTATATAAACAAAATAAGGTTATTGTATATAGTTATGGGGAAATATATATAAGTGTGTATATAAAAAAGCATTTATACATAGTTCAATTTTTCATCGTGTAAGACTGTGAAGCGCCCGCTGTCCAGATAACGCGGGGAATAAATTAAGTTTAAATTTAATTTGCAAATGCCGTTTGTTTCAGCGAATGCATGACGTCCGCAGTTTAATGTGATTAATTATTTTGTGCGGAATTTAAAAATGGCCAATTTAAAAATTTGACCCCGAATTTTATCGGATGAAACCTTGTTTAGAATAATTAGATTCATCGCGCTGACGATCAAAGTGCTCCCCCGCCAACCCCAGACATAAAATATATAAACGTTTCAAGACAGATAAAAAAATAAATATATCTTCAGAAAAATTATAGTGGTGGATGAATAAATATTTTGTGATTATAAAATAATTAAAGCTTAAACAATCGATTGATGTGAGTATTAAGTGGAAAGTTGCAAAGCGTCGAACTTTTCCACGCCGGATCTAAACTTTATTTGTATGTTACGTCCATTTAATTGTAGTTCCATAAGGACATTAAGTCTCTTTTAAGCTTATTTCTCGCTATATCAAAAGCTTCCGCGTCGGCAATTAAATGATTCTCTCGTATTATTTTATCTGAAAGAATTAACATCAAAATAAATAATTATTTATAATTTTTTCACACGTTCGTTTAATCAACGTTAAAATCCTTGATCACAAACAATAATTCGGAATTAATATTATTTTTTTTTGTATATTATATTTTATATTAAGGAATCAAATGAAATCCGGTCTTTAATTTGCATGCAGAAAGTAGTTTAGTGTTTAAAAATGTTGCGGACAAGGCTTTCTCCCGTTTTAATTGGCCCGCGCATAAAGTTACATCCCGAATTAAACTTAAGTATAACAAAAAGTTCGAAAGGGATTGTTGGCACAGAGTCCGCAGAACTTATGACGAGGGGATATAAAACCGTTTGTTATTTTTGAAATGTTTTGTTTTATATATACATTTTTATACAATACTATGTAACGTATATATACAGGGTGTATCATTACATTACAGATCACATGGTCGGATTTTTTTTCTCCATATTTTAGATGAACATCAATAATCTCAGCGTTTATTAACGTTCCATCCTATTACATCAGTCGGCGAAATGATGCTTCACATCAAACAACAACACCCGCATGTGCGCATGCACCATCATCTTTTGTTTCAGTTAACGTAGCGACATCTATCGTAACCATGTCTCTACCTGTACCCTATCTCTTCTAAAAGTTTGTAAACACTGTAGTAATACGTTTCTCCGTACTATCTCTGTAAATAATTCAAAATAAAACAATTACACTTGTAACTATTAGAGTTTAATTAATCTCTAATTAATATAAAAAAGTTTCACTACGGGTTAAGAATTTAATTCATCGTACACTTATAACTATAGGGTTAAGTGAGAATTTAATTCATCATACACTTGTAACTATAGTTTCGACAACTTTAGCTTGTTTTTGTTGTTTAGTTAAAGAAGTGATACCAACAAAGTTAATTGTTTTATTTTGAGTTATCAAAACGTGAATGCCTCTACAATAACTTATTTACCTTAATAGATAGGCGAAATAAAGCTTCATATCAAGCACATAAACAAAAACCACTTCTGCGCATGCGCCACCTTCTGCTGTTTAATTAAACGTAGCGACATCTATCGGTTATACAACTGCTTCTAATATAATTAACTTAATATTTACATTTAGATGAATAAAATTCATTAATTATATAAATCTAAACGTATATATGTAAATATGGAACGATTATGTCATTAAGAGCGATACCCATCAATTTGGAGCAATCGATAAGAAGAGCCCGCAACGCTGTAACGGTGGACCGTGCTTTTAACGTTATTTAATATTTCGTTAGAATTAGTGGTGCCGCCGCCGGAACATCCCTCAGATAATCCCCGAAATTTATTACCGGGGAAATCTTGTCGCTGATAAATCGTCAAAGCCGGCGTTGTTGCGACTCACTTTTTGACTTTGATTGTTTTATTGGTGCGGCGTAATGATCCGGCTTTTGATTTAAGTGCTTTAACTGCTTTAAAAATCCTCGGGGGAGGCTGCCGGGGGGGATTCAGACGTGAGCCGGGAGACGTGAAAGAAAGCGCGAGACTCGGAAATGATGTTGCTAAATACCGGCGTCGTATCGGAGTTCGGTCTTCGGGGATGCCTTTGTTTATCCGCTACAAATATATTACTGATATTTTCACACTTATTCTTAAATTACGTACTTTATATATTTATTAGGAGGCTAAATAATCCGGATTTCTAAACTCCACCTATCAAAGAGATAACAAGTGGTAAACCCTCTGCTGGAAGAAGAAATTTTAAACAAAACTCCAGTGTTTAATTAAGGCAGTATACCAAGAATAAGTGAAAAGGAGCAAACTTAACAAAATCTTACAAAATAAGCCTATCACAATGTGATATTAACTAAGTAAAAGTATTTTTTAGTTTTCATCTGATTAAAATGTATCACGAAGTAAGTACCTACAGCCTCAATCAGGTTATTGTTATGTTTAATGTATATCTTTCCAGTATCCTGATAATGTTTCGAAAACACTTGATATGTGCAATGTTTATGTTTGCAGCATCCTGACACGTGTTTCAAACTGACAGCTCATTATCAAAGCTAGTAACTTTGATAGTAACTTGTAAAACGTAACGAGTGTACTCCTTCACTATATTACGTTTTAAAATGAGGTATCAAGTCCGAAACACGTGTCAGAAAACTGCAAATATCATATAAACGTGAAACTATTTTTTTGCCAACAATTTTTTTTTGTAAAATGTCAAAAAAGTTTTCTCTGTTTTTAAGTTTTATTTCGTAAAATGAGTAAGAATGTGCTTGTTTAATTCACTGGGGCATTTTTTAGACGAAATTACGAGTTTTTTAATGTGTCAGTCACAGGTGACTGACAAAGCTCCAATGGCAAAAAATATGTGTTTCTCCCCGTCAGGCAATGTGTCAGTCACGGGTCTCACTCTCACAAAGATTATACATTACATTGCTTTTAAGTTTTATTCTATAAAATGAGTAAAAATGTGCTTATTTAAATCACTGGGATGCATTTTTTAGATGAAATTAGGGTTTTTTTATGTCTCACTCTCACAAACATTATATATTACATTGCTATTTTTGATGTTTCTTTTGTATTTATATTATTTTGAGTTAAGAAATTAAGATATAATATTATTATTAATAATATTAAATATACGTTCAGAAGGGCCAAATCAGGCAATTAACAATTAAGACGGAACTCGTGACTGACAACGCTAAATAGTAAGTTTAAAGTAATTACTCACTGTCAGTCATCGGTGACTGAAGTGGCCCCATTGGAATAGTTCAGTATCAGTCACCGGTGACTGACGTCGCCCCATTGGAATACTTCAGTGCCAGTCACCTGTGACTGACAATGCGGTTAACGTGTTAATAAAGCAAAACTCTTTAAACATCCGCGTTTCATCAATTTAAGTTTCGCCAAGTAACAATCTGATCAATCCAATAATTCAAATAAGTTTGAATCGCAGTAACTAACATACATCAATGTAGTAGAAAAGTTTGAAATGTTTATAGCTGAGCCTTCAAAGCTAGATTTACGGTCAGAAAACTGGACATCTTCAAATTCTAAGAATAAGAGTGTGCCTGAAAAAGCTCCAATAGCAAAAAATATGCGTTTCGCCCCGTCAGGCAATGTATCAGTCACGGGTCTCACTCTCACAAACATTATATATTACATTGCTATTTTTGATGTTTCTTTTGTATTTATATTATTTTGAGTTAAGAAATTAAGATATATTATTATTAATAATAATATTAAAAATACGTTCAGAAGGGCCAAATCAGGCAATTAACAATTAAGACGGAACTCGTGACTGACAACGCTAAATAGTAAGTAAAAAGTAGGTACTCACTGTCAGTCATCGGTGACTGACGTGGCCCCATTGGAATAGTTCAGTGTCAGTCGCCGGTGACTGACGTGGCCCCATTGGAATAGTTCAGTGTCAGTCACCGGTGACTGACAAAGCGGTTAACGTGTTATTAAAGCAAAACTCTTTAAACATCCACCTTTCATCAATTTAAGTTTCGCAAAGTAACAATCTGATCAATCCAATAATTCTACAGATTTGCGCTAAATTAATTAGATTTTTGATAAAAACTAGTGAGAGAAAAATAAAAACAAATGAAACAAAACCAAGAGTTCTTATCAACATTCTACATAATTTAGCGCAATTCTGTAGAAGCACAAGAATAAACAATCAAATGATTTGGAGAAGTTAAAAATGAAAACAAATGAAAGAAAACCAAGAGTTCTTATCAACATTCTAAATAATTTATCGGAATTCTGTAGAAGCACAAAAACAGACAATCAAATGATTTTGAGAAGTTTATTTTGAAAAATTTGTAGGTATAACATAACAATTTTTTTGAAACATTAGAAAATCAAGCAAGCAACTTCTTGTTTCTACCAACTTGACAAAGTATCTGAGATGAGCAAATGGACCAAAAACTTCTGATCAAAATATTAGAGATGTTGAACGAAATACCTTCGTTACTTTGGTAACAAAGTCTCTCCTAAAAAGGGTCCAAAAAATTAAGCGAAAGCATTTATAAATAAATCCGGATGTCCAAGAGGTTAGTTGCTCCCTCAGAATCATGGAAAAGTATGGGTTTGAGTGGAAGAACACTTTATGATTGTCAACTTCGCCCGTGCTTCATTTGTCTAAAATTTGAAATATGCTTTTTTTAATCGATTTGTTATATATGTAATTCTTAAGAAAGAAGTCGAAAGATAAATAATCAAATTAACAAGGATCTTAAAAAAATAGTTCTTCTAACTTGATTGCTTGATTTTCTGATGTTTCAAAAATTTGTAGGTATTACACATACAAAGTCTCTTCTAAAAATGGGCCGAAAAAGGAAATGAAAGCATTTGAAATATGCTTTTTTTAATCGATTTGTTATATATGTAATTCTTAAGAAAGAAGTCGAAAGATAAATAATCAAATTAACAAGGATCTTAAAAAAATAGTTCTTCTAACTTGATTGCTTGATTTTCTGATGTTTCAAAAATTTGTAGGTATTACACATACAAAGTCTCTTCTAAAAATGGGCCGAAAAAGGAAATGAAAGCATTTATAAATAAATCAGGATGTCCAAGAGAATAGTTGCTCCCTCAGAATCATGGAAATGGGTTTGAGTGGAAGAACACTTTTTGATAATGAACTCCGGCCGTGCTACTTTCGTCCAAAATTAGAAGTAGGTTTTTCTTAATTGAATTGTTGTATATGTAATTTTTAAGAAATGAGTCCAAAGATAAATAAACAAACAAAGATCTTAAAAAAATAGTGTTTCTAACTTGCTTGCTTGATTTTGTAATGTTTCAAAAATTCGTAGGTATAACACATACAAAGTCTCTTCTAAAAATGGGCCGAAAAAGGAAATGAAAGCATTTATAAATAAATTCGGATGCCCAAGAGGTTAGTTGCTCCCTCAGAATCATGGAAAAGTATGGGTTTGAGTGGAAGAACACTTTGTGATTGTGAACTCCGCACGTGCTTATTTCGTCCAAAATTTGAAGTATGTTTTTTTATTGATTTGTTGTATATGTAATTTTTAAGAAATGAGTCCAAAGATAAATAAACAAACAAGGAGCTTAAAAAAATAGTTTTTCTAAATTGATCGCTTGATTTTTTAATGTTTCAAAAATTTGTAGGTATTACACATAGAAAGTCTCTTCTAAAAAGGAGCCGAAAAAAGGAAATGAAGGCATTTATAAATAAATCCAGATATCCAAGAGGATAGTTGCTCCTTCAGAATCATGGAAAATTATGGGTTTGAGCGGAAGAACACTTTGTGATTGTAAACACCGCCCAAAATTTGAAGTATGTTTTTCTAATTGATTTGTTGTATATGTAATTTTTAAAAAAAGAAGTCCAAAGATAAATAATCAAGAATCAAAAAAAAATATTTTTCGTCGGGCAAAATGTCAAATCTTCTTCAAACGATTTCATAGACTTTGAATTAAAAAAGCATAAAGAAATAATGGAACCAAAGAAACCGCCAGGCATTTAGCTATCAAATGCGCTACTTCTAATCTCTTTTTGATGCTTTGATCAGAGATTTCGAATCCATCTGCTTGCCTTGGATAATTTAGCAAGTCTTAAACTGTTTTGTTTGTTTTCAACTTTAATTATTTCTTATTATTCCCTGGCATCAACAGCCGCAGACCGGTTTCGATCTATCTTGGATCTCGTCAGCGTAGCGCAGTTGGAGATAAGGAAATAACTTTTGCTTTAGAGCATTTAACTATCGGGGTGAACCATCAATCAAGATATTACTACGAGGAAATAATAGACTTATTGAAATTGGAAAGTCAAGGTGCCATCTATTATCTATTGCTCTAGATCCCTTTTTGAGTAGATAACCTTGATTTGTCGGTGGTTATCCACTAAAACTTGGATATAGTACAACGTTTAGACAATAGATGGCACCTTTATGGTAATATCTTATCCATTTCATCTAGCACATTAGATAATTTCCTCAAAACGATTTCATAGTCTTTAGAAGTAGTCAGATTTAATTTCGAGAAGTTTTCGTTTTTGATCTTAAATAGCTCGTCTAGCAAATTGTCCAATTTCATCAAAACGATTTCATAGAAGAACAAAAGAACATCCAGACTTCTACAAACATTATGAACAATAATATAATATATTAGGTTCTTAACTGTCAAATTTTCATGACGATGGTTGCGACCGTTACCACATAGTAGTCTAGAATATATGTCAAAGTTTCAATTTTTTAATAAAGTAACTTTATTGAGAAAACTTTAAACACTTTTCAAAAAAGTTTGTTTTCAACTAGTTTATTTAAATTTTTAATAGTTTTCTCCTCAATTTAAATTTTTCTTGTGATTATATCTTAAATATTTCAATTTAAAAATGTGCCTTTTTTTAAGTTTTCAATATTTTTTTAACCAAAATTGAATTGTTTCTTAGTAAAATATTTTTTTTTAAAAATTAGCAGATTTTAAAATGTTACTTTTATAAATTTTCAACTGGTTTATTTAATTTTTAGTGGTTTTCTTATCAATTTAAATTTTTTCGGACATCATATCCTAAATATTTCAATTTAAAAATTAGTTTTTTAAAGTTTTCAATATTTTTTTTTTAAACAAAATTCAATTGTTTTTAGTAAAATAAATTTTAAAAAAATAGCAAATTTTAAAATGTAACTTCTTTAAATTTTCAACTGGTTTATTTAAATTTTTAGTGGTTTTCTTATCAATTTTATTTTGGTCATTATATCCTAAATATGTAAAATAAAAATAATTTTAGATTTTTGGTCTAGATGGCGTTCGTATTGCGTTCCTGGATTTATTATCAAATATGGAAGTTCCAAAACCTATCTTACAAAACTATTGCTGTAATATACTGTATATTGAGTTAGCATACTCCTGACCTAATATAATATTTTGTGTATTAACTAAGCGTATTTCTGACTTATTATAATAGACTATACATAGTCTAGTGCATTTTCCATGCCAATCTGCCGTAGTCCTGACCTACCTCATTCACTTAGCGTACTCTTGACCTACCTCACGAAACAATTGCTTAAACAATATGTTGGCCTAGCGTACTCTTGACCTACCTCAAGAGACCATTACTTAAGCAATGTGTTGGTCCAGCGTACTCTTGACCTACCTCACTAAAGCTGTACATTAACCTGGTGAAGTCCTGACCTATCTTAAAAATTATGTATTAACTTAGGTCAAGATTACGCTAGGTTTATATAGAATTCTGGTTGGTTTTTAACAACGTTATGTATTTTTAAACATATTAAAATTAAGGAAACAAGAAGAAAAAACCGCAACAACTGTCATTCAGTGATGGGTATACATGCGCTTGATCAAAAATTATATACACCTATCATATTTGGGTTTATTACTTTCAAAAATAATATATTCTAAATATAACCACACAATCGTTGACAAATTATTAGCCTCGGAACGCACTCGTCCAACTCAGCCTCCCCATAAATAACATTCGTTTTCCGGACAGTTTGCATTTCCGATGTAAACAATACGAATTTTCACAAAACAATTGATTGCATATAGCCAAGTGAGTCATTGTATATACTTGTCACGCTTGAATTTCCATAACAAATAGCTGAAAAATCCGCGCTCGCTGCAGCGCTGCACACTGTATGTTTTCAATTTAAAGAAAATGACTCCATATAATAATTCATAACTGGATTACAAAACGTTTTTTCAATAAATGGGCTCGTTATTATTGCGGATTAAATTTTTATGGTTTTCATCATCACACCAAAATCGAATCAAAATTTATTATTAATAACTAACCACGCGCGAAAAAGTATTCATCCATTCCGGGTTGGATTTGATTAAATTTGTTATAAACAAACTCCGCTTTCCCCCCCACCCTCCGATTTTTTTTTCAGCCTATGCGCTAGGAATTTCATTAATTACACAAACCCTCGGTTGATGAATTATTAAAGTTGTTTGCCCTAGTAGGCAATAAAATAATCCATAGAGACAAATAGATATGAAATTGTCGGTTTTATCGCCTTGATCATTACAGCAGGATTTTAGAGTGCGGTGAAATTCTCGAAGCTGAAATGTCAACTTGTAATTATTGAATTATAGCGTGAAAATCAATAAGTCGCTCCGCAAGAATCTCACCGGTTGATTCTAGAATGTTTGTGTGAATAGGATAATCTTAAAAAATGAATAACAGAAAAAATAACAAGATAATCTTAAATATATAGTTTAAAAATAAATCTTATTAAGATTAAAAAACAAATTACTTATTATAGTAAAGTAACTGCGTGTTATAAATAGCGCAACGTATTTATTTCTCTCAAATAAACTTGTGTAAAAAAATTATGAGAAAAGAAATGAATTTACGTCAATCATCTATAGACACGAGTTTTAATCTTATACATCTCATCAGTACATTTTAGGAAACATATCGTATTTTTAAACTATTAGTTAATTTTCTACAGCCATATAAAGGAATTATAAGTATTTTCTAACGAAAATATAATAAATAAATTATTTTTGTGTGTTATTTTTAAAGATAATATTTTATTGGTACAACTAAAACGCCGATTCGCGTCCGTTTTAATGAAGTTCCCGTGTAATTACATCGGGATTATGACAAGATCTAAATCACTACAGAGCAGAAAGTTCTAAACGATCCGATTAAAGTTCAAGCCGCCCCGGTGGAATAGTTAAAAGGGCTTTATTCCGGCGAGGTGTCTCGCACGTACGCTGCTTATTTTTATATAAAAGCGCCCCTGTTATTTGTTTATCGCCTTATTTACCGTTCGATTGGAAAACATTGTTTCGCGAAAAGCGTGCGCCGGAATATTTTCAGTTTTTCCAATGTTTACCCCTTTGGATTGAATAGACGCCTGCTGAAACTTTGATGAGCTCGAACTATACTGCGAAGTTTTCTCGCTCGCATATCTGCTAAATCCAGACATTAGAATTTATCGCTACACAAAAATACACGATTCGGAATGTACTCGCGAGTTGCCCGTGTTCTACACACTATTTTTGAGCGTGATAAATTATTCTCTGAAGCAGAAACTTGTTTCGGTATTTTGTAAGGAATTCGCGTCGTCGCCAGAAGAGAAAAAAAACTGTAATATTAAAGCACGCACAACAAGTTGAATAAAACTGTGGTGGTAAAAGTTTTAACTGTAAATTATCCGTTTTTCGTAGACTGCGTTCGTTTATTCTACCTGTGACAGACGTGGGGGTGCGAAACCTTTCCAAAGGGGGAGATTTTCACGACAAAACGTCTTAACTTTATAAGATAAATGACGTTATGCCTCGTACAGATTAGATAAGAGCTAACGTTGAATTTCATTCATTTCGCAGTCCAATTTGAGCCCTTTAAATATAAATCTAATCGAAACTTCCACGGCGACACCCCACTCGTTCTGCGTGTGTGATCCTTGTATCGTTATTAACTTATAATTGACTTCTTGAGGCGTAATACGGCTTAATTTGTTCCGGTAATTATTGCCGACGTTATATAATCAATTACGGCTGATGGATACGAATTGAAGATCTATCGCAATGAAACGTTATTAACGTAAAAATTTAATTCGGCGTGTTTCTGCTTTTCACCCAACATCAGGTTGATATACGAGGGTCGATCAATAAATCCAGGTGTAAGGAATAAAGAGGCAAGTTTTCCATAATGTTTGTCTACTTTCAACGTTATCTACTTTTAGTACAACACTAAGTGTGCAAAAAAAATCAGATCACCTTCGAAACAGAAGAGTATTTTGATTTTGACATCAAGTTAATATACGAAGGTCGATCAATAAATCCCAGTGTAAGGAATGGAGAGGCAAATTTTTCACAATTTTTGTGTTTTCAACGTAATCTACTTTTAGTACAACACAAAATGGGTAAAAAATCAGCTCACCTTCGAAACGGAAGAGTATTTTGATTTTGACAACTCGTATTTTTTGGAGAGGTTAAAAAATGGCAGAAAAATGTGTTGTACTAAAAGAAGATTACATTGAAAAGAGACAAAAATTATTCATGGCATCACATCAGCCATCATAATCAACACTGACGAGATATATAAAGACTGACAACTCCAGGCTGAAAGACCGCTGGTCGATAGTCATTTAACAGTCTAACCCACTAACATTATCTATCATACATGTATGATATTTATTTTTGTTATACTTTTGTTTGTTAATAAAGATCTTGTATATATATATATAGACAAAAATTATGAAAAAACGCCTCTTCATTCTTTAACCGGGATTTATTGATCGACTCTCGTATATTAAAATGATGGGGACACAAAATAAAAACCAGCGGAATTAAATAACTTGTGTGAGGCATGCGTGTTTATAGAAACATGCTGAATTAAATAACTTATATGAGGCTTGCAGAATTTATTAACCAACCCTCGTATATTAACCTGATGGTGAGTAAAAAAGAGAAATGTATAAACCTTTCTCTTACATTACATTAAAATATATTTTGCATAAAATCCAAAAAATTTAAAGTTCAATAAATAGAAAAACATGTTTAGGACATGAAAAATAATGAAATAATATTGTAATCTTGATTCAGAGACAAATATTACGAATAGAATATTTAAAATGAAGGGGCTAATGCATGTTACGTTCAGGGACCGTGCTCTGGAAGTTGTAAAGATAAATTAAAGCCGAAACGACGCAATATCAAAGAGCATGCAGGTGTTTAGAAACTCCCCGAAGAGCGCTAATTATGATAATTAAAATAAATCGCGACATAAACACCGTACGTTTGTGTGTTTTGATAACATTACTTACTACAATAGTTCTTAATTAACTCGAAAAACAACAAAATTCGATTTGCAATAACTTATCATACGATGAATTAAATTCTCACTTAACTCGTAATAAAACCTGTGTATGTTAACTAGAAGATTAATTAAAACACTTGGTTATATAGTGAAACAAAATCAAGCGTTTTAATTAATCTTCGAATTAAGTTATGATAAATTGAAAATTAATAAAAGCTTTATAAGCTTGTTTCAATTATATATTGTTTCGACTCAAAATCATTATCAGGAATGATGTATAAAACGATAATTTATAGGTTATGTTCTATAAAACAGCTTTGAATCTTGATAATTGCATTAAGCCGAAACTAGTTGAAAAATTGCAATAGATAGATGAAAAGTATTTAGTTTTATATATAAATGTAGTTATTTAATTATGTGATGTTTAAGCGAATAATTAGAAATAAATACAGGAGAAGAATGCAACTTTAAAATAAATTGTTTCGCCTTTCCACTTATTATTTTTTATGTATATGTAGATGGGTTGTAAAACAACAAAATGTGTCTAGCTTTCATGGCTCGTTTGAACGTTCAATCCAACTTTTACGATTTTCTCGAGGTAACGACTATCCGGGCGGACGATTAGAAAATATAAAAATACTTTTAAATCCGTGCAGTTAGTACAGCAAACTAATCCAAAAATTTAAAAAGAAACTACACGCATATCTATTGATAATTTAAACAGAAGAATTGGTTCTTAGAGTAAGAATTAACATAGTAATAACAGCTCTACGTAATTGTAAAAACATATTGTCGGTATTTATATTTTAAAATATGGTGGATGCGCCGGGTATTAAATCAAATTTTTAATATTTTTTTGGAATAAACAATTAGACAAAATAAAAATCCTTTTAAATGTCTATATTTATTATAGCATTCTACTTTAAAACTTTTAAAAATCTCATAGTTTTCGAGAAAAATATAGGAAAATTACTTATTAGACATATAACCATTTGTTACTAGGCCAAATGTCTATATTTAAGGTGCGTGGATTAACTCTAACCCACCCTTCAATTAATAATTTTTAGGTAAAAAATGAAACTGATAGAAAATTATGAAAGTGATTAAATTAAATTCCAAATTCACTTCTTCTGGCGTAAGTTTTTGGGATTTGAGGGTGGGATTGTGGCCACCCACCCACCCTACATATGCATATAAACCTCATCTACTGATCAGCGTTTAGTATTTAGTGAAACAAACAGTGGAATCGTTGATTAACGTAGCAATTAATAATATTGAGACAAAAAAAGTGATTTTAAATTAAATTCCTAATTCACTTCTTCTGGCGTAATTTTTGGCATTGGAGGGTGGGATAGTGGCCACCCACCCACCCTACATATGCATATTAACCTCACCCACTAATCAGCGTTTAGTTTTCAGTGAAACAAACAGTGGAAACGTTGATTAACTTAGCAAAAATCATCAGCACGGTTACAACTGAAATAAATAAGTATATGTAGGGTGGGTGGGTGGCCTCTGACATACCTTACAATCAGTAAAACATACGCGAGTGTTTTGTAATTGAATTACTTAATTACTACTAAAAATATCGATACAAATATTGTCAGGTAAATTATTTTATTTGTAAATTATTAAATTACAGAATTATGAAACTGAATCAATTAAATTCTTAATTCACTTCTTCTGGCGTAAGTTTTTGAGATTGGAGGGTGGGATAGTGGCCACCCACCCACCCTACATATACATATTAACCTCACTCACTGATCGGCGTTTAGTTTTCAGGGAAACAAAACAGTGGAAACGTTGATTAACTTAGCAAAAATTATCAGCAGTGTTACAACTGAAATAAATAAGTATAGGTAGGGTGGGTGGGTGGCCTCTAACACACCTTACAATCAGTAAAACATACGCGAGTGTTTTGTAATTTAATTACTTAATTACTACCAAAAATATCGATATAAATGTTGTCAGGTGAATTACTTTATTTGTAAATTATTAAATTACAGAATTATGAAAGTGATTAAATTAAATTTTTAATTCCCTTCTTCTGGCGTAAGTTTTGGGGTTGAAGGGTGGGATAGTGGCCACCCACCCACCCTACATATGCATATTAACCTCATCTACTGATAAGGGTTGAGTTTCCGGAGAAACAAACATTGAAAACGTTAATTAAATTAGCAAAACTCACCAGCAGTGTAACCTAAACTTAATAGATATATGTAGGGTGGGTGGGTGGCTTCGGACTCACCCTCCAATCACTAAAACATGCGCCAGGGTTTTTCTGTCCAATTAATTAATTATTACAAAAGAAAAATAAAAAAAATGTTTAGTGGTAAGTTTTGTAAACTTTTGAGACAACTATATTAGCTAGAGGGTGGGTTAAAAGAGACTCATTTACCCTACATATACTATTCCATTTTTACTCTAAATATACTATTACATTCAAGCTAAAACATTGCATTATATTTTTTAACAGCATTAAAAGAAATAGTGTCTGTTACCAAGTATAAGTTAAAAAATAGAGGCTTGAAGGCTAAATTTAAATATTTAAGTTACGTGGGTGGGTTTTGACCCACCCTATAATTATTAATATTTAGCCAAAAACATAATTAGGAAACTGATTTTATTAAATTTTTAATTCATATCTTCTCGCGTATGTTTTGAAATTGGAGGGTGGAATAGTGGCCACCCACCCACCCTACATATGCACATTAAACCCACCCACTGATCAGCGTTTGATTTTCAGGAAAACAAACTGTTAAAGCGTTGATTAAACTAGCAAAAATCATCAGCAGTGTTGTACCTGAAATTAATAGATATATGTAGGGTGGGTGGGTGGCCTCGGACCTACCCTCCAATCAGTAAAACCTACGCGACGGTTTTGCAATTTAATTAATTAATTACTACCAAAATAATTGATACAAATTTTGTCAGAATCATAAATTCATTAGTAATGTTTTCTTTTTAACGTTAATTAAAATGTATTAATTGGAAGGTGGATTAAATGCTACGCATACACCCTACTTATAAGAAAATGGCTTGAATGCCAAATGTATATATTTAAGGTCTAATCCACCCTCCAATTAATAATATTTTGGCTAAACGCAAAAAGAGAAAATTATGAAATTGATTTAAAAAAATTAATTCTTAATTTACTTCTTCTGGGGCAAGTTTTGGGATTGGAGGGTGGGATAGTGGCCACCCACCCACCCTACATATGCATATTAACCTCATCTACTGATTAGCGTTGAGTTTCCCGAGAAACAAACAGTGAAAGCGTTAATTAAATTAGCAAAAATCACCAGCAGTATTACCTAAACTTAATAGACATATGTAGGGTGGGTGGGTGTCCTCAGACTCACCCTCCAATCACTAAAACTTGCGCCAGGTTTTTTCTGTCCAATTAATTAATTATTACGAAAGAAAATCGATAAAAAATTTCTTGGATGCATAATTAAATTTGTAGTGGATATTTTTGTAAACTCTTGAGACAAGTGTATTAGCATAAGGGTGGATTAAAAGACACTCATCCACCCTACATATACATATACATATAAATTATAGAATTATGAAACTGATTAAATTAAATCCTTTATTCACTTCTTCGGGCGTAAGTTTTGGGATTGAAGGGTGGGATAGAGGCTTAAAGGGTAATTTAAAATTTTTAAGTTACGTGGATGGATTCTAACCCACCCTCCAATTAATAATATTTAGGCAAAAACATGAAAAAAATTCAGAATTAGAAAACTGATTTTATTAAAGTTTAATTCACATCTTCTCGCGTATGTTTTGAAATTGGAGGGTGGAATAGTGGCCCACCCACCCTACATATGCACATTAACCCCACCCACTGATCAGGGTTTAATTTTCAGGAAAACAAACTGTAAAAGCGTTGATTAAACTAGCAAAAATCATCAGCAGTGTTGCACCTGAAATTAATAGATATATGTAGGGTGGGTGGGTGGCCTCAGACCTACCCTCCAATTAGTAAAACCTACACAACGACTTTGCAATTTAATTAATTAATTACTAACAAAAAAATGGATACAAATTTGGTCAGAATCAAAAATTCATTAATAATGTTTTCTTTTTAACGTTAATTAAAATGCATTAATTGGAAGGTGGATTAAAAGCTACGCATACATCCTATTTATAAGAAAATGGCTTGAATGCCAAATGCATATATTTAAGGTCTAATCCACCCTCCAATTAATAATATTTTGGCTAAACACGAAAAAGAGAAAATTGTGGAACTGATTTAAAAAATTTAATTCTTAATTTACTTCTTCTGGAGTAAGTTTTGGGATTGGAGGGTACATATACTATTCCATCCCCACCCTAAATATACTATTTCATTCAAGCTAAAACATTGCATTATATTTTTTAACAACATTAAAACGAATAGTGTTTGTTACCAAGTAAAAATTTAAAAAAATGAGGCTTAAAGGCTTAATTTAAATATTTATGTTACGTGGGTGTATTCTAACCCACCCTCCAATTAATAATATTTAGCCAAAAACATAAAACAGATTCAGAATTAGAAACCTGATTTTATTAAGTTTTTAATTCACATCATCTTGCGTATGTTTTGAAATTGGATGGTGGAATTGTGGCCACCCACCCACCCTACATATGCACATTAACACTACACACTGATCAGCGTTTGATTTTCAGGAAAACAAATTCTGAAAGCGTTGATTAAAGTAGCAAAAATCATCAGCAGTGTTGTACCTGAAATTAATAGATATATGTAGGGTGGGTGGGTGGCCTCAGACCTACCCTCCAATCAGTAAAACCTACACAACGACTTTGCAATTTAATTAATTAATTACTAACAAAAGAATGGATACAAATTTTGTCAGAATCATAAATTCATTAGTAATGTTTTCTTTTTAACTTTAATTAAAATTAATTTAAAAAGCTACGCATACACCCTACTTATAATGCCAAATGTATATATTTAAGGTATAATCCACCCTCCAATTAATAATATTTAGGCTAAACACAAAAAATATATCAAACCGATTAAATTCAATCCTTAATTTACTTCTTCTGGTGTAAGTTTTGGGATTGGAGGGTGGGATAGTGGCCACCCACCCACCCTACATATACATATTAATCTCATCTACTGATCAGCGTTTAGTTTCTTAGAAAACAAACAGTGAAAGCGTTTATTGAATTAGCAAACAATAATCAGAAGTGTTTTATCTAAAATTAATAAATATATGTAGGGTGGGTGGGTTCAATATTACACCCTCCAATAAATAAAATATACGAGAGGGATTTATTGTTTATTTATATAATTTTTACTAAAAAAAATCAATAACGAATTGGTCATTTGTTATTGTATTAATTTTTTATTTCTTTCGCGTAAGTTTTGGAATTGGAGGGTGGGATAGAGACCACCCACCCACCCTACATATACAAATTAACATCATCCGCTGATCAGCGTTTAGTTTCCAGGGTAACAAACAGTAAAAGCGTTAATTAATTTAACAAAAATCATCAGCAGAGTTATACTTAAAATAAATGCATATATGTAGGGTGGGCGGGTGGCCTCAGACCTACCCTCCAATCAGTAAAACATACGCAAGGGTTCTGCAATTTAATTAATTAATTACTAGAAAAAATTTAATAATAAAAATTTGCCTGATGCACAATTTTATTTGTAGTGGATTTTATTACTTTCTCAAAATATCTGTTTTGAGGTCTTCCACAAATTTTTGAAAAAAAATTGTGACTGTGTTTGTATGTGTCTGTTGGTGGGCGCTGTATCTCAAAAACGAATGATCCTTTTGAGATGAAACTTTAAACTCACAATTTTATGGTTAAAAACTAGAAACTAGAAAGCTTTTGGTTAACATTCATAAATCGGAAGTGGATGTTTACTCGAGACGTTTCATTTTCTTTTTTCGATTTTTTTTTTCTAAATTTGAAAGATATTACATAGCTTTTCAAACAAAAGTTAAAGAGAATAAGAAACTGAACAAGTTTTATCAAAACATGTTTTTCATAAAGTTCTTAACTTGCGAGAAAAAAAGTGGATGTTTACTCGAGGAGCTTTTTTTTCTTTTTTCGATTTTTTTCTAAATTTGAAAAATATTAAATAACTGTTCAAACAAAAGTTAAAGCGAATGAAAAACTGAACAAATTTTATTAAAACATTTTTTTCATAAAGTTCTTAACTTGCGAGAAAAAAATTAAAAATTAATACTTTTAATATTTTTTACCTATTGCTAATAAACTATAGCAATTGAATGAAAGTTATATAAGAAGTAATTGTAAAGAAATCAAAATTGAGCAAACTTTCGAGAAAAATATATACACATCACAATTTATAATTTTGGTGTGTAATATATGGTGGATGCGCCGGGTATTAGTTATGTATATATATATAGTTCTATAAAGTTTGAGATATTTTCAGTATAAAACACGCGTGGCTATAAGAAAACATAATTTTATGCCCGAATGCAGATATCTTCAGTATAAAACACGTGTGGGCATAAGAAAACAATTACCACGAACGGAGCAGATCCCTGTTAATCCCACGAGTGGATGTGAGATGTTAATTAATTTTTTACCACCTATCCCCTTTATTAATGCAATCAAGGCCCCGTTCCGTGACAAACTGCAAACAAAATGCAACACGGCATTAGCATAATTAAGGCGTCGGCGCGGGTGCAATTTTCCTGTCAAACTTGTTACGTCCTGGGAACAAATCAAAAAGGCGACTTCTTTGCCTCGCCGACGGGACGTTAAATCCGGGCGTTATGAAAGATTACGCGATTAGTCGCCGTGGCAAATTGATTTAATCGCGAATTAATTATTTAATTAAATCCCCGATCTTTTTATAGGCGGCTTTTATGGTGCTCGCGAGGAGGAGGTGGGGGGGGGAATCATTTATTTATGCAATAAATCCCGAAATGCGACCGTTGCTACAGCGTGAGGCCGAGGAGTTCCCCTCCAGGAAAAAAATTAAATATATAAGGGATGTTTGAAAGCATTTCCATATCAACTTTTAATGCTATGCACACCGGAAATGAATTATTCAAATAGGTCGCGACACATTCTGACAAGTTTTACCTCTAGACGTAAACCATTAAAATTGTAAGTGAATGCTTATTACTCTACTTCTGATCCAGTTAAAGTAATGCGTTTAAAAAAATATAGATTAAATATTTGATCGAGCGTATGTATACCTTATCCCATATGGCAAAAGGTCGAATTAAATGAACTAAGCACACAATAAACTGCATAGTTCATTAAACTCGTCTGTATCCCAAGATTTTCAATCAATTTTTTCTCGCTTCGAATAACTTTTAACATTCTTTCAGTTAGTTACTTGAATTTTCATGCCGACCGCTGAGTTTCTGCAATTTCGGTTTCGCCGGGTCATCATATTTCAACATTTTTTTTTTGCCCCAGCAATATTACTAATCGAACCCCGTAGTCAGCACGCTCGGATTCCGCCAATCACGAGCTCTCGATGCGTGCATGTTTCACGTTACTCCAAGAACCATTACTTCCAATTATCGCAAATTGTACGCAAATACCGGGCGTTCTCAGATAAATCTTACGGTTTACATTCCCACTCCGACAATTACGGTCCACAAATGTTTAACTAGTTAATAATAGAGCTTATCGATTTAATCGGTTTTTAACGCGTGCACCGCTGACGAGCCCAGCTCGTGTCATTTGTAATAAATTATTTATCTGGGAAACGGTTAAACTTACATTTAGCTTCGGCAAACAGAAAAAAAAACGAGTAATTTACATTTTGTCTATTGGGGTGGTGGATTATCATCAATCTTCCTGTCACAGTAATAGAATTATTTTAACGTATCGCGTGAAATAATTAGGATGTCGTTCTTCTACTGACCTATTTATGTTATATTTTATATTTTTACTTTCCCTATATAGAATATTACCTTACAATCAGTAATCAGTAAGTAAAACATCGTCAAAAATTTATGAAAAATTTACAATTTAGAAAGCATAAAAACTAAAAGCATAATTCTAGAGCTATTTAAAAATCTGTGAAATGTTAAGCACTATGAAATTTAACGTAAGAGATAGGGCATATTATCCCTCAGAGTTATGGAACTAATAATGGGATGATCTCGGATCTAGATCTTCGATTTTTGGAAGAATGTTCGTATTCATACAAACCGTTTAAACGGACGAAACACCGTACTGATGTACTGATATACCCTCAGGGATGTTTCTTGAGGTATCCTACCGACTGCGCCAGTTACAAAAACAATCAGACAAGAGAAGCAAATTTTAATGTTACAATTATCAAAAATATAATACTTTGCTATGAAAAGCAACTTTTGAGTATTAAAAAAAACAGTTAATTAACAAATATACTACAATATAAATAACACAGTTGTATCCTTTCTTCACACGATATCCAAAAAACAAACATCGATTACTATAATGCATTTCTGTTTTAATAATGTAAATATAGTTATGATGGTTTTGATAGTAATATTTAATCATTTTCTTGTATAGAAGGCATTGTCACATATTTTCTCCTAAACAAAATAATTAAATGGTCCTCGATGTGTAAATCCCCATTTACGTTTTCTCCAGTTTTAATCCTCTTTAAAATCAATTCAGAGTGAAGGGTAGAGCAGTGGGGTTAGTGAAATATTACTACAATGGAAGATATACGACCTTGCATATAACGTAGGGATAGGGAAAGCCATCAAACCGATCTCAGGAACGGATTTGAACCTGTATACCCCAGAATAGAGTGTTTACGGCTCAATAAACGTGTACAACAACTTGCACCAGAAAGGAACTATATTTATTACGATCAAATGCAAGTAGAAATTATATCTATTATAAGTTTTTTACTATTTCTAGATATTAGTGTAAATACTAATTTTTAAATTAGTAAGATTTTAATATATTTAATACTAATTTTGTTAGTTGATGACTTTACAGATTCAGATTTACATGTTTTAAAATTGAAATGCCCTCTTACGTATAATTAAAAAATTTTAGGAGTGTCGCTCACACGTACACAAGTTTTGCCGTAATGCAAAAATCGTTATTTTTTATGTGCCGGGGAGTGTTCGCGAACTTCTCCCGTCTTTGTTATGCAAATGTATTGGGGGCATAATTCATGGGAGTTGTAGGGAACCCTTTTTCAAGCAAAACGTCACGGGCTGAAGGAAATTGCGGATATTAAGCGCAATTATTCCGTCTGATTAAATTTGCAACAACATCGGACGGCGCTGCCTAAATATTTTATCGATGCAAAAACGCGAATAGACGAGCCGAAAAAAAAAAAAAGGAAAAGTTGACGGGCTGTAAAATTACGCCGCGAATTACACGGGGACGTGTGAAAAATATAAACAAGTAATGACGGTCTTAAGTGCGAGAGGTTAGGCCCTTCCATCAGGAATCATAAATTCACTTTAACAGCCTGGCGATGTGAATTTGTTTCCTGCAGATGTGAATCAAACGGAATCCTGCATGCACTCGCCGACAAGTGGCAAACCTGGTGATTTTTCTTCAATAAGACATTTATTGGGAATAGAAAATTCAAGGCACATAAAATCTATGTTATTTGAATATTACTTTCAAGTTTATTTGATAATAATTTATCTTCATCAGCGTTAAAAATATCGTGTAATTTTAATAACAACACGCAATTAATTACGCCCCGGAGTCAATTTTTCGATCAGGTCCGGGACATAAAGAAGGAAGGCCCTTAATTCACCCGAGACTTATAAAACGCGGAAAAAAAAGGCCATTCTATCAATTTCCTGTTGAGCACGAGACTAACTTAAAATCGATGATACCGCTGGTACCTCTTCAGTTGTTGCACAGCTAGTTGGCAGCCTCCCTCAATATTTCGCGTGTTTATTACGCGACGATTCCACGTGGAAAGGGCAAAGGGCCGTATTTCACCCTCATTGTTTCGCGGGACGTGCATTGAGGTTCCTTCCGAAAGGACCTAACGAATGCGGCCAACATTTATTATTCCCATGCCTAACTTCCATCCGTAAACTGTCCGATTTTACGTCCGCTCCAGTTCACGTGTTTAAATAAATAATTATGATCGCGCATCGCGAAGGGCGCGGAGAATAAATTCCACGAAACCAAATTAACAGAACGCGGAATAAATTTCAGATTATTCGCTTATCAGCAATTACGAACCTCGGCGTTTAAAGAATAATTACCCCCGTCAGCCACAAAACGGCAAGGGATTTATTGATATATTCAACGATATGTGTCATCAGATCTAATCCTAACCACAAAATCCTCCCTTATAAGGAAAGCTGACTATTGCTTAATATAGCCTTTCAAATAATGGTGATCTGTAGAATTGTAAATCTATCTTCTTCAGTTACGTTTTGTGTATTTAGACGAAGTAGTTTCTAATTGTGTTCACTCTTGGAAACTAGATCCAACTCGTCAGGTCAGAAACTTCGCAACAAATCTGTACTTGACATGAACTCTTCAGAAAACTATGTCCGCTAATGAGGAAAATGGTTTGATGGTTTAGATAACACTCTTCTTAGAAACTATATTGAATAATACGACAAACCTTCATTTCTTCATTCACAGATCAAATAATACTATGTAATAAATGTAATTATTATCAGCTAAGTAATAATTATTCAAATACTTAGGTGGTTTATTGCATAAATACTTTATATGAATATATTTATTAAGTTACAGCGCGAATAATATTTTTGATAAATACCGTTTCAGCCTGGAGAGGCGACGTGTTTTTGCAATTTTGGAGCAGCCCTTTATTGCGGGACTTGAGGCGTCCTTCGCGAATATCCGCCATTTACGCCAGAATATACTTTAACAATAAATCATACGACTGCTCCCATATGCGGATTTATTGTTGAGGTTTCCGCGGCGTGTAATTTTCAATTCGGCAAAACAAAAATAAAACCGCTTACCGAATATTCGCATGTAGCTCAATAGTCGTATTTGGCCGTGCATTCATCTGCGGAATTTATATGACGTTTTGATGCACGAAACAATTGAAATAGCAAGAACCGACATAATCATACGTTCAGTTTTTATTATTCGATAAAAACAATTATACAAAAATAGAATCTATCAAACGTCTCGCTTGACAGCTTCATAGGAATACGCAGTTAAGAACGCCGAGTATCATTTGTAACGCGTTAGTAGACACGTGTTTCATACCCTTCTTACTCATGCGAAGGCTGTGCTAAATTCCCAACCTTTGTATTCTCAGGATCTCATTGTATTTATACCAGATCATTTTAATAATATATAATTATCAGTAAATACGTTGTATTCCTATAATTTCCTTATAGATTTAATCTAAAGCATTTGGATTCGAATATTCGATTTTAAAAGTATCTTCAAGCGCCACGATAAAACACAACCACCTATATAACAGCTGGTAGTACGTGGTTATGGGGTAATAAAAAGATGCATAAAGCTGGAAGACTTAATACGGCTTAGCGTAGCATTCGAAGGTCGTTAAGCTCCGAACGTCGGCCGGTGTATCGCGTTAGGCAGAAAAAGTAAGCGCAGAAGCTCGCCGAGAGGATTCCCAGCATGAAGTTAAAAACATCAGGCAAATTAGCTGATACACAAATGAAAGAGGCCATTATCGGGACGGCTTTTTGATGTCCAAGACCGTATGGAAATGCCGGTCTTCCGTCCGTAAAACGTTTCCATCTTTATTACGGGCCGGCACTCCTGAATTTTTTGTGAGCGTACGCGCATATTAAAGCGACCTGGATACATACACGAAATAAATATATACTAACTCTTAATTATTTTCAATTACATTATGGACCACGCGGGGCCGGGCTTTAATGGCCGAAAACGTCTGCCGCGCCACCCCGGCATTGCTAGATCGTTTTTCAAATTAAAACAAGATATTCTCGCAACCCTCATTCCGTTTATCAGTGCGGGAAATATATGGAAAATAAAAAAAAAACGAGCGGCCCAAAATACAATTAACTTTTCCACTCGAGCGTGCCCGCTGCCCGAGAGAGTTTTTATTTATTTTGCGAACTTCTTCTTAGGTATCATTTTAATATCACTCCATCTTTCACGTTACCGCTTCTTTTTTTATCGGCGACATTAATTAATTCATCGCTTATATTCAAATCCTTATTTAAAGTTTGATTTACTTTCTTAAGTACAAAATAATATTCCTCGTGGTTATACAAAAAGCCAAAAATGTTACCTCCTTAAAATTCCACCATTAAAAAAATCCATCAAATAAATCCCTTAAAGTTCAAAACAATAACTCTTCTTCCCTCATTTTACCCTTCAACAAGGTCTACCTCAAGGATCCCATATATCTCCAGTACTCATAACATTTTCTGCTTTGAAATTTACAACCCTGATCCTCTTTACTTTAATCCCCTTGCAATTTGCAGATGATATGGTGTAATCTTGACCTATCCAATAAATTATCGTTTACCCTAAGCTAATTTATATTTTATTGCCTTAGCGTAATAAATTATTAATTATCTTAATGTATTCTTAACATATCCTAATAAATTATTCATTACCCTAGCGTACTCCTGACCTATCCTAATAAATTATTTATCACCCTAGCGTACTCTTGACCTACGCTAATAATTTATTCATAACCCTGGCGTACTCTTGACCTACCTCAATAAATGTTGTATTGACCTAACGTAATGTTGACTTATCTGAATAAATTAATTAATACCTTAGCGTACTTTTGACCTATCCCACTAAATCATGAATTGCCCTTGTGTATTTCTGATCTATATTAATAATCAATTTCGGTCACATACAAACAGAATTTTGGCTTAATTTGCAAAATTGAATCTAGGTTGCAAGTTTCTAAAAATAA
This sequence comes from Ontholestes murinus, assembly GCA_963969525.1. Taxonomy (NCBI): domain Eukaryota; kingdom Metazoa; phylum Arthropoda; class Insecta; order Coleoptera; family Staphylinidae; genus Ontholestes; species Ontholestes murinus. The sequence continues at coordinate 9,266,883 of OZ018399.1, read as the reverse complement.
AATTATTGTCGCAGTGTACTCTTAACCTACGGCAAATAATTATTTAATACCCTAGCATATTGTTGGCCTAAGCTAATAAATTATTTATGGTGCTAGCGTACTTTCGACTTATCCCAAAAAATTATTTATTGCTTTAAAAAAGTAATAATTGTATGATACCAAAAATAAACAGATGAAAATTACAAAAATCGGTTAAAATTAGCAGATTTGGCTAATGATATTGCCACTATTACCGCCATAAAGAAGTTAACAACAACAAAAAATATATAAATATTACCATATAGATTTTGCTTTGTAAACACTTTCAACAATATAAATATTACTAAACTCAACTGCAAGTTTACAAAAATGTAAAATTTATACACATTTAAAGAAAATACTATCCTAGCGTGTTCTTGACCTACCCCAATTAAATAATTATTGTCCTAGCGTACTCTTGACCTATCTCAATAAGTTATTCATTGTCCTAGTTTACTTCTGACCTATCCTAATTAATTATTCATTGCTCTAGCGTACTTTTAACTTATCACAATAAATTATTTATTCGTTTGAAACTTCACCAAAACATGCAATTTGTTTTATAAGAAGCCAAAACGAGGAAATTACAAAAATCAGTTAAAATCAACAAATTGTGCTAATTAACAATCCTGCCACTGCCAAAATTTAGCTAACAGCATAAAAAATATAAATATTACCAAATATGCTAGTGGATATTGAACAAAGGTAAGTTAACAGTAGCAACTATACAAATATAACTAAACCCGGTTAAGTTTCCAAATATATAAAGTTTATAAAAATCATACTGTTGACCTATCCAACGAATTATTCATTGCCCTAGCGTACTCTTGACCTACACTAATAAATTATCAATTGATCTACTATTCTCTTGACCTACCCAATAAAATATTCGTTGTTTAGCGCACGCTTGGCCTATATCAATTAATTATTTTTTGCCCTAGCGTATTCTTAACCTACCCCAATAATTATTAATTGGCCTAGGGTACTCCTGACCTACCCTAATTAATTATTTATTACTCTAGCGTACTCCTGACTCAGTCTGGTAAACCATTCGTTATGCTAGCATACTTTTGACTTATCACAAAAAATTAGTAATTTCGTTGAAAATATAGCAAAACATATAATTGTATGATACCAAAAAAACAAAATTGAGGTTGAAATCAGTAGATTGTGCTAATGGACATTGCTGCCACTGACAAAAATTTGTTAACAGAATAAAAAATATAAATATTGTCAAAGTCAGAATGTAAATACTACTAATAATGAAGTATAAAAAGTGTAAATTAAATATTGATTTACAGCTGCAGTATTAATGAAATGTATTAAAATAAAAATATATTAAACTCTTTTAGGTGGTTGTAGAAAATTAACTAATGATTTTAAAATATTACTAAACTCGCTTGCCAGTTTCTAAAACTAAAAATTTAAAAAATATTATCCTAGCGTACACCTATTCCAATTATTTATTCATTACTGTAGCGAACTCTTGACCTAGGCTAATAAATTACTAATTGTCCTACTGTACTCTTGACCTACTTAATAAATAATTCGTTGCCTCGCCTTGTTCTGGACCTATTCCAAACAATTATTTATTGCCCTGGCGTACTCTTGACCTATCCCAACAATTTGGGACCTACACTGCCGAGCATAGGGTAAATCCATTATTTCAACTTATTTTAGAAATTTTCAATTTTTACGTGTTTTTTTTTCGATTGTAACAGTCGACTACCTGATTGCTTGAATAAAAAAATAAATTTTTGTTATTTAAAGTTTATTGAAAGTACTGAAATTTGATTTAATAAGTAATGAAAATGAACAAGTTTACTTTGATATGTTTCTTTTGAAACAAAAGCAAGTTTAAGAACAGCATAGTTTTTATTTCTGTGGTGTTATCTGTTAATTGCAAGTTGTTTGTCATAAATCAGCATAAATCCTATTGTTGCATGAATTGTGGCGTCTTTAGAAGACAATTTTAAAATACTACTAAACCTTGAAAGTTTTCAAAAATATAAAGTTTATAAAAATTAAATAAATACTCTAGCGTACATTTCACCTATCCCAATAAATTATTCGTTGCTCTAGAGTATTCTTAACCTATCCCAATTAATTATTCATTTTCCTAGCGTACTCTTGACCTATCACAATAAATTATTCTTTGCTCTAGCGTATTCTTGACCTATCCCAATACGTTATTAATCGTCCTAGATTAGTTCTGGTCTATCATAATTAATTATTTATTGCTTTAAAAATGTATCAAAGCGCATAATAGTATGATGCCTAAAAGAAGGATAAAAATTCCAAAAATCAGTTGAAATTACACTGCCAAAAATTAATAAATAGCATAAAATGAAATTATTAATATTAAGTTATTCTGCTAGTGAAATTTTTATCGAAAATAAGTTAACAGAATCAGCAATATAAATACTACTAAATTCATGATTGATGGTGGAAGCCAATACTTTATGATACATCTTAGAACCAAAAACATCAACATACATTTTGTACATTTGTACTTTTGATAATGGCCTTGTAAAGGTTGAAACTGTAGTCACAAATAAATCATGTGCGCTGTTGTAATGCGCAGACTGTTAGAGAAGCAGATCCTTTGCATTTTGTATTATGTTGTAAATTTTCAAGAGTATTTTTGATTTTAATCTAAAGACCATTGAGAAAGATTAGAACAACGTTGAGTTAACTGTTGAGGAAACTCAGAAGTTCGATTATCCAATGCATAAATTATTCGGGAAGGTCAGGTGCAAACTAATAAAAATGTAGATTGTTATTACATAGAATATTAGAAAACATTTTCTAATTATTGTTTATGAATAATGCAAGGAATCAAAAATTATCCACTTAATTTTATTAAAAAGTTTTTAATGTTAAATGTATTACCTACCTTAATTGTCAAGCGTATGCTAAAGCTTAATGTATACACCATTGGAAAAGGTCGAGAATTTGATAGTTTAATACCTAGATTGATGAGGATAGTCAACACTACGCTTTTTTGTTGTGTAGACCGTTAAAAAATGTCAGAAGTATACTAGATTAATGCATTAATTATCTTTTCCTGATAACTAAAATCGATTAAGAATTTCCGAAAAATGTTTCCAAAAATAAAAATAAAAATTATTGTCATATCGTATTCTCAACCTATCCTAATTAATTAGTCTATGCTAACAAATTATTATTTTTGCTTATGAATTGCTTATTCATTGTCCTAACGTACTCTTGACTTAGGATAATAAATTATTAAATTGACCTATCCAATATTCTTGGCCTGGGCTTATAAATTATCATTAGCTTAGCGTAGTCTTGACCTTTCGCAATAAATTATTTATTGTCTCTTGACCTAGGGTAATAAATAATTTTTTTGCCTAGACTAGACTAAAATATCATTAGCTTAGCGTACTCTTGACCTTTCCCAAAAAATATTTATTGTCCTAACGTACTCTTATCCTATCCTAATAAATTATTCATTGCTTTAACGTACTCTTTAGATATCCCAATAAATTGTTCATTGATTTAAAAAAGGTAGCGAAAAATTAAGTTAGCAACATAAAAAAATATAAATTTTCCAAACTGAATTAAAAGTTTCCAAATATATATTTGAATTTACTCAAAAAAGTTAAATATTTTGAACAAGAAACAGTTAACAAAGAATTGTAACTGCCAAAAACAATTAAGGGGGAATTACTCTTTAGAAAATTCCACAATTCAATTTTTTTTTTTTTGAATTTTATTATAGTCCGGGGTTCTGAGGGTGTGTTTCGAAAATATGAATTTAAAATTCGTAGAAATCCAATAGTTACACAAGCTTAGGCTGCGGCGCGTTGAGGCGCGGCACTTATACCATCGACTGTTATACCTCGACTGTTTTTCTGTTTTATGGTCCCCCCTTGTCTCAATGGTCCCCCCTTGTCTCTATCATCACGGTACAGCTGATTAAGGGTTAGTTACTCAAATCAGTTGTTATCCACCGTAAGTTCAACCGTATCAGTGCTAAATGTATTGCAAACTTTGAACGCGTTTTTCTCGGAACAACATTTTGCAAGACGGGCGCACGTTTTTCTCAAAAACTATTGAACCAATTGACTTGCCGTTTGGCACACATATTGAAGGAACCTTCACTTATGGTTGGATCTAGGATTATTTTGATAACTTGTATATTTCACTTTCAATCTGATGTTTTAGTTGAAAATTTTCGGAAAAATTGGACTTTGATTTTTAAACAGCTGCCGTTTCTATAAAAATATGTGTACTTGTTTAGTTCTAGTTCGGACGATAACTACACTCATATAGATAAAAAAAATAAATGGTATTTTTATTTTAGACGATTAGCATCGCCACAATCCGTGCGCCCGATTGGACGAGCGTCTCGCGCCGTGACATACGTAACAGCGCATAACTTGTATACATTTTGATTAAGTAATTCAATAAAATGTATATTGTTAGTTTAAACATGTCTTAATATGAGTGAAAAATCCCGATACTGTGGGTTTGATAGTTTTCACAGAAATAATTCCTAAAAATTACTCTCAAAACGCGCTTCAGAAGAGTAATACCCCCTTAAATTTGCAAAAATTATAGACAAATATCTTAAAAACAGTAAGTAACATTTTTAAATGGCAAAATCAATTTAAAGTTCATATCTTTAAATGCTGAATCTGCTAAAATACAATTCAATTTTTGAATTTAATAATATTTCCAATATACATAAACGTTATCAAATAAGAAAATATTTTTTTAATAATCCTGTTAATTTTTTTTAATCGAGTGAATGCTCGTTTCTGTTGAACGGTAATTATTTTCTAATAATTTAAGGAGGTTACGAACACTTGGTTCTGATGAATATTCAGTTTTTTTTTAATTTTGTAAATTTAGTAAAAAGATTGAAAAAGCAAACAATTTTTGTCTTTGCATTCAATGTGTAGGATCTCAAGGCCGAGTTGAAAACGTGTTTTTTTTTTTTAATTTGGATATGTTGATGTGTTTTTTTTGTTTAATGACCTAATCTAACCTAACCTTTTCTTTTGTGTAGCCGGGAGGTGGAAAATCTTTTATAGACGGAGTTTGGGAGTCCTCAGAACAGGTACGCCCACTAAAAACCACCTCCCTATGTCGCTCTACTACCCCCGCGGAACCGCCGTCTGGCATTACTTACATTTGTATGAGTGTGTGCGTGGTGTGTGTGTGTGTATGTGTGTGTGTGTGTGTATGTGTATGTTTGTGTGCATGTGTATTTGTACAAATGTGCGTGTGTGTACAGCTCGGATACGTGGGGTCGCTACTCCCAAATGGCTGTGCACGTCAGCCACCCCTGCGGGTAACCTAGCCTAATATAACCTAACCTAACCTAATATTTTTTTTTGTGGCCGGGAGGTGGAAAATCTTTTATAGACTGAGTGTGGGAGTCCCCAGAACTATACTGGTATACCCACTAAAAACTACCTCCCCAAGTCGCCCTGACACCCCGCGGAACCGCCGTCTGGCATTACTTCACGGGGTGTAGGGTCTCGTCTGTGTCGGTGATGTGTGCGTGTGTATGATGAGTGTGTGTGTGTGTGTGCCACCCCGCGGAACCGCCGTCAGGCATTACTTCACGGGGTGTCAGTGTCGTTGTGTGTGTGTGTGAGAGAGAGATGTGCGTGTGTGTGCAATGAACGGCTCGGGTACGTGGGGTCGCTACTCCCAAATGACTGTGCACGTCAACCACCCCTGCGGGAAACCTAACCTAACCTAATCTAATCTAATCTAATCTAATCTAATCTAACCTAACCTAACCTAACCTAACCTAACCTAACCTAACCTAACCTAACCTAACCTAACTTAACCTAACCTAACCTAACCTAACCTAACCTTTTTTTGGGACGTGATGACCGCGCACGACCAACCCTGAAAAGAGGACATCAGCGGAATCGCAACAATACTTTGCTGGCGCCTCCTCGCCGTCCTGTCTTTTTTTTCTTTATTTACAATAGTATATACATAAATTTTATATTACAAATTACATATACACATCTCCCCTACCCTTTCTAACCTTACCTAACCTAACCTAACCTAACCTAACTGTTGATTTGATCATTAAAACTTCGTCCGGTATAAAATTGCAATAGGTCAAATTTAATAGAGTGGAGTCTAAATGCAAGTTCTGCATGGCATATCTTGAAGAAGGCTAATAGCGTGTCTTATTTTATGTGAAGGCATGCGATTTTTTATTCGATCCTCTTCTTATATCCGAAATATACAGTTTTTGAGAAGCAAGATTTGTGTTTTTCGGGCTGTAGTCACATGTTGCTTTTTTTGCACTGATGTAAAAACCATAGTGATCATTACAGTAAGTGCATTTGAAATGATGTGGCTGCTACATGTGGAAACCCCATATTACATTGAAATTAAAATGTGTATTGTTAATAGGTTTCTTTCGCTGATTTTATATTTACATAAGTTTCGCTTGTTACAGCATCATCAAGAGTATTTAACAAGCGAAACTAGTTGAGTAAATATAAAAAATCAGTGAAACAATCCAAGTGTTTATTAATTATCTATCTATTATTTCATAAACATGAAGAGATAAGTGAGAAAATTATTCAAGAAATATGTTGCAACTTAAAATAAGATGTTGCCAAATTTCCATCACTGAATAGTTTCAGTTGATTGATTGATGAGGTACTAAGGTATTGAAAATCCATCTCTTATCTTAAAAATATTATCTCCTACCCCTCTTCCTTCAACTTCAACTATGCATTTTTTGTACATTTGTACATTTACTTCACCTGAAAAAGTTTTAAAGAAACCAAATTTGAAAATTTGACGATCGTCTCAATATAAAATTATATATTAGTGCCTATATTATGGCCAAAAAAAATATTTATACATGAAGATATATTGAAATATTATTGTTTCTCTTGCAGCTTCTTAACATTATGATATCCCGTTTAAGCCAAATAGTTCCTCCGTTCGTTATCGCCTTAGAGGCGAAATATATATTTCTGGATGTGATAAGCGTGTAATTTTCTCGGCTGGAATGAAGGGCTGGTGAAATTTGTTTGAGATAAAGCGGCCGCCGTCATTCAAAGAATCATATTGATCTAGTGCGAGTAGGAAGGGGGGGTGGCGGGCGTCGGGGTCCGGCGTGCAGGCTGCATCATCTTATTCCACGGCTTTTTGATTAAATCATGGCCGAGCCCTGGCCGAATAATAAAATGTTTTAAATCGGCCGCTCCTGAGGAACTATATGGACGCATTATCCCTGCGAAAGGAGTACTCGAGTGGATCCCCGTTCGAAAGGCAACATTTCTCTTTTCAATTCAGGGCCCTCTGTCCATAAAAAATTTGTGCGGAATTGAAGACCCCCGACGATGCAGGGGCTCATCCTTGAATTTATTATGTTATGGGATTTAGATATGAGTAATATACAAGGCGTCATGTTTTACGATAGGCGATGTTCGGATCGGATGATCAGAATGTTCGTAAAATTTGCTGTATATTTTATTTTTGCGAATAATTTCATTCAAAATGCATCAATATATTAAATATAACTACTGTTATTCATATAATGTTTTAATTTTTTTTTATCATTAGAAATAAGTTTCCCAAATTAGTTCTGATTCTAAAATTCTTTGTGAAGTAATTACTTACTGTAAAATAAGTTTCTAAATAATATGAACAAAAAGTCAAAGTACTTATTTCTATTTAAATCTACGTTTCTAAAAAGTTGAACTATTCTGTAGTGCGTTTGCTCAAAATACACATCAAAATTTAGGTCTAAAAAATAAAGGCGTCACGTTTCTTTAATTAGTCTTTTGATGGAACAATTGATTTCCAAATAATGTATACAAAAGGCTAAAATATAAATCTTATTTCTTCTTCAATTGCCAAAATCAAACTATAACAATGCCTTTTACCTTCCTGATAAATTTAAGGTAAGATGATTTAGGTCTAAATATCATTTCCGATTATCATCGTTCAAATAAAAACAATTTGCTATAAGAAATATTCATTTAAATATTAAATTAATAATATCACAAATGGAATCCATCAAATGACTAGAATTTTAACCAAGGCTATTATCGAAATTACTTTCTTAGAGCATTACTGCACTGTTATATTACAATTAGGTAACAGCTACTAGTTAAAACAACGCCTCAAGGCTGTGACTTCTTGCATAATTTTGATACAATGGTGCAGTAATGCTCGAAGAAATTGATTTTTCGCATTAATCTTTTCAATTTCCAACAATACAGCATCGGTAAACTTATATTTAAAATAATTTACACATTATCAAAGGTAACGTTTCTTTTTATGAAAATGGATGCTTTCGCAATAAATTATTGCATTGGAATGCAGATGAAACTCAAAAATGTTCTTTATTACCTTCACGTGTAGAATAATTACATATTGATAAGTAACCAAAAAGATAAATCGTAAGTTAAAATCAATATTATATGACAGTATTTCAATAAAGCGCATATGGTGTGCCCTAGCTTGTTGTTAAGGGCATAAGTGAATTATAATGCCACCTAAAAAAGGATGGAAATCTTTCAAAGGGCATTAAGGAAAATAAAATAAAAATTTATCACAATTGATTTTAATATTATATATTAAAAATATTTCTTACGCTCAAAATCATATCATTATGAATAAGTTTATTGTTATTATTAATATTATATATAATTTATGTATTTCTTATTCATTCATAAATTCAAACGTATATAGTGGTGAGAGTTTCACTTATAATTCTTATTTCAAGAATAATTATTACATACCACCTTGAGTAATAGAAGACACGGTTTTAAAAATACCCTCAATATAAACCGTGACTGATGGATATGTACCCTTGTATAAATATTGTGGTATGTAAGAATCCAGATGCAAAGTGTTAACTAAATAGTGCTGATAATAAATTTACTTTGTATCTTGTGGAAATTTGTATTTATAAATACGATTAGTTTGATGCAAACATAACACGCGCGTATACGAGGTGTGTTCAAAAAATTTCCGACCTGATCACTCCAAATCGATATCGAATTTTATTTCCTCTGCTGCTGCTCCGTACTTCACATTTTATATTTTATACTTCGCATGTTTAAATTAGCTCTTCTTTCTTAAGTGGTCCTTTTCAGTACATCCATACGCCGATCTTAGAAACTTTACCAATGCAGAGTGTAGGGAGCCAGCCTTTATTCCTTTGAGCCAGCGTTTAAACTTTCATGATTTGATAATGGCCTGTAAAGGTCAGAACTACATTCACTGCACGAGGAGTCCGCATATTATCTAGGACGAAGCAATTCAATAATTAATAGTAATATCATTTTAAGAAATAAGTAATCATCAACGTGCTTTAATTACCAATGATAATGCAAACATTAATTAGTTTCCTCGTTAACAACTACGGACCAGTTTCAATATTAATATCGTCAGCATAGTTGTGAGTAGTTATAAAACTCGAAGTTACCGTTAGTAATAATAACTTAATAATAACAGACACGTTAAACTACTTGCCGTATGAGCATCTATTAATCAAACCATATGCTTATGGGGTGAACTTCCATCACTGCTCTCCTTATTTTATAATTGGATGGCAAACAGTAGTGCCATATTTAAGCTTAATACTTAAACTGACCCGGGGGAGCAACTATATACCAATTAAGATCCTCATCCATATAATTTCTGCTTTGATTTTGTACAAATAATATATGAATTTATATTTTAATTATTTTAAAACTATTGGTAATGACCTATTATAATCGTGTACATAATAAATAATAGCAATAACTTTAAAAAGTGTTTTTTATTCGTTTATTTATTAATTTATCTTTTTTTTATTTTTGTAATAATAAATTTAACATAATTAAAACCTTTGAATATATTTTTAGCGTTTTTCGTAAATTTCAATACAATCATTGTAAACCGTTATTGTGAATTATTCAAATGTTGATTATTTAAATGCAAATGTATTATAGTTTATGTGAAATGAGGTTGCCGTAAATATAAACAATACATTCACATTTGCATAATAATGGCTGCAGATGACCAGACGACATTACCATAAATTTAGTAGATCGTTGCTTAGAAGAATTAAACTATACCATAAATTAAACCCGGAATCATACAACAAGCGCAGGGTTTAATTGCTACAACTAACCCTTAAAAATTCAGTACGTATCATTCAAAATAATACGGAGACTCTGTTTAAAAATAGCGAAATATATCTTATGTATTCAACACGACTAGATATTCGATTTTTCAACGACTCGCGGGGGGAAAAAATCACTACGCCCGGGGTGGGATCAACCTGAAAGTGAATTTGTACTTAGAAGGTAGAGGACTCTTGGGACTAACATATATTGGAAATTTCGGGACGAGGTTACTTTTTCGTTCTTCCAATTTTCATAATTAAGAATTATATTTAAATCACATTTTATATAAACACCATCAATAAATGAATAAAATCACAAATGAAAAATTATTTACGAAATAATATCCCAATATCAATTTCTTGCTGAAATCTTACATTTTCTTCTGTAAAGAATAAAAATATTTTATTGATTTTACCCCAGTCATTCCAGAGCGAGTCCCTGACAAAGGGCTTAGTTTTTTTTATATATATATATATATTTTTTTGCGGGTTTACTTTTACAAGGTTTCGTGGATACGGAGCTCTCGATTAAATAAGGCTTTAATTGCAGACGTACAATCAAATGTCGGCCAAGAAGGAAGGAATTAATTCCATCGCCGAGGTATTGCATTATCAATAAGAGGGTATTAATCAATATAATTAATGCTAAGCATAACTGGGATAATTGAGATTGCAACACGATAAACGCCACATACGGTATCAGTATTCATTTGATTTAGTGCCGTTGTAATTGTTTAATTAATATCGGAGATTTTTAAATCCGAACATTAATTTGCTTTCTCCTTATGCGATTATTTTTTAAAACAACGATTTTCGGCCTAAGCGAAAGTTAAAAGTATCTTCCAGCAATTTTCTTCATTTTGAGAATGATTTCCTTCTTTCGTTTTGACCACCCTGTACAATCCTAGGCCTACCAGAACGTCTCTATCGCTGATAGTCATTTTCTTCATACTCGAATTACAGTTTTTGGTCTATTTCCCTCAAACTGAAACCCGCCTCTTTCATATCAACAATGCGACCTTTTCGAAAATCACTTAATTGATGAAATCTCGACGGGGTACGCGAATTCTAGGCATGTTGGCAAGGTTTTTCAACATACTGAAGAGCTCAGAAAAGATCAGTGTAGAATAGGTGACTGGTTAATAACATTGTTAAATTTGCTTTATTTTTCGGATAAGTGTAAAAATCGTACACAAAAAGTTGATAATATATCAATAAAAACGTTATCGCTTTTTTTCTTTCTAATGCGAATAAAACGTGCGTATTTGTTGCTGGATAAAACCATATCTAAGGGGTGTTGTATTACTTTTGAGCTCCAGTATGTAAAATAATTGCGATTTTTGATTTTTTGATTTTGATCATTCATTTATTCGTTCAATCTTTAATTCGTTTGTTAGTTGACTAGTTCATAAGATCTTTCGTTCAGTTAGTTCATTCGTTAAATCATTCATTCATTCATTTATCATATATTTAATTAATTATTCGTTAAATAATCCGTTCAATCGCGTATTGCTTTAATCGTTCATATATTCATTCGTTCGATACTTTGTTAATACGTTCAGTCATTCATTCAATTGGTTATTTATTATTTCATTTGTTTATTCATTCATTTAATCTTTCATTTGTTTATTCATTTACTTTTAAGTTTATTACATCATTAGTTTATTCCTTCATTCGGTCATTCGTTAATTCGTTTATTTTGCATTTTTTTTATTCGTTCGTTTGCTTTTCTGCTTTTCGTTTGTTTGGTTCATTATTTAGGATATTAATTCATTCATTCGTTCATCTGTTCATTGATTATTCATTTATTTATGTATTAGGACATCTTGTTTGTAGTATTAATTATGTAATTAGTTAGGTACTATAAGACAACATTGACGCAATTTCATTTTCTATATTTTTGTAAATGACACTTTGAAATAAAGATTATTATTATTATTATTATTTATTCACTTGTTAATTTATCATTCATTCATTAATTTATTTAATCAATTATTCATTTAATAATTAATTCTATCATTTCTTCATTGCTTTAATCATTCATAAATTTATTCGTTTAATCCTGAATTCGATAATTTATTAATTCGTTAATTTGCAATTGTAATAAGTGAATGAACTTGTTCGATAATTCACTTATTCAGCCATTCGATTCATCCGTTGTTTATTTATTCGTTTATTCATTTATTGTTTTTTTAGTTCATTTGTTACTTAGTTATTAAAATATGCATAGATTCATTTAATTGTTAATTCATACATTAATTCATCCAATTAATCTATTTTACCTTTGTTCATTCGATCATTCGTTCACTTGTTTATTGATTCATTCGTTTAATATTTCACTCATTCATTCATTCATTGGCCAATTCGTTTATTCATTTATTAGTTTATTCATTAAAATAAGCATTCATTCATTCAATTATTCATTCAATCATTCGTTCATTAGTTCATACGTTTATTTATTCATTTATTCTATAATTGATCGATTAATTCATTAATTTATTCTATAAGTCATTCATTCATGTGATCAATCATTCATTCAATATTGCGTTAATTCATTAATTCATTCATTTGTTTATTCGATCATTCATGTCTTCATTCGTTCATTTATTTTTCCTTTTCTTGTTCAATTTTCGTTCATTCGTTCGCTCGGTTATTAGTTCATTCGTTCATTCATTTAATCTTTCATTCGTTTATTTATTCGTTCATTCGTTCGTCCGTTTATTAGTTTATTCATTTAAATATGCATTCATTCATTTATTCATTTATTTTATCATTGATCAATTCATTGATTTATTTATTTACCCATTCACTTATTTATTTATGAGAGATTCATCAATTTCTTTAATCAAATATTCATTTATTTATTCATTCAGTCATTCTATAATTCGTTCATTCATTTATTCGATTAATTAATAATTCGATTTTTTGTTAATTTGTTTATTCGATCATTCATTTATTTTTCCTTTGTTCAACATTTGTACATTTATTCATGCATTCATTCATTGATATATTGTATTCAATTATTCGTTCATTCATTCATTTATTCATTCCATTTATTCGTTTTATTCGTTTATTGGTTTAATCGTTCATTCATTCGCATAGTCGTTAATTCATTAATTCGTTCATTTGTTTATTCTATCATTCGTTTATTTATTTTGTCATTCATTTCATCACTCGGTCATTCGTTCATTAGTTCATTCATTTATTCATTTGTTGGTTCACTCATTCATTCATTCCATTATTAATTTATTTGTTAAAATATGCATTCATTCATTCGTTTAATGATTCAAACATTCATTTATACATTGATTTATTGATTTATTTATGTATTATATATTCATTTATTATTTTTTTAAATCAATTCTTCATTCGAGTCGATCACTCATTCATAAGTTCATATTCGTTAAATTGTTTATTTATTTATTCATTCATTTATTCGTTCATGTATTCATATAATCATTTATTCATCTGTTAATACGTTAATACGTTAATTCGGTCATTCGGCCATTCGGTCATTTGTTCATTCGTTATTTCATTTATTCATTCATGTGTTTATTCTATCATTCGGTCATTTATTTAATCATTCATTCCTTCATTCGGTCATTCGTTCATTCGTTTAATCATTTATTGGTTTATTCCTTCATTCATTTAATAGATTATTTGTTAAAATATGCATTCAAACATTCCTTTAATTCGTTCATTCCTACATTCAGTCATTCGTTCATTCATCCTTCGTTTATTTGTTTCTTCGTTCACTCATTCATTGTTTCATTCATTTATTCTTTCATTCATTTATTTTATTTAGTTTATTCGTTAAAATGTGCATTCATTCATTCATTCGTCAAATCATACATTCTTTTATTCGTTTATTCAATCATTCATTGATTTATTGATTCGTTTATTTTTTATTAATTCATTTATGAATGTATTTAATCAATTATCCATTAATTTATTTATTAGTACATTGCAGAATTCGTTCAATCATTGATTCGTTCATTCGTTCACTCTTTTATTAGTTTATTAGTTAAATCATTCATTTATTAATTTGTTAATTAATTCATTCAATCATTCATTTATTCATTCGTGTGTTTATTGATTCAATTAAGTATTTGTTTATTCATTCACTCATTCATTTAATCAATTATTCAATTGGTTTAATTGATCGTTCATTCATTCGTCCATACGTTTACACATTCATTCAATTAATTATTCATTTAATCTTTCATTTTTTCATTCATACATTCATTTATTCGCTCATTCATTCTTTTGTCCATTTGCCCATTCATCAATTCTTCATTGGTTCCTAAGGTCATTCCTGCATTCGTTCATTCATTTATTCGATCATTCGTTCTTTCGTTCATTCGTTCATTCGTTCATTCGTTCATTCGTTCATTCCTTCATTCGTTCGTTCGTTCATTCGTTCATTCGTTCATTCGTTCATTCGTTCATTCGTTCATTCGTTCATTCGTTCATTCGTTCATTCGTTCATTCGTTCATTCGTTCATTCGTTCATTCGTTCATTCGTTCATTCGTTCATTCGTTCATTCGTTCATTCGTTCATTCGTTCATTCGTTCATTCGTTCATTCGTTCATTCGTTCATTCGTTCATTCATTCATTCGTTCATTCGTTCATTCGTTCATCCGTTCATTCGTTCATTCGTTCATTCGTTCATTCGTTCATTCGTTCATTCGTTCATTCGTTCATTCGTTCATTCGTTCATTCGTTCATTTCAATCATTCAATTATTCATTCATTTGGATTTTGAGGAATGCAGAGTTAGGTTATAATAGGTTTGTAGGGATTGTATACATTGAGAAATGGGCAAGATTTTGGTGGTTTCATATAAAAGTTCATTTAAGGAGTTGTGGAGTAGCTAGGAAATATGTGAGAGTTTACTTAAAGTTCTTACGACAGATCTTTGGAATTTGGAAGTAGTTAAGTATAGATGGCCGAATTTTCTTCCCTGATAGTATTGATTGTTTGAATATTAGTTTCATTGTAGTGTGATATATATTTTTACAAAATCTCCTTTAAAAATCTATATTTTATATTTCTAACATAGTTTATTCATGTATTAACAATTTCCCTTTCTTCGAATGATGAGGCCAAAACAGGTCAAAACCAGTAATTAGCTATTGTTAACATGGATATCCATTTATATTATGGTGTTTCTTTTAGTTTGAACAACTTTTTGTACGAAGTAACTGTTGAGCAGTAACAATAAGCTTAACAATTGCAGTCCGCAGCAAGAATTCCTTATCTCATCGTCAAGTTGCTGCGTGTGAGGCACACAAACGTGAAACCGTCGTCTGCAAGCTCAATGAATAAAACGTTGGGGGATTAGAACGAATACAGATTGTTGTATTTAGCGGAGCCGGAGTAGGCGGCAATCAATTTTTAAGGGGCGGCGGTGGGGTGTTGGGATGGGGAGGGGGGTGAGTGCTGTGGGGCCGGCAAACCGCATTCAGCTCGAGTTAGTTCTTGAAGCAGTAAAACCTAAAGTGACGCATTTCAATCTGCAGTTATATTCCGACACTCGCCCGAAGGGCGAATGCCGATGCTGTCGGCTGGCGCTTATTCGGCTGGTAAATTAAACCTGGACAGACGCGCCATTAGTTCCCAGTCAACTAGCTAACTGGCATTGCGGGGCGGCCCTTAAAGGGCCTGTTAGGACATAACTACCTAGATTGTGTACATCCAATTATCAAGAAGTTCATTTGCGCAGGTAAACGAGATGTAAATAGATATTTTATTTGATTCGCAGCGGTGTTTAGACTCGTTATAATGCATTACGTGTTGACCTTACCTACTGGATGTAAATTTTTGCGTAAAATATTACCAAATTTCAGGAAGAGTGGAATGAAATTTTAGAGAAATATTAATAATTACATTATCAAGATGTATTGTTTAGAGATATTATTGATTATTATAGAATTTATCAGTGACAATAATGTTATTAATATTCTAAACTGTTTAAATTTTACAATTCAACACCAACCATTGTGAGATAACGCTTAACTTAGTTGACGATGGAGGCTTCTACTTCGTTATACATACTTAATCACAAATTAAAAACACTTTTTACTTTGTTTTGTATAAAAGATTTTATTTATTTGGTGACCAATGGTTTTAATACATCAACGCTTCACTTTGGTAACAACCTATGATTTTTTGAAGTCTAAAGCAGAGTTCAAAATCAATTTTGTAGAAGATAATAGTCGGGGTAGTAATTATACTTCTCTTATTTTGAAGACTTTCTACAAAAAGCAGCTTAATTACATCAGGAAAATAATTAAATCTACTTGATCATCAACCAAGTTCATTTTCCAAAATTATAAACATATGTTAAATTATCATTGCCTAATTCGTGTCTAAAATATTTCTTGATGCAATACTTCAAATAAACCAAAAACTTATGTTACTTTCGTTCTCAAAACAATAAAATAGCTACTTTATTTCTAAGCTTAGAACCTTTGGTATCAAAAATAAACTTGAGGATAAACTTTTTTTCAAAAGATTTTGATTGATTCTATATATACAATTTTAATTAATTAGTAATAAAATTTTATCCAAATAACACTATTATTAAAAAATTCTTCCATAAACATCAATTTATTTAACACGGACGGAACTTTACAAACAACTTCTAGCAACATTCATACTTATTCATATTTGTTGACCCGTGTAAAGCCAAACTAATACTAGAGTTAGTTGTTTGCGCTGCTTACGAGTTGTGTCGGGAATCTACCGCAGAATCACATACAACTAGCACACCATTAGAGCTTACGGTACACACGAGTTAAATTTAGTTCACGTGGCAGTCAACGTGTTCTATCAACTATTCGTCCGGATTGAAAGCGTAAATTTAATGCCCGACCTATTGAATAACTCGGCTTCCATTCGCATTGCTGCTCAGCCATTTGAAGTAAGAAAAATGTTTGAAATTCCTGCATGCTTCAATTACTTTCTTGCGTTTCTAAAGCCAAGTATTAAATTGCAAAAAGACGAAATCAATTTCTGGACACTGCTTAATAAACATGGCGTAGGTTTGCAGTTTTAAGGCGTATCGTAAAATGCACAGTAAATATTTAAAACTCGGCTTTAGACAAACGTGGCGCTGACGTTCGCTCGTAAGCATGATCTTGCATTATATGGGATCGATTTTTAGTAGCAGTAAATGCATTACATTGTACTTTTACTACTTTCAATTTAATACTCTAAGAAGCTTAAATATTGAGAAAAAATAAGGTATTATTGGCAAAATAAATAATTAAATATGAAATAAGTAAAATTCTTGTGGTTGTAATAATAATTATCAATTAAGAATAATTTTCAATTTTTATTTGGCTTTTATGATCTAATAAAACAGACACACACATTAATAAGAGCGTCTTATAAAATTTGATTTGTATATTACCTTTCTAAATATTAAAACTAGTTAAAAATAAGCTTATTGCTATCCTCAGCTTTGCAATTTTTGATTACAATTAATTCTTCTATACATTAAAACGCTATATCTATTTATTTCATAAAAAAAATCAATTTCCCATTGTTGACAATTGACAACATCAATATTCCAATTTTTTGATAGTATTTTCTTTAAAAAAAAATAATAAAGGTCATTACTTCTATAATGTTAAAATACTATACCAACAAAATAATCTGTTTATTTAAGGAATACTACAATCCAAACATTTTCCAACATCAACGAAGCCAAAAACTTACAACAACTTTACCACTATTACATTGCATCCATGGTTGAAAGTTTTTAAAGGAATATTATATCCCATCTAGAATTACATTAGGTCGAATCCCTAGAAAATAGAATATTAATTTAATTAAAGTCCAATCTTAATCCAAAACATCAACAGAATTTCGTAACTGACAACGACATGCAAAAGCGAAATCCAAAGGAATGAAGATAGAGAACATTTAGAAGAAACAGAAGTCAGTAGAAGATTAGCATGCCAATGACTCGGTAGTTATAAAACCAAAAAAATGATTGAAGAAATAATCGACCAAAGTCATCAGTATGTCAACATTAAGAGGAAATAGAATAACATGTAATACCGCATTAAAGCATAGAGTAATTTTGCTGCAAGCGCATTACTGAACATCCTCATATAATTATATTTATAAACCACTACATGCAAACAATTTGATCAATAATTTCCATTAATAGTATTAAAAAAGCAACACAGAATGGCTCGATTACGATGCTTTATCAGCTTTTCAGGCAAAATTATTTTCCAATTCCTTTAACTGAAAGATTAGTGACACGTGAACAATTTAGATACATATAGGTGATATTTGCCAATGGAATTAAATGCAGCGGAACGCTGATGGCTGCTTCCTGTTGCACAGATAGCTGCACATTTTATTGGGTTGAAATATAAACGGGCAAAATAATTATCACGCAAGACAATGTATCGTAATCGAGGAAAGAACAATGTGTGCGCCCTCGATATTGTTTATAAGTCAAGTTGAGTGTACAATAGATAATTTTCTGGCTTTTATATTGATCTATTGTGCGACTGAAACTTTAATTAGAAACCAAATGATTGTGCGGAGAACAATGGGCATAGAAGCGTATAAGATGGACCAGAACCACTGGAAAGTAAACATCGCCGTCCCTAAGGTAAAAGAGTCGGTGCTTTAACTTTAATATACTCGTTACCTGTTACCTTACATGAGTCGCGAGCTTACTTAAATTATTCATAAAACGCGCGTCCAGAAGGGATGAATATTTGGATATACGAGGCGGAGATTACTTGACCTTAGTTAATAATTAAAGGTTTCTGATTAATGATACACCGCAGCATCGATATTAATTGTGTTATGATTAATGTTGTAAACATTGATACTTTCCACGTGGCAAGTCGAAGGCGCGAACTCGAATGTAAACAAGCTGATCCCATGGACTGACATAAATGATCGGCCCGATTTTAGATTTGGGTCTTTCGGAGGAGGCTAATGGGGTTGTCGCTGGTGATGGTATGATGGTTTGTTTGGGAATTCGAATTTAATTTTAAAATTATGAATGGGGAATGTTGTTTACCTTAACGGGATCATAAGAGTTGGTGACGTAGACGGAAGCCCTTCGACCGATGAGAGAGCGGCAACCTATGGAGCTACTCCTGCGGCCCGCCATCCTCGTCATGGAGGCCCCACGTTTCCCGCTGCACGCGCCATGCACTGTTCCACGGCCGCCGCCCTCGACACACTGGCGCTGCACCCTTCAGCCGCGCACGCCCTGTTCATTGATTATGTCATCAACACGTGCTCATTCTGCCCATCCAGAAGATCAAACTATTTCTTCTCGTGCTGACTGGAAACTTTACCTGTTCCTCCGTGGAGATCCTAAGTGACTTTGGCAAGCCCACATTTTTACTTCCACATGCACCCCAATCAATACACGTCGCCATACACCTAGAGGCGCCCCAAACTTCCGAACACCAAGCGCGCACTTTGTTTAGAAACCGACTCTGTTTACTTCCCCGCATACCGAACAAATATCACGTACACAAATCTCGAATCCACCCTCATTCCCGGGATTTTTTCGGCCGGCTCGCATCAACACCATGAACTCCTTCGGATCGAGGCTTCTCGCAATTAAAAACAATGACCTGGACCTTGTTTGCTGAACTAAACACACTTAATTAGTCCTTGTATAAAATTAACATTGTTATCGAAATTCATACTCTCGCATCTGATTATATTCCCACTTATTAAGGGGTGGCTAAAGGCTATCGCAATAATCAACACACGCACCTTCGTAACACGTAGAATGATATTTAAAAAAAAAATCAGAGGTCGTTCTCTTTATGCGCACTTATTTATTTATTATTCGATATCTCTGTTATAATACAAATCATAATGTATTTTTAACCTTAACATGTAACGTCGAAAATGTAACGAATTCATTTTTTATTTACACTGGTAACCTTCAGCAACCACATTTTTTTAAGTACGTATATAATTTTATATAAATATATTTTACAGTATTTGTAAATGTAAATTATTTAGTATTTAAGTGGGTACAAATATAACATCAACAATCGAATGGAAAAAATTCTGTAGTTTTTATTATACCTTAGGAACTAAAGACGATAAAATAATTTTTGCAATTGCCATCGAAATAAAATTTTTCACTTTGATAAGACCTAAATGTACAAAACCAGTCTATAAGTGTTAATTGGTAATGAAATAATAATTATTTTTGTTAGTCATTGCTATTGGTTATTATTTCTGTTTATAAAGTAGAAATTAAATTAATTAATTGTGTACAAATCAATCTTATCACTCTTTTGGTAACCAACGCCATCGAAAAAAAATGTTCCACTCTGATAAGACCTAAATTTACGAAACTAGTCTATAAGTGTTAATTAACAATGGAATAATAATTATTTTTGTTAGTTATTGCTATTGGTGGTTCCCTTTAAATAGATTAACACTAAATATTGAATTGAAATAGTAACTAAATCTAGAGCATTATTTGCTGATTGAAGGGTGGGATATAGGCTAGTGGTTAATCTTCCACACAATCAGGAAAATATAAGCATGAATTTTACTTATTGAATTTTGAATTGAATGAAAATGGAATTTATTAAATTAATTATTTGTTATGGGCAAGATATTTTTAAAGAACCCTCATGAATGTTTTGAAAACTGAAAGGTACAATTGAAGCCACTCACCCACCCTACATATACAAGAATATTTCAGTTACTGATCGTCCTTAAGTTTCCAACAAAATAAAACGTAAAAGCGTTGATGTATTTACAAGAAATCATCATCACTATTTTAATTTATGTTGAATTGTATATGTAGGGTGGGTGGGTGGCCACTATCCCACCCTCCAATCAACAAAATCTACGCAGGAGTACACAGAATTGTTCATTAATTACATATAATATGATCAATTTCTTTATCAAATAAATTGTTAACTATCTGAACGATATTTAAAAAATCTAAGGTATGTTTTACCGATTGGAGGGTGGGATAGAGGCCACCCACCCACCCTACATAAACACGATTATTTTAATTACTGACCGAGTTAAGTTTTTAGCAAAACATAAGAGGAAAAGTGTTGACGTGGTTAGAAAATTATGAGCATGATTTGAGTTTAAATTAAAATATATATGTAGGGTGGGTGGATGGAAAATATCATAACCTCTAATTAGTAAAACGTGCGCATCAATTTTGCTGATATAATTTTGTTTTAAATGAATATGATTTATTGTCGAATTTAAAAAATCTATTACTTGTGCAAGATTTTCTTGAAGAAATTCTTATAAATATTTAAAAAATTGAAAGGTAGAATAGAGGCCACCCACTCACCCTACATATTCGTGATTATTTCAGTTACTAAAAGTTTCCAAAAATAAAAGGAAACGTAAATCGCTGTTATAATTATACGAAATCGTCAACACTGTTCTATTTGAAGATCAAATGTATATATGTAGGGTGGATGGGTGGCCACCATACTAACCTCCAATCAGTAAAGCATACGTGTCAATTTTACTGATAAAATTTTGTATTGAATGAATCAAATTTAGTGTAATGATTATTAAATAAATTATTTGTTACTTGCCAGATTTTCCTAAAGAAACTCCTCTAGATATTTTAGTAACTCAAACGTAGAATAGAGGCCACCCACCCACTCTACATATTCATGATTATTTCAGTTACTGATCGTCGTTAAGTTTCCGAAAAAAGAAAACGTAAATCACTAATGTATTTACCCCAAATCATCAAAACTGTTTTTATTTAAGTTCAAGTATATATGTAGGGTGGGTGGGTGGCCACTATCACAACCTCTAATCAACAGGAATTACGTAAGAATACACAGATTTGTTAATTATGTATAATAAAATAAATTTATAATTTATCAAAGAAATTATTCACTATATGAATCATATTTAAAAAAATCTAGGGTATGTTTTTCTGATTGGAGGGTAGGATAGAGGCCACCCGCCCTCCCTACATATACATGAACATTTCAATAACTGCCCAAGAATAAGTTTCATTAAGAAAAAGGTAAAATTGTTGACGTGATTAAAAAATCACGAGCATGATTTTAGTTTAAATTAAAATATATATGTAGGGCGGGTGGGTGGCCACTATCCTAACCTCTAATCAGTAAAACATACGCGTCAATTTTACTGATAGTTTTTTTATTGAATGAATAAAATTGAATGTAGAATTTAATAAATCAATTACTTTTTATGTACGAGATTTTTGTAAAAAAAACTCCTCTGGATATTTTAAAAACTAAAAGGTAGAATAGAGGCCACCCACCCACTCTACATATTCATGATTATTTCAGTAACTGATCGTCGTTAAGTTTCCGAAAAAAGAAAACGTAAATCGCTGATGTATTTACACTAAATCATCAACATTGTTCTAATTTAAGTTCAAATGTATATGTAGGGTGGGTGGGTGGACACTATCTGACCCTACAATCAATGAAAACTACGCAAGCGTACACAGAATTGTTAATTAATTATATATAATAAAAACAATTTATAATTTATACAATAAATTATTATTATATGCAAGATATTTTTAAACAATCTAGCGTATGTTTTATTTATTGGAAGGTGAGATAGTGGCCACCCACCCACCCTACATATACATGGTTATTTTAATTACTGATCGAGTTAAGTTTTCAGTGAAAAGAAAATGAAAAGTGTTGACGTGATTTAAATAATCACGAGCAGAATTTTAGTTTAAATTAAAATATATATGTAGGGTGGGAGGGTGTCCGTCATCCCACCCTTCAATCAATAAAAACTACAAGAGTTAATTAATTATATATAATAAAATCAATTTATAATTTATCAAATAATTTATTCACTATTTAAATCATATTTAAAAAATCTAGGGTATGTTTTACTGATTGAAGGGTAGGATAGAGGCCACCCACCCACCCTACATATACACGATCATTTTAGTTACTGCACAAGAATAAATTTCATTAAAAAAAGGAAAATTGTTGACGTGATTAAAAAATCACGAGCATGATTTTAGTTTAAATTAAAATATATATGTAGGGTGGGTGGGTGGCCACTATCCTAATCTTCAATCAGTAAAACATACCCGTCAATTTTACTGACATTTTTTTTATTGAATCAATAAAATTGAATGTAGTAAATCAATTACTTTTTATGTAATTAAATTATGAGATTTTTGTAAAAAAAACTCCTCTGGATATTTTAAAAACTAAAATGTAGAATAGACGCCACCCACCCACTCTACATATTCATGATTATTTCAGTAACTGATCGTTGTTATGTTTCCAAAAAAAAAAGAAAACGAATTGCTGATGTGTTTATTCGAAATCATCAACATTGTTCTAATTCACGTTCAAATGTATATGTAGGGTGGGTGGGTGGCCACTATCTGACCCTACAATCAATGAAAACTACGCAATAGTACACAGAATTATTAATTAATTACATATAATAAATTCAATTTCAATTATCAAATAAATGATTCACTATAAGAATCATATTTAAAAATCTAGAATATGTTTTACTGATTGGAGGGTGGGATAGAGGCCACCCACCCACCCTACATATTCATAATTATTTTAGTTACTGATCGTCGTTAAGTTTTCAAGAAAAGAAAACGTAAATCTCTGATGTGTTTACACGAAATCATCATTACTGTTTTAATTTAGGTTCAAATGTATATGTAGGGTGGGTGGGTGGCCACTATCCCACCCTCGAATTAATAAAAACTACGCAAAGGTATACTTAATCTAAATTATCGTTTATATTTATATTAACTGTCAGTATGACAGAAACCACAATTTCATAAACTGAAACCAAAATGCCAAAATATATCGCAAAATCAAATAAAATATGCAACATGTTTATCATGGATAAATGCAGAAGACTCTAGGCGAGAGTGGATGATTCAGTAAATTTCATGTGCGGTTAAAATTCATTTGAATTTATCTATGTATATAAATATTTAGTCCAATTTTTGCACATTTAATAAAGCTAATTTTTACAGTTAAATTATTTACTTTATGCAAGATATTTAAAAAAAAAACAAGGGTATGTTTTACTTACTCACGCACCCTACATATATATGTTTATTTCAAATACTGCTCGCGTTATGTTTTTAGTTAAAAAAAAGAATATACAAGGAAACAATAATCCAACGAAATTATTTCTGTTTATAAAGTTTAAAGATTAAATGAATTGTGTACAAATCAATCTAATCACTGTTTCGGTAACTAACGCCAATATATTATTGCATTTTATATATTTTTTTATTTTTGCGCTGCTATTGGGAAAAGTTATATAAACCTGATTTACCACCAAAAAAAACTTTCGCGGCTCTACAACATTGGGAATATTAACTTACTGTGGCCAACTCTTGAAATATATTCCACTTACTAGTTCACTCTCGGGCGTGTTTTTTTCCAGACGCTGAATCTACCCTTCACAATAAATACTGCTGTGAAAAATAAAACACAATCGAAAAAAACAACGATATAATGATAATTAATGTATTTAAAAGTGTAAAAAATTAACTAATAATTTAAAAATACGAAATTATTATTCATATTTAAAATAAATAAAAATAAATTACAAACCTTTAACTATATTGTTTAATAATAGAAAGATTATTTCAATAGTACAATTTAAATTCGAATTTTTTAATTTAACAGGCACGTACGTTAAAAAAACAAAAAAGCAATACCTTTTGTGCGCCCTCGTAATCGCACACAAGTAGCCCAATCGTCCAAACACGAAAATCAAATAGCAATCCGATGAATAGATTCTGTCACTTCATTCGACCAATTCAAAGGCCTCTACATAACCATCCTCTTTCATCGTACTCCTTTTTTTTTCCCATCCACCGCCGACGAGTCGTTGGGAGGGCGGCCTTTTAACGTCCCTATTAGATCAAATATGGATTTGGTCATAATTGGTGCGACAAAGTATACGGCCACCTTTATACCTGGCTACATCTAATAATACCGTGCCCTTTCATGTTAATTTGTAAACTTAGTACTACAAATGCCCCCCCCCCCCTCGCGACCGTTCTTCGGGCGTTTCATAATGGGTCAAAACTACTGCTAACAATAACAAAACTGATAGATTGATTTTCTCGCGATACGGGGGTTGTATGTGTTACGGAGAACTAACTTCGATTTTGTGCAATATCAAGTTTATATTTCTGTACCCAAAGCTATTGACTTTACTGTTTAAGCTTATATACGCTATGATAATATAATGTTACTAGATTTATATTTAAATGCAAATAAGTTATATAAATCAAATCAATTGTATATTTTTAGAGATATAAAACAGATCATATATATTGTTTAAAAAAATAGTAGTAAATTTTATTTGATTTGAAAATATACAGTCTATAAAAGGGTGATCAATTGCCTGTTGATACATAATCTCTACATTTTAGAATTAACCTTTTAGGTAAATATCACAATATGTGACTACTATATTTTTTCTTACGAAGAGAACCTGTGAATAGTGTCAATATATTAAATTTTACGATAAGTAATACATTTCATACGTTAATAAAAAGCTCTATGCCTTAGAGCATTTATTTCATAACATTTTTATACGGAATGAAATATATGTCCAAACCGTACGGTCAATAAATTAATGTTTCAATTGGAATTGGCCGAAAGCTCATTATTGTTGTTCCCTGTTCATTCCGGAAAGACTTAGAGTAAGTGGATATTACCGGCGCTCACGAGCTTACACAACGCGCACGAATACCAATATTAGCGGATGTTGTAATTATAACACCTTCTCGTACGGATTAATTCTAATCCGATCAAATAATGCACTTCCGATTTTCGAATAGTGTACATTTTCAGCTCCTTAGCCTTGTGCCGTTCCCTAAAGACCCCAAATCCCCAAGGTAACATCGCACAGACACAAATCACACACACTGAAACAGAATACAACTGCAATATCACAATCCGCCACGGCGTAGGATTTAAATCTCCACGAAGAAAAAAAAAGCCAGAAATTCCTGAATAAATAGCTTCGGTCTGGAATGGAATTCTACAGACCGACGAGGCCTGCATAAACTTTAACCACCTAGTCCGCAAAGCCCTTTCGCACACTATCCCTTATTTTACCTATGCATGGGCACAGTTTAAATTCTAAATTCGTATTTAGCTTTCGCAAGTATTTAAGATATCGATTGGGGGCTAGGACAGCCGCCCCCCCACCACCCCTCTTTATTGGCGAGAGTGCGACAATATCTGCAGCCGCCGACATTTTTCAAAGCCGAGTAAACAGGTTTTCCCGTTATATGATATCCCTATCCATCATTTTCAAATATCCTCAGATAATTTTTAAACAATGATTTATAACTCACGAACAAACTGATTGGAAAAAAATTCGTAAATATTTATTAAAAATAATATTACCATTTTTTTTCCTTTTGTACAAGTCACAGGCCGTGTATAGTAAATAAAATACAGCACAACAAACTTGTCAAAATATAAAATCTCTAACATAAAATATTTTCTCTTTGATTATTAGGATGGTTGCGACAGTTATTACGTGGTAATTCATTTTATAAACACTAAACTAAAACACAAAATTTTGTTTGTAATTTAATATTTATACAAATATTATTTTTATACATACTTATAGGGTTTTTACATATTTAAATATGTTAGTCGCAAACATCCTTATGATATTAAATGCAGGTAATTTCTGGAGGGCGATTAATAAAGATCATGTCTTAACATAGCTAGTATTGGTAATAGTAAAATCTAAGGGTTTAATTCACACCATAAGAAAGAAAAAATAATCGTTCACATTGATAAAAATTAAAAACCACAGGGTTTAGATTGTTTTGGATGTTTTACATAGATAGGTTTAATATTCACTGTGCGATGTAGACAAACAAATTATTGGAAAAGTAATACAAGTATCAAGTGATCATACATAGATGTCTTTACAAATACAGTATCATCAATATCTATTTGTTACAGACTTTTAGAAAAATAGAGTACATATAGCCAGAAATGGGTGATGTTTACGACAGATGTCGCTACGTAAACTAAATCAACAGATGCCGGTTATTCTTGCAGCGCTTGCTGTGAAGCTTAATTTCTCCTACCTACAGTGATAGTAGGTAGTTAACATAATTTGTCTTCTTTCTTCATTGTATTTTGTGTCATCACTACAGACAATGCATTATTATGCGACTTCCCTTCTTTCTGAACATTTGTAAGCTTCAATACAGAGCTTACAAATGTTCAGAAAGAAGGGAAGTCGCATAATAATTCACTATATACACTAGATATGAAAAGCACAAAATAATTTGTAGAAATGCCTAATTTCTTAATTCGAATTGATTTAATTTAATTCCTACTTATAAATTGACTGCAACTTGATTTTTGACAAGGTTCATGAGATATTAGGTACGGAATTATTATCAGAAACAATAAATTAAGAGCGAAAAGTAAATCAAGAATTTATAGTTATGGCAAAGCAACAAACATACGTTAACGGAAAATGAGACAAGAGTATTGATTTAATATAAATTGGTGAACCTATCACCTATTTTTTTTTTTAAGAACGCTTGTCTATAGAAGAATTTGGTGAGGTAGTCTTAATTACTCAATAATATTACGTTATGAAAATGTATTCAAAAATTTGCTTTTATCGATTTCATTTAACTTCTCAACAAATTAAATTAATTATTTGGGTGTTTTACATTTAGAAGACAATACCTTTTTTCTAGACAAACATGTAAACAGTATATTTTATCTAGAATAAAATTTACACTTTGTTTGAGAGAAATCAATCAACAATTTTGTTAGTACAATTATCCCGATTGTCTTTTTAAATAATGTAATTTTTTTTCATAAACCTAACTTTACTTTTTCATTACAATAAATTAATTGAAAAATAAAACACAAATTGAAAACATTTTAAAATTTTCAGAATAATTATAAAACACTAAAACTACATAAATTTTGTAAAGGGCAGCAATCAAAATCAATAGGCCGTTAAGTTTACTGCATACTGGCAGTGCATTTTAATTTCAATTAATTAATATATATTATATTACGTTGAACAAAATTAACATGAACGTCATGGCTCCAAGTCAGTTGCAGCATCACCTCGATAACCAGGAATAATTACATACAATTTCAATATACATCATCCATATACAGTTCTTATACAGTTTACAGGGTAACCAACATAAACACTGTTGTATAAAATATAAAATTACAGTTGTACATAATAACAATTTATAAATATGGTGTAACACTTTATTTTCTAACAATTATTTAAAAAGCTTGACATACGACTATTTTGAGAAACCATTACGGATTCAATGGATAGTTAGATGATCGTGTTTCAATAAAACCGAGTGGTCTGCCCTCTTGTGGAAGGGGTGGGATGAATGGATGAATTAGACTAAGTTAAGGCGAC
Source organism: Ontholestes murinus (assembly GCA_963969525.1). Classification (NCBI taxonomy): domain Eukaryota; kingdom Metazoa; phylum Arthropoda; class Insecta; order Coleoptera; family Staphylinidae; genus Ontholestes; species Ontholestes murinus. Next base: position 9,238,277 of record OZ018399.1, on the reverse strand, counting down.
GCATTTCCTTTAACAATTCGTTGCCCATTTGTGCGGGAGACTTTGTTACAATTACTCCAGCCTAAAAATTAATTTACGTCAGGTAAGAACATCATTTTTATATTAATAGTTACCTTTTCAAGTGCATTGATCTTATCTTGGGCACCGCCTTTTCCTCCAGAGATAATGGCACCAGCATGGCCCATTCTACGACCAGGTGGGGCAGAAATACCAGCAATGAATGAGACAACAGGTTTGGCATTAGGACCCTAAAATAAAAACACCTAAAAGTCACAACAGAACTATAAACCAACACTCTTTCCTTACAGTGTTATGCTTCATTAAAAATTCAGCCGCATTTTCCTCAGCTACACCACCAATTTCTCCAATAAGAATAATACCTTTGGTTTCTGGATCATTCAAGAATACTTCCAAGCAGTCGATAAAGTCGGTGCCATTGAATGGATCACCTCCAATTCCAACGCAGAGGGTTTGTCCTAATCCTACTTGGGTGGTCTGGTGTACTGCTTCATACGTTAAGGTACCAGACCTAGAAACTACACCGATGACTCCTTTTTGATGGATGTGCCCTGGCATAATTCCAATTTTGCACTAAAATTAAAACCATTAAATGACTTTTTTAATTAGATGAAAAGCAGTATTACTTGTTCAGGAGCTATGATGCCTGGGCAGTTAGGACCTAAGAGCCTGGACTTGTTTTGTTTGACGAGCCTTTGTTTCACTTTGACCATGTCTTGTTGGGGAATGCCCTCAGTGATGCAGACAATTAATGGCACTTCTGCATCAATGGCTTCCAAGATGGCAGCAGCTGCACCAGGAGGTGGGACGTAGATTACAGTCGCTTCACATTGTGTTGCAGCACGTGCCTAAATAATAATAATAATAATAATAATAAAATATTTCAATAATTATTTCAATTAAGTATTATATAATAACAATTTATAAATATGTGTCACACCTTTATTTAAAAAGCTTTGGTTTACTTAAATGAAAATTTTTTTGACAAAAATTAACCTCACTAATTTTCACTTCTACTAGTTTTACCCATCGGCATTCTCAAGGAGATAAAATGAAACTAGTGAAACAAAAACCAAGTGTTCTAATTAATCAAGACAATTCACCACGTGTTACACGAGAAATTTAACAATTATGCATTAACTTGATTGATTAAAACACTTGATTTTGTTTCACCAATAGTGAGAAATTAATTAATCATAATCATACATTAATTTAAAGTGTAATATTCCAACTACACTATATTAAAATAATTTTTTATCACTCAATTCTTTATTTTACTTCTAATCATGTTAAATGTATAAAATTCGATTGATAACCAAGAAGAGGACGAAGAGACACTATAATTATTATATTTATAAATTGTAATACTATATACAATAAAGATGTTTTCTCTCTCTCTGTATAAAATACCCAAAAAATTATAATAAATCGCTAATGATTCTAATTAAGTTTAAATTTATCATTATTAGCAGAAACATCTTTTATATCTTTTACGTTCTTTCAGATTTAAGCATCAAGCCACTAAATATAAACTAGATATGTTAATTTGTGCCTAATTTTTGTTTTAAATTTTCACTTCGTATTTTTGTATTTATTATCTGTTAGAATTTGTATTTTTTATTATTGTATGCAACTTTCCCTGTAACTGGATGTATCTGTTGGGAAAATAAACTTATTATTATTATTATTATTGGATAATACTTATTGTTTCCACAGACAATTCCATCAAATTTTAAATACATGAATATATTATATCTTAGAAAGATGGAAAAGTGCCACTTCACATAGTAAGTAGTAATAAGAGATAAGTATAGATCACCCTGAATGTGCAATTCTTTATTCTTTTATTCTTTATTCTAATTATATTTAAAAATTGCATACAGCCTACAATTGAGACACATTTATGCTGCATGTGATAATTGGAAGACTTCCAATCCAGAATAAAAACCTGTCTTCCCTCTTATATAAATCAAACCAACAATAAATACAAATAATGTATTTATTTAACAGGAAAAAAAATGGATTTGTTTATTTTCTTTTAATGTCTTTTAAAAAATTGGTAAAATTAACACAAGTATCAACTAATTTACATGTATACTGCTTGCTTTATCATTTAATTTATTAAAGTTATTACTATTGGAAACAAAGTGATAATTTAATTTACATCCAACGACTTTAACAAACAAATTTTCTTGTGTGGGAGGTTACCACTTGTGCCAAAACAATAACTGCCAGGAAAAAATTGCCAGGAATTATATTGGAAGAAATATAAGTAGGTTTATTGCAAATGTAAGTATGTTAATTTTTAGAATAAATAACTAAAAAGTGAACATATTTCATTGTTTAAACAGTATCTTTTTAAATAATGTAAAGAACACAGTTATCAATAAAGACAATTCAGGAACTAATTAAAATTTAAAATGCAAATTTTTAGTTTAAAAATATTGAATAAAATATAAATTATGGCTTTTTTAAATTACGTGATTAATGGCCTCGGCTACTAATTCCTGTTGTCGAGTTACAGTGATTTTAATATTAATATTATGTATACGGTTAAAAAATAAAAAAATTTGTTACTACGTAAAATTTTAATCGAGTACTAAATCATACCTGATCAAACGACACTAATGAGGTTATGTTTATATTTATCCCTATAAACACGACGTTGCCATTATCATCATAAAATTAAAACAATGTAATTGTGTAATTAAAGAAATGTTTTAACCTAAAAAATCACTGCATTACTTGCTTATAAAGATTTTGTCATAGATTTGGCAGCGTTGCATAGTAGTTCATCTGTACGGTACCAGATGGCGTGACACCCCCTTTCGATTATAACAAACAAAATTAATAACAACTATAATAAAAAAGCTGTAATTCTTCAATAAACTCTGCTGCAGGAAAAAATACGTTAAGATGATTCCGACAGATTTATATCAGGTAAAATCCATTACACTATTTGTAGTTTATTTTGAGGGCTAGATTGTTCTGATGAGAGATGTTTTACATTTGAAAAAAAAAATCAATACGATTAAACTCTGTATTTCAGAGATATATAAAAGATTTTATTTATATCTATTGCATGTCTCATTTAATAGAGAAATAATACATCTTGGAGTAACATTTTAAATATTCAATTAAATACAATCTGAAGCTAATAACTTTTAATTCATAAAAATGATTAATAATACAAACAAAATATAACATAACCTAGTTCATGATGATACTATAAAATGTTTTTTTTTTATAAATTCTCGGAAACACTTAGTTATAATTACTACATTTAAATATTAAATCTAAAATTAATCATTAAATAACATTATCAGAATTATTCACTGAAAATTAAAATATTTTTTATTAGGAAAAATGATACGCAAACTTATATACCAAATTAAATCCAGTTTTTTTTTAAGATAACGTGTGTTAATATGATCAATTAATTAATCAATGTCTTAAATATTCAGGTGAGAATAAATCAATTAGGGCAGAAAGACCAAGGGGTCGATAGCCCATTTACAGATTGTATATATTATAAGTAAAATATATCTATGTTATTATGTACAAAAAAAAGTCTGTAAATAAAGATACATAAATCAATTAATTAAAAATTTGTAAAAAAAAAGCAATTATAATGTTTTATACATTTTATGACACAATTAAAATGCTTGTTTATTGGTTATTTCAAATCAAATTATCACACATTAAAAATTAAACATTATTTGAGTATCTAATCAATAATTTTAGGTTATTGTGTAAGACTAAACTGTAATACATCTTTTAAAAAACATATTTCAATATAAAAAGATAAGCATTTTATAGATTAGTTTTACTAAAAATTTCTGAATAAAATTATAATTTAATAATTACTAATTAATAAATAATAAAACACTCTAACAAAGTTCGAATAAGGTGATCAATAATTTCAATTTAAGTACATCAATATAGTAATGATAAATACCTCTTTTACGGAGTTGAATACAGGTAAGTCGAGGTGGGTCTTTCCACCTTTGCCTGGGGACACACCACCGACCATATTTGTGCCATACTCGATCGCCTGCTTGCTATGGAAAGTGCCTTGTTTGCCTGTAAATCCCTGGCAGATTACTTTGGTATTGCTCGTCAATTTCAAGTTTGGTCTCGTGGCATTGTAACTACTGAAACGGATTCCTTGTCCCAATGACAAGCCTGTGGAATAGAAATGTGGAAGGTAAACACATAAAAAAAAATGTACTTTGAACTAAAAACAAGCTACTGTTTATAATTGATAAAAAAGCACATAAGGTCGTTCAAGATAAAACCGAAATTTCTAAATGATGTCTAACATCTAAAATGAATTAGGTAATCCAATTAGAAATGCAATGAAAGTGGATTGAGTAATGAGCGAGAGATAACAATAGTATTATGAAAGATATATTAAAATAGAATAGATTCCCAGGTGTGCTCCACGGCAGTTCCCCGTTCAAAATTTGATTTTGCGAGGAAATATTATATAATTTTTACTCACCGAGTCGGCTCCATATTCTAGCAGTCGCAGCCATTATATTGGTGTGAATTCGTGGCTATCTGTTACGGAACTTTAGAGGCAGTATTTATTTTCAATTTTACAGCGTGAACATTTATTACTTAAATTAAACAGGCGGCTGTGAGGCAGACTGCTTGAAACGAGACGGGCGAGGGCAAAGTGCGAAATGTCAATTTGTCGTAGCTTGCGCCAGCGCAACAAAAACCCTGCTGGCTTGTTTTATGGTGGAAAATGCTAAACATGTTCATAATCTATATATTGCAGAATTTCCCAATAATTCAAATTTTCCTGGCCGTGCTTGCTAAACCTGTTTTACTTGCGAACAGGTAAAATCCTTGAATCACTGTTGCGTTACTTACGTTGGCAATAGTGCAACATTGATCTGCCCGTCAACACCTGTATTACGTAATTTGCGTTATAAATTATTCTATTTAAACATATATAGATGACTGTAAATATTAAATATATTGTTAATTTTTATGTTATGTTATCTACAAAAGGATATAAAATATTGAACATTCTAATGCAGGCAACTTTAGTTACATCTATTAATTTTTTCATTATAACGTAATAACAATATTTATTATAAAATCTATTAAAACATTATTTACTACTAATTAAACATTCTAAAACAACACTCTATAAACTATTTTATAAATATTATATAATTTTCGAATTTAAATTTATATAACATATAATACCTATATTAAGTATAATATTAATATTTTTCACATTTCATAGAAAATAATATAAAAATATATAGTTTTTGCACTCTTTTTTCTAATAGGATTAACTTATTAAAGGATTGTGTCAGTATTCCAGAAAAGACACATAAATTAAATGTTATAAATTACATGTTTTTATTCAGATTATAACGTTTACGTTAAATTTAACATTTCGCTTACGTCATAATTATTTTTTACCGTTTATTCAAGATGATTCATTAATTACCTCATTGAATAGACAACCCATTATACATTGCCAACGTACGAATCCACAAACATTGTTTTTTTTGTAATTCAAGGCAGCCAATCATTAAAATAAATTATAATTGTACTCTTAATGATGTAATTTAACGCAATATTAAATGAAGTAATGAATTAGGTTCTATAATAATAAATATCACTACCCCCGATTGTTTATTTGAAGGGTTTGAAACCCTTGCCAACGTTGCACATGTATTCTATGTCGTTAATAGGCTGTGCAGTTTATAACCTAAAAAGATTTGTTAAAATTAGAGTTTACACATTCCCGAGCTCCCCGACGAAATGAATTTAGAAGTTAACGATGCAGTACTTGAGGCCTTTGCACAGGTAAATTAGTATAATTAATATGTAAAACAATGTTTACGCAAATACACTTAGATTTGTCCTATTTATATTAATGTCGTTAACCGTGTAAATTCCTTAATAACTATCCATAAAAATGTAATTTATAATCTTTACATCAATCAATGTTTAAAAGGTGCAGATCTTATCTAATAATGTTCACAAAATATTATTATGTTAACAATAGAAATTCTATTCAATAATAATTTTAATTGCCTAACTAAAAAAAACATTCCAGAAAAAACAAACGTAATAACTTATTAAAACTAAGTTTTAGTCCTTCATTAATTTGTAGAATAAATTGTAGACATAAATTCAATTATGATTTTGAGCCTTGAATATATTTTAAATTTATTATTTAAAAATAAGGGCTATATAATTTGTTTTAAAGAAAATATTTGTATTATTTTGGCATTAGGTCAGGTGAAAGTTTAGATTCAAATAAAAGTACATTTATAATGGTGTCATTAATGTATTTTACATCCAAGACAGATATATAACTTTTTTCATGTAAATTAACATTTTAGAGGTAGAAGGTAAAGTGTAACTTAATTAATTAAATGTTTTAGATTTTACTGCTTATTCGAATAATATCAGCTTTTAGTTTATTTAGGTGATTCATTGGTGTGACTTGTTCTTGAACTATTACCAATAAAGTGTGATAAATTTTGGAATTTGAAGCCTCACTTATTTTTCCTTAACCTCTGTAGACCAATTTCCACATTTGATTTCTAGATCTTAAGACAGGCTTTTATGACATTCAGTTTATTTATGATTGATTTCTGCTTTCTACTCTGCTATTGATATCACTTAAATTTATGTTTTTGTTCTATCTTTGCTTCATTTTCTCTTTTTAATACACTTTTAATAATATGTATAAATAAATATACTCAATACATTTTCAGTACTAAAAACATGCAGCATATTTCATCACAATTTTCTTAGGTTTCATCTTCTTTGACTTTCATCTTGTTCTTAAAATCATTCTTACTGTTAACTTTTTCTAATTTATTTATTTTCTCAACATTCCACTTGATCATTGTAATAGAAACTGTAGAACTGGGAGTGTTTTGTATCATTTTCATCTTTTTCTTCTAGAGTATACCAGATGTGGGTATTTCAGAAATTATTTCCACATCTGATTGTAAATAGCTAATTTTTTTCTGTGTCTTTTTTTTTTCTTCTTCACTTCTGTATGCTTTTGAGAAACTGTTACATCTAAAGATTGTAGGTAACCAATTACATTATTTTACTTCTTCATTGGTTCTTGCTGTAGAATACTGGAAATTTCATTTCCTCTTTTTCAGTCTAATCTTCTTTCTTGCTAGATTTAATTTTCTTCTTTAATTTCTTCATTAGAATTTATTCTCCAACAGGAAACTCTCTTTTAATGTTCACTTCTCCAGTTTACCAGACAATAATTGATTTGAACTCCTGCATATTGATTTCTCCAATATTGTCCAATTAATATTTTTAGAACATTGTTTTGTAGTGCTGAATTTTCTCCTTTTTTCATTTCAGATTATATTTTTAAAGCTTTCCTGTCTATTGACCAATGTGGAATTTTATACTCAGTTATATTAGAGGTGTAGCACTAACTTTTTTTGCCATGAAAACAATTTCAGCATTAATTGTATCTTTAATTTTTTCCCTTTTTTTTATCTCATTTTGATCAAAGAGCTATTACAGTATTAGTTTTTGTGCCTTTGACAGCTGTGTCAAATGTAAACAAAATGTATTTAGTCCTTCATCTCAATATCACCGCGAAATTACCCATCATGTTGATTCTACTGAATTCTACTTCTCTGTGTGCACCTCAAAACAGGACTAAGTAGAGAAACAAGAAATCCAACTGATCAAAAACAAAATAGGCCAGCGATTTAATGTTGGTATTATGGGCCAGATTGAAGACCAATGGTTTAGAAAAAAACCTATTAGATCGCCGCATTCTACCCTTTAGACTTTTTTCAAATCGCCCACAATTACTTTGCGAACAATATAATAGCGAAAGTTTTCAGCTATTTTGAATTGTTGTTTATAGAGGTGTTGATTTGTCCCATCGCTAAATTACCCGCCATATTGATTCCCCTGCATCAGCTTTATTGTGTGCATGTCAAAACAGAACTAAATAGAGGAAGAAGAAATCCATCTGATCAGCCAAGGCGTACCACAAGGCTTTAGACAAATAGCCCAACAAGAGCATTTTACTCCTAGGCGCCAAATTGATAACCAATAGCTTGAAGAAAATTCTGTTAGATCGCCACATTCCAGCCTTTGGACTTCTATAAAATCATTAACAATTACTTTGCAAACATCCTAATAGATTAAGAGACATCGATTTTAGTGACTCGAGGTATTAGGCCTAATAATCTAGTAAGACAAGTAAACTCACCGAGACAAGTAAAGATTTTTTTGGTATACTTAGAGGAATGTTGTTTGAAAATACACTGAAACACAAGAAATATTAGGGGTATTCAAATGAAAAGGTACGAAACGAAACTGTAGGTATAAATGAAGACTTTATTCAAAGCATACACCACAGGCCTAAACACAACGATTCCATTGATTACGTGAAGAGTATTAATTAATAGTATTTAAAACTGAAGAAGGGATATATTTTTAAATACTATCAATTCATATCTCCTGTTGCCGTGACAAGACCCAATCCTTCCCAACGTCCTTGAGTTCGTCGTCCAAGATGGAGGGCTATCTCACTGAAGGAGTTTTACCTGAACCATTTCGGATTCTCTAAGTTGAAGGGCTGCCTACAACTTTTTGAATACTTCGAGGACAGAACAAACATTAGCTCCGATGTGTAATATAAGTCCATCAAGAAGAAATGGTCGGGGCTGCTCAGGAAGGGTGTGGTTTTGCTCTACGATAACGTGCGTCAACACAAGTTCAAGTCGGAGCAGCTTGACCATCCACCCTACAGCCTGAATAGGTTGCCCTGCGATTTGCATGTGCTTGGTCCTCTGAAAAATCACTTAAAAGGGCATCGCTTCAACTCTGATGACGAACGCAAGGACGATGTGAAGATCTCATCATAGCTAGATCTCATTCAGCTTGTTAATCAATTGAATCATTGTGCTCTGGCCTATGGTGTATACTTTGAATACCCCTTGTGGATTAGTTAGAAATTATTGAGGGAAACGAATATATCCCATAGAAAGCAAAGTATGAACAACCAGGATAAAGCAGAAATACTAACAGGCTGAATAAGAGTAGTTGTGCATCGAAATATTCGACATATACATGCAAGAATATAGAAATAGGCCCTGCAAGTCTAGGTACAATCCGAAATTATTTATATCGGTACGTCAAAATACTTAATCTCGTCGACGCGTTCCTTATTGAGTTCAATTTTGGGCTTCAACAGTTTTGCAGAAAGTTTTCGTAGAGCCAAACCTACAACCACTTTTTCTCCAGTATTTCCCTTCAGAGTTTTCTGACTTCATAAGTTATTTTTTCGTACATTATTACTTTACGACATTAGCTGATAATGATTCAAACGATTGTTCCAACATCTTCAACGCCGAAATCAACGTTGTGATTCCAAGTTGTTTAATATTTTTTAAGGCTCCTTTTTTATTGCTTCCATCACCGGTGCTTCAAAATCTTCAACTTCATCTTTTATTCTTGCTCCATCTAATTGTGAAAGTTTTACAGTTAGCGTGTTCAAGAAATTTTGAGCGTGTTTCTCTGAAAACTTCTGGAAAACCAAGTCACTCGAGAAAGCTTTAAAAGCCTCAATTCAGTGTTTTTTTTTTGGCAGCTCCAGTAATGATCTTTTCCAGTTCCAAGTGCAAGATAATTAATTTCTCCGGCTTTGAATATTTACTTAATTCACAAAGGTCTTCTTGCTAAATCAGCAAATGCCTTTAATTTTGCTTTACGTGCTTTAATTTTAGTAGCTTCAACTTGCAACTTCTCAAATGTTTGCAAAGTTCGTACGTCCACCTTCACAATGTTTCTTTCTTCTTAATATTATCTTCAATTTTGAAAATTTTTGTTGTTTAAAGAAAGAACGTTTATACTTGATTAACAAGTTTCAATTTCTTCAGTATTTTGAAGTTTTTCTCGTTAAAGATTCCAGTGATTCCTTTTGTCGCTGAAGCTATTTAATTAATAGTTCTTCAATCACGCTTAACTTCCTTAGCTCGTTGCAAAATGTTTTTGAAACTTCTAATAACTCTTGAACTGAGCTGGACAGATGGACGATGAACAAAAAGGCTGATCGAATGGAGACCAAGAGACTACAAGAGGAACAGGGGAAGACCTCCCACGCGATGGACGGACGATATCAAAAGAATTGGGCAAGAGTGGAAGATCATCTACGTGTGAACTCAAGCCTTTCCATGTGCGTTCAAAATTCTCGTGAATACTTATAGAATTATGTTTTACTTATAGAATTATATTTTAGATATTTAATTTCTCCGACTCTTTATAATTAACTTAATTCGCCAAGGTCTTTAAGTAGTGGTTTCTAGGTCCTCTATTAAGACACGATTTTTCATTGGTTGTGCTAAATTTCGCAAACTTAAAGTTGCCTTTCGTCGGGAGATTTCATCCAATTTCTCTTGAAGATTATTTAGTGGTATTTTAATCCTTCACTTTTCAATTAAAGCTGCACCGACATCTACAAATTTTGCGACGAATTCCTTTCAATTTTTGAAGTTTGCACAAGTATAACTTCCTTTAATTTAGACTGTTCATTGGACACGTTTCTTCAAACCAACAAAAGCAGCTTTGGGTTAAGGTTTTTCTTGTCTTACAGCATTGGTATCCATAAGAACTTGAGCAACATTACTTACAGCTTAAGTTCGGCCGACGCAGCATCAAGTGTATTTAAATATCCAATTGCTTCAGCAGGAATGTTGGCAGTTGTTTCTAGGTCCTCTATTTGCAAAGGTTGTGCTGAATTTAACATTCTTTTCAATTAGAGTTGTCTCGATTTTCACAAGCTTTCCTGTTCTTCTTCAAACAGTTTATGCAAAACTTACAGAAATGAAGAAAGTATAATTAAGTTCTGGACAAAAAAAAATTAAGTTCATTTTGGTTTCAGGTTAAATTCTCGGTTCAAGACTTTATGATAGCGATTTCGCAGGAGAAGGAGCTCTCGCAAATTCTCCAAAATTTGAACACCTGGAAGAATCAAAATGCTTCGCAGATGTCGACTGTTCTTAAAGAACAGACGGATGCTGTTATTTCGATAGCCGAGGACGTACAAGCTTTGATGAAGAAAATCAACTTTGTTTCTGGACCAATATGCCAACTATTGGAGGAGATATCAGTGAGTATATTTGTAAATCAACATGTTTTAATGATACATACTTCATATTATCTTAGCACGTTCACAAGATGAATTATAAACGTTATAACTAACAAGTCAACTTAAAAAAAAACATTTTATGAAGGTTTTATTTATATTTTTTTTAAACTTTATTTCAGGCAATTAGTAAAAGAATAATAGATTTCGCTCAGGTCTATAAGGATAAACTAAGTGCTGATATGAGAGTTCGCATGGTTGATTTTCACGTGGCCTGTGTCGGAATTTACAACCGTATGCTGAAGCGCACCGAACTACTGATGCAACGCATTGATGACGTTGACGGCGACGCTGCACTCACCCTTCAACGAATTCTTAACCTGTATATAAGTCAAACTAGCTTCATCAAAGATCTAGATGAGCTAATATTAGGTGTGCCGCCTATTGAAGACAAATTGTCCGAACTGATTACCAATATGTTTCTACGGAGTTATGAAATGAAGAATATGAAATTATTACAGTGCACTGTCATTTCTGCCGCGCAGTTAAATAAGAAAGATTGCATGCAGAAGATCATATGCAATTATATAGTTAAACCTGCCTTGCAACCCATAGTAACTGATAATTACTTGCAAACCAAAGGTACTTTAAAAGAATTGTATAGAGATATGTTAAACTTATTAGAGAATGAATTTAAAGTGTTATTAAACACAGATATGTAAGTTATTTTATATATTAATTGATATATGTTTAATATCATTTTCTTTCAGCTTTCAATTTGATTTTATATACGAGTGCTTCTGGCCAGTAGCTGACGAACTGATGAGAGATAATCTGCTATCGATTACGGATGCAGGACATCCGGATATCTTTTTTGAAAACTTTTCCAATACTGCAACATTCATCCAAACGCTGATCGATACTTATAGCGACAACGGCCCCAACAATTATGAATCGTTCAAGGATCATTTGACTAGGTTTAGTTTGTATGTTTATTACGAGATCCGCCATCAACATTGCGCATACGTATTCGAAACTGCAATAATGCAGTTGACGAAAAAAATTGACACAGATAGATGTTTAGATTTCGAGAAAGGGCAAACTATTGCAGAACTGAACACTACAGTATCCATAGCTTTAGATTCTCAGTTTGAGTACATGTTTCACAAGGACGTATTTTTATTACCTTTATTGGACCAGTTTGTTAAGCTATCCGTTATTTTATTAATTAGATACGATAATTGGATATCTACAACTTTTGTAAGTATTAATTTTTCAATACATTAAAAACCATGTATAATTTTATATGATGTTTATTTTTTTAGATACAAGACAAAACAGCTATTGAATTAGATGATAAGTATGGTTATTTACTTATTTTATGTGATATAGCATATTTTATGGATAACAGAGTTGGATGCAGAGACCAAGATAATGTCGATTTGTCGACATCGATCTATGCAATAGCTGCTGACACGTTTAAGAATAGTCTAGCAAAGATAATGTTCTATAACTATGCATCCTTAGAGATTACTTATAAAGCTTTAGAAAATAAATTTATAAAATTAATAAGTGAAGAAATCATCACACAACTTAAAAATATGTTTTCTATTCCGAGACTCTACAGAAGAACAAATAGATCTGTCCCCACGGAGCATAGCAGTTACATAGATTCCGCCGTTGAAGTCGTTTTGAAAATACACAATTATTATGATGAGTCCAATGCTCTTGTTAAATCTGTGTGCACTGGTATAATCGAAAAAATTATTATGTATGTTTGTTTGTCGATGAAAGACATTATATCGGAGTTGATATCTTCAATTAATAAGACTGAAAGTAGCCTCAGGCGTTTGAAAAATCGTATGGCGGCGCCATCTGCCGGTGATGACCCAAGTGCTAATACAAACTCTGATGAGTATAAAATACGTATGCAAGTTACTCTTGACGTAAAACAATTTATTTCTAAGGTATATTTTTTAAAATTTTGTAGTGTTTCTAAATCTAATCGTTGCAGATTTAAAAATTGTTTCGTATTTTAAAATTATTGTTTACTTTTATTATAAAATATTATTTATTTTCAGGTGAAACCATCTTTACAGAAAAGCGAACAGCTGCTTAAAGTCGACGAGTTGATGACAATGGTTAGCGGTTAGTATTTACGTAATATTAAATAAGTTTGACTGCCAATGAATCCTGCTAGTCTATAGTTCAATGGTTTTTTTTTCGTTCGGTCTTTCTCTTTTACGTTATTAACTATATTACAGTATATATCTATGTTACTAAAATATTCTAACAATGTGATTCTATTCATAAGTTTAGTCTTTCCTTAAGTGTTCCTTACTTTATTCAAATTTACTGTGTTAATATATAGAGTTAAAGATGTAACTTATTTTGTAACAAACAAAAAAAAATGAAATCTTGTGATAAATCACGCAGTAAGCCACACATGTAAAAAATTGTTTTAAAATTAATCTTATCTTTTTCATAATAGTTATATTTATACAAATATTTCTCCTTATAACGGAGAAATAATTGGTATTTATTATTTATTTATTAATAAGTGTAATAAATTAATATATTGCAATGAGCTGTCGCCGGATAATCTTGAAAGGCGTGAATTAAACCATAACCCAGCATTCCAGACATTCAAAGATTTCCAATTGTAAGTCTAGAAATGACTGCGGCTTAAATTGACGTATACTCGCCTTTGAAGAAACGTAAACAAGTGCAATAAAAATTTTGTGATGGACGTAAATGTGAACTTACGTAAATAATAGCGCAGAATTTTTATGTTAGATAATAGTTTATTTCCTCTGTAACATAAATTGTTAAAATAAACCTGTACAGTAATTTTATACTGGTAAAAGTTGTAAAAAAAGTATTGTTATTTTTTAGTTTTAGAAAATTTAAAAAAAAGCTAATTTTTGTAATAGAAAAAAATGTAAATAAACGAGAAGAACATATTCACTTAATTATTAAAATAATTTTAAAAACTATGAAATTTTCAAATGTACAGTGGAAAAACAAAGTTGTTTCCTTAAAAATTTTACACCAAGTAAAAGTTAACATTCAAGAATAAAATTATAATATAAGGAACAAGTTTTTGGAGTTAATTTTGATGTAAATCCACACTATGTTTTATTAATCGCTATCTAATAAATCAGTGTTCATTCAAAAGCAGTAACAAATAAAAGTGTATATTTTATTGCCTTTCGTAAATGCAAATATTGAGTTTTTATTATGAATGTAAATGCAAACTTTATATTTTTAAAATATCTAACAAGCAGAACACTGTATTCCCTACAATACAGGTCGCTGAGCTGCCAACCTATAAAACAAAATAACTACATTTTAAGAAGAATGTTTTTAAACATTAAGGTAAATTAAATAATGTTATAAACCTTATTTATTCATTCTTATACTTTATCATGCAGCCTTTTGATGTCTGTAAGTATTCTACACAAAATCTTTGATGATCAACTAATTATTTATATAAGTATTCACAAATTTTTTCGTGTTATTCTAAATGATAATATTATCCGCTTTTTTTAAGTATTATTCCAGGATAATGTGAAATTAAATAAATCAAAATTGCTAGAACAATATATATATTTTTTTGTCAAACAATACATATTTATATAATAAAATGAATAATTAGGTGCCATAATAAGTAATTTTCATTATAAAAGGTAAAAAGGGGGAGGGTAAAATATATTAAGTAGGAAATTAAGGAACAAAATTGAAGATGTTGTTAAGAAGTAAATTAAGGAATAATTTCAAGAGTTATGCAACGCCATGAATATAAAAGGTCAATAAATTGGGAAACAAAATTGAAAATATTGGTAAAATAGCCACGATACGAAGTAAATTAAAAAATAATTCAAAGAGTAGTGCAACGGCATGAATATAAAAGATCATTAAATTAAAGAACAAAATTTGAAGTATTGATTACGTAGCGACCACAAGCCATAAATTAAATACTAGTGATGGCACGGTATGAAAATTAAATTTAGAAATTTACTGAAGATTAAAACTCATTTATAAATGAAAGAAAAAGCTATGGCACCTACGTGATTATAGATATTTTATAACACTAAATATTAAACATAAACATAATTCGAATACATGTGAGAATAATGGGATAAACCAGTAAAATTTATTGTGGCAATGGTTTGAAAATTTTGAAAAACTTTTTTAAACGAATCAAAATTCCAAAAGGAACAAAATGGAGGAGGAATTCATTATATCAACAATACATCAACTGGAGCCAAGGATATTGTAGAAAAGTGTGGACGTGTAGTTAAGTAATACATAATAATACTGATTAGTGTGCTAATAATAAGTATTAATAAAACCGAATTATTGATTATTGTTATTTCAACATGTTAATAAAAATTTTCTTTTTATCCTTACAAAAATAAAATATTAGTATCTATTAGTATGTTAGAATATTTAAAGGGTAAAAGTTGTGACGTTTTTTTAATACTAGAATATTAGCACATGCTGAACACATGTCGGATTAAAATTAATTATAATAATTGTAAATAACATAAAATACAAATTTGCGATTTAACGCCAGCTGTAAAAATTTTAAATACTTATTTATCTGATAAGGCAATTTTATTAAAGAATTATTTATTATTTTTGATGGATACCCAAAAGTTTGTGAGAAATTATTTGATTTTTTATTTCACCAACAATGCTGAATTAAATTAAAACAAAATCTTGATCATTGAGCTATATGTAACGTTAGAGAGAAACCATAATATCATAGAGCCAATCGTTGTGTTTTTTTTTTTCAATTTTTTAGATTTTAAAAATCCTGAATTTTAAACTTTAATAAGAATTGATGTCCGAATCCCAATGATCGTATACAGAAGCATTAGCAGTGGAATGTGAATGGCACAGAGCCGGTTGGGGTCGTTTTGCATATTATTCAGCTTCTTGAAAAAATCCCACTGACGCACAAACATGTATACAAATGTGATACTGCAAGATGCGCTAAGAAAGCCCGAAGTTTCGAACGACAATTTAAGAGCTGAAAGTAGGCAGTATCCGTACATGGACATTGGCTGGGCGTAATATAATAGGCGCGAGTAAAAGACCATATCGACTAGGTATATCCACCATGAAATCTGGAGTACAATGGGTATGTAGTATTCCTTGAGCATGAGCAATTTGGTAAAATCATGCACCGTATCGAGCATTTCTGACAGTATCATGCACATAAAAATAGTTACATGGGGAATTGAAGCCAGCACTTTGCTCCTCCTGATGTACTGAAT
This sequence comes from Ontholestes murinus, assembly GCA_963969525.1. NCBI lineage: Eukaryota > Metazoa > Arthropoda > Insecta > Coleoptera > Staphylinidae > Ontholestes > Ontholestes murinus. Next base: position 9,221,855 of record OZ018399.1, on the reverse strand, counting down.
CTAAAACAAACATTATTATTATTATTATTAAAGCATCAAAATAATATTTAATCTAATTAGCAAGTTCATAATTACTTAAAAGTGTTTGTTCTTTATTTCATTAGACCAAACATACCAATTATACAGGGAGTCCCAAAAGAAAGTTTATATTTCAATTCGGAGACATTTTTTGTTGCCTTAATTGCAAAACTTTTCTGGCTGTAATTAAAGAACATGGCTCCAACAGGATGGAGCAACCTCACATACGTCTAACAACGCCTGGAGTTTTTGTAATCTGTTTCTTGTATGTATTTTTTTTAGAAAGAATACCAAAGATATAATAAATAAATAAATAAATAAATAAATAAGAAATTTTAGTGATCGTATAAATGAGTCTTGTGATAACGAAGGTTTATGTTTAAGAAATATATTCGCAAATAAACACATTTTCGATGGATCGCTTACTTTCTACTGGTCTACTAAATATAAACTTACTTTAGGGTCACCCTTCATATACTCACGTGAATGCTCGCAAAAATTACGAAAAATCCGATAAATTTAGGGACGAACCAGTGAATGCAATAGAGGATAAATAACATTAGTCTAGGGATCCACATGATTGTAGTTTTTTTTCCAATGTAATCTACAACAAAACAATACATTTGAACAACCACTTTAATAAAAATTATTCGAATCAATTATTTTTGGTTTTATGGAGCAATAATTATAATTTAATTAAATTACTTTAATGACTGAACCACCACTCACCGATAGCCAAGGAAAAAATAAGAAGAAAACAAGAAGAGAAGAAGTATAGTAATTGTATTATCAGATGTAAAACTGAAAACATTAAAATTTGAAATAAGATTAGGTAGTTCGGAGCGTAATTGTACAAAGTCAACGTTGTGTTGAAATATTAAGTTAAATCTACGTATCATTTTAAATTAATGTAAGGTAGAAGAATTAACATCTTCAAAAACAAACTTGATTTAAAAACAACTAACTTAGAGTTTACTTATTCAAAAAATATTTAAAAATCTGTTCTGGCTTTTTGTACAAAAGCAATCATTTAAACAATATTTGTTTATGGAGGCGTTCACTTTGTGCTACATTTTGAATATGATGAATATAAACTAGAAAACTTTGACTACTATATTTATAGAATTGTTTAATGGTTGAGGCGTTAACTTCGTGATACAACTTGGAAAATTAAACAAAAACGTTCACTTTGTTGTTATCACACTTTATTATTTCTTAAAGTGTGATATCAACAAAGTAAACGTTTTTGTTTAATTATAGAATTGTAATTTTTTCATATTTATCCAACTTCAAATTTACATTAACAAATCAAGAATTAAATAATGTAATATTATACATCATTATTACAAAACAATAATTAAACAATTAATACTAATCATTTATAAATAATTCAGCTTTTTTTATTTAAGTAAAATAAACAATGTTTCTACAGTACTATGTAGAATAAAGTTTGTTGATAATACACCAGCACAGTATCTATTCCTTCGGATCATTTTAAAGTGTGCGATTATTTTTATTTTGTTCGATGCCTGAAATATTTGTCTGTGAACAATTTATCATATTTAATGACTCTTAAAATAAAATGGATTCATTCAACATTAAGCGTTTAAAAAGTAGTTAACTACTCTTGAAATACGTATCGATTATTAAATTACCCTTTACAGCTTTTACTATTCTGTTATAGATGTCGCATACATATGGCGCAAACCCTTAAATTATAGTTACTTTTATGTGAATGTATACGTCGTCGTTTATACGCACGATAGATGACGCTACAATCAATGTGTATGTTAAGTTGTATAAGTTAAAATGATTTTGTAATAATACTAACTTGATTTAAAAAGTTCCCTCTAGAACGTTCCTTAAATATTTATAATAGACCGTGCAGTACTAATGTAAGTATTATTATTATAATTTGACGAATACACTAATAAACTTGATCTTCACGTAACTCAATCAATCAAATTATTATTATAATAATTATCTTCATGAATTGTTTAATGGAAACACAATTAAAACTAATTTGCATTATTTAATTTAAACATATACATAATTATATAATTTATATACACAGTTATGACTTTAGTTATAAAAAATCAAACAGGATGAAATTATTAAGTGTTGTTTATAGAAAGGCACTTAAACAACCCTTAATTAAAAATGTTTCACCACGTGATAAACGAGAATCAAATTCAACAAAGAAAAGGATGGAATAATTCCTAAAATCTTTTAATTGAATTGTTTTAGACTTTTAAATAAAACTTCATGTAAATATTTAATGGTCGAAACTTAAATCGTGTTTTTGTAATAAATTTAGTGACAAAAACATAGTGTTTTGGTTTAGTTTTACCACTTAATAACAATAGGAACCATTCTTATGATAAAATTTCAGTTCAGCAAACAAAAAAGCGTAATTTCTTTTTGTAAATGCATTATTTGCCATTGACGTTCGTGATGTCAGTAGTGACGTCAGTTTGCTATAATATAATATTTTTGTTTATGTTGTAAAGAATTACCTGTAAGTCTCCACCACATCCAATTGTTTTATGTTCGAATCAATGACTGGTATTATATAAGATTGTTTAGGCTTTAGAATCAATCTTTCCTATAAGTGCTGTACCTAATACTTCCACAGAAGAAATTTTGGTCATAATGTAAATACCTCCAATCATTCTGCCAATTTTTTTTCCGACCTACCATTTATTAATCCTTCGGCACTGATTAAATAAGACTTTATTGACTTATTTCTGACTTTTTAAAATTGAAAATTGACATTTAATACAAAAACAATATATTTGTTTAAGAATAGGATTTGATTGAAAGAGTAAAAGCTCATAATAACATACAAAATATCGAAACAGTTGAAATAGAAATGAAAGCTTCAGTTAGAGGAAAAATAATGTTGGAAAGAAGGGTTGAAGACCAACATAAAAGTGGTAGCAACAACAGGGAAAAGAATATATGTACAAATGGACCTGAAATAGCAAACAAGAAATAGAGTAATCACTTCAAGGAACTAAAAAGAAACTAAACTAAAATAGAAGCAAAATGAAAGAATCTCTATTATTTTGGATAGTCGAATAATCTGGAAAAGAAATAAGTTTAAAGAAAACAACAAAATTTGATGTGAGAGGCAAAACAAAAACGAAACTCAAAAGAAATAGAATATTTGGAAAAGACAAAAGGGCAAGATTGTAAAACCACGAAGAATTAAAAAATTAAAAGAGTAAAATCTCATTATAACATTAACCTTAGACTTTAAATATAAGGATTGATGACCGAAATAAAAGTTAGAGGAGAAAGTAAATTATATTAAATTATTTTATAAACGAAAAAAAAGTAAATATCTGCATTTACAACAATTAATAATGGGACAATTTTGGATTAGATTTATTATAAAAAATATTTACAATATTAAGGCAACAATGTATATGTTTAAGAAAAAGGTAATTATTAATTTATTTATTTAATACATTAATAAAAAAACATACACAAATGCATAATTAGCATCTCCTAAACTAATAATCACAAATTTTGGGTATAATGGATAGTATCTTCTTGAGTTATATTCCTGAAAAAAATCTCATTGTTAATTAAGGTAGCCCAAGATTTATTGAGGTAGGTCAAAGGTACGACTATTGCGGTAGGCTAAGAGTACGGTACGAAAATGTATGTACGGTGTATTGCACTGGCTTAAGAGTATGCCTTTTTTGACGTAGATCAAATGTACAATATGCTTCTGTAAAAACAGAAAAAAATTAAATTATTTTATTCTTAAACTAGACTTATATTAAAGAATAAAAGGACCTTATATATAATTTATACTTAAAAATTGGGATCTGTTGCATTAAAAATCCATAGATGTAATATAATGTGTTGAAGCCACATTTTCGAACCAAACGTCATCTAAATAGCATTCAACGATTTGTAATATCCTTATCCTTTTTTTTAAATAAATAAATATTAAATTAATATGAATTTTTAATACATGCATGACACAATGAAAAGAATATTTTAATGTAGTGATTCGCATATTTCCACGTAAACACTTATTTTTGGAAATTATGCGACATGTTAATAGGATTATTAATTGTTCAATAAAACCGTTGAGAAGCGAGATTTATAGCAAACCCGTGTAAGATAAATGACAATAATGGGCGTAACTGAGCGCGGGCCGCGGAGCCACCGCTGAATAAAACCTGTCTTTTGTTGGTAGTTGACATTACACTTGTAAATTTCCTTTTGGTGTATCGAATTTCGTGTACCGCCGTTATCTGGAGTGCTCCTGTCAGAGTGGGCTTTGCACGGCCTTCCGTAAATTTTACGCTGCAGTCGCCGCGCACGTGTTTATACAACGGATTAATTGGTCTGTTATCCGCATTAGCCCTCGTCCAATAATATAATAACGGCAAATTGAACCTTGTAATTGGTAATAGAGGTTAACATTCGATCCTATCCGCATCACATCCTCGAAGGAGCGCTTCTATTACAACCTTAATGGAATTTTTTTGATATAAAAGTAGGAGTAAATGACAGAGAATAATTTTGATTTGCCGAAAACAAGTGAACTAGGGGTTCCGATACTACCTCGTAATCGATAATTAATATATTCATTAAGGTAAAAAGATATGGTGAGGCTGTGAAAATGGTATAACAATAATTCAAATTTTGAACTGTTTCCAACTGTATTTACTAAAGTTTTTAACTGGTTTTCTTGGCAGATTTCATTTTCTTTTCTTCTTTAGCCAATTTTGATAATAATTTGTTGAAAATTTATTTAATTTAATTGGTTTCTTTCGCAAAATTCCAAGCAGTTTTAAACAAATTTCAACCTTGTTTTTTCAAGATCCTTCCTCCTTTTTTTTCTTTGGCCAATTTTCAACTATTATTTTGTGAAACTCAAAATATTGTCAATTCCATTGTTCCTACAAGTTTTAAACAAATTTTGGACTTTTTTGGCCTCGAATATAAGTCCATATGGCCAGCTCAAGGCGATTAGGATTAAACAGGAACATCAAACTTTTTTCTTAAAGTTTTCTCATATTTTCTTCATAGAAAATTTTAATTGTTTTTTTTTTGCAAAATTTGTTGGTGTTTAAACAACTTTTTGACTATTAAGATTCGAGAATTATAAAACTCCATAGTAAAACTGCTGATGAGATCCAAAATAGATCGAAACCTGTCGATAGTTGCCGTTGTAAGAAATAATTCGGATTTTAAATTTCTGTATTTTTCTTAAGATAATTAAATCCTACCTGCCTTTTCCTAAAGTTTTAAACTCCTTTTCTTAATAGCCTTTATTTAGTTTTTAATTAAACTATTTTAATAGATTTATCTTTTTGAAGTTTTAAACTAAACATTTTTTATAAATTGTTCTAAAGAAATTTTATTTTGTTAGGAAGTTTATGACTCGTTTTAAATAATTTTTCATAAAATTTAAAACTATTTTAAGGCAAAAATTAATTCTGCTTTTGCTTCAAGTTCACAACTGCATTTTTCTTAAGAATTTTTAATCATGTTTGTCTTTTTCTAAAGTTTTGAACATGGTTGAATAAAATTTCTAAACTATTTTAAGTGAATTTATTTACTTAAAATAGTTTAGAATTTTTATTTTTATTTTATATTGAAGTTTTGAACTATATGACAATGAAAATTTCTTTTATTTTTGATGAATTATTTTTAATATTTTTATTAAAGAGATAACAATCTTTATTGAAGATACTATTACAATAATACAACATAACAATTATTCTGCAGCTTCTCCTCTTCTTCATTCGACCGATGATCTATCAGTCCGTATTTATATTAATCAAACGAATTTTATCTTTTTAGGACGTTTATAACTGTTTTTTACTTCAAGTTTACTTCAACTGATTTTTACTTAAGAAAATTCTATCCTGCTGTCCTTTTCTAAAATTTTCAATTGTTTTCAATTCCAAGCTCACGATTTAAAAAATCAACTATTTTAAACAAATAAAAAAATTAAAAAACTGATTTTTTATTTTTTTTAAAATATTAAATTTTAACTGAACTAATTAGTTATCTAGACAATAATAGTAATAAAAAGTATATAAATAGTACGTTTATGTACTTTCATCACCATTTCTCCTAGAATTAAAAAAATCAACCTTTTAAACAATTTTAAAAAAATAAAAAAAACTGATTTTTAATTTAAAAAAATTATAAAATTTAAACTTAATTAATTGGTTATCTAGGCAAATTTGAAGAGTAATAAAAAGTATAAGAAGAGTACTTTCTTGTACTTTCATCATCATTTCTCCTAGAATTAAAAAATTCAAAAAGTGTTTTTTAAACTGCTTTTAATTAATTTTTGATCAAATTTTAACTTAAGTTATTATCATTTGTCTCTTCAGTTTTGAACTATTTTATTATTAAATTTCTTCTTTTTGATACACAGTTTTAAACAAATTTTATGGTTTTATAATATTTATGATTTTAAATAATGATTTTTCGTAAAATTTTAACTAATAAAATGTATTAAAATCCTTTAGTTCGTTGTAAAAAATTAAATAATCATTTGAAAATACGAAAACATTTGTTGTAGATTCACGAAAATGTTTCGTATTTTTAAATGTAAATTTTAACTATTTTTAACCAAGTATTTTTTTTAAACTTAGAGTTTAGATTTGTTTTTTCTCAAAGTTAACAACTGTATTTCTCTTAAGAAGATTTAATCATTATTTTTGGTTTACAAAAGTCTTAAACTGTCTTTTTAACAGCTTTCATTTTTAAATAAAATTTCTAAATTACTTAACACGAATTATTTTTTAGTTCTGAATTATTTTATACGCAAATATCTAGATTTGATAAACTGATTAAAAAAAAAAGATTTTAAACTTTTTATGTCATAAACTAATTTTAAATTGTTTTTATTCGAATTTTCGTAAAATTTAAACTATGTTTGGGCAAGCACTTTTTTAAACCTAAAATTTTAAACTTGTTTTTCGTCAAGTTCAGAAATGTATTTTTTCAATTCTATTTGTCTTTTTCTAAAGTTTTTAACCGTTTGAACTCGTTTTTCAATGATATTTCTAAATTGTTTTAAACGATTTTTTTTGTCTCAATTTTGTTCTTGTTTGTTTTAAACAAATATTATTTATTTTTGTCAGTATATTACTGTATTTAAATGATTTCTAATCAAACTTTCGTTAATAGAAATAGAAATAGTTAAAATTTTACTATTTCTAACCAAGTATTTTTTAAAACTTAAGAGTTTACATTGCCTTTTCTTAAAGTTAACAACTGTATTTCTCTTAATCCTATCTGTCTTTTACAAAAGTTTTAAACCGTTTAAACTCGTTCTTTGAAAATATTTCTAAGCTATGTATTTCTAAACTACTTAAAATGAATTATTTTTTAGTTCTGATTTATTTTATAGACAAATCTCTGGATTTGGTAAACTGTTTTAAACGAATTTTATTTTTTATGAAGTTTATGACTGGTTTTAAATTATTTTTATTTGAATTTTCGTAAAATTTAAACTATTTTTGGGCAAGCATTTTTTTTAAATTAAAATTTTAGACTTGTTTTTTCTTAAAGTTCACGACAGCATTTTTCTTAAGAAGATTCAATTCTATTTGTCTTTTTCTAAGGTTTTTACCCGTTTGAACTCGATTTTTTAATAATACTAAACTATTTTAAATGAATTTATTATTTTTTCTCAAATTTGTTCGTGTGTTTTAAATAAATTTTATTTATTTGGTTTCTGAAGTTTATTGCTGTATTTATATGATTTTGAATCGAATTTTCGTAAAATTTTAACTATTTCTAAGCAAGTATTTTTTAAAACTTAAAACTTAAAAACGGTTTTTTCTTTAAGGTCTTGAAAGTATTTTTCTTAAGAAGGTTTAATCATAGTTGTCTTTTCAGAAATTTTTTTCTTTAATAAAAATCCTAAACTATTTAAAACGAATTTAGATTTGTTCAGTTTTGAAGTATCTTATAAGTAAACTTCTCTTTTTCATAAATTGTTTTAAACGAATTTCATATTTTAGGAAGTTTATGTCTGTTTTTTAATGATTTTTAAACGATGTTTCATACTTTTAGACAAGTCTTTTAAAAACTTAAATTTTTAGACTGATTTTTCTTCGAGCTTTTTTTCTTAAGAAGTCGTTTGTTAAAGTTTTGAACTATTTCTTTTAGCGGCTCTCATTTTTTACAAAATTTCAACTATTTTAAATAAATTTAAAATAAAATTTTAACTGATGCTTAATTGAATTTTGATAAAATTTTATCTTGAGTTAAATTTTCAGCTTTTCTTGGCAAAATTTAATAGTACCAAAAAATGTTGGAGGAGTACTTTCATGGGAACATCAACATTTCTTCTTTATCATAAAATTAAATTTAGAATTAATATTTTTGTGGGTTAAACTATGAATAAATATAAATATTATTACTCATCATGATGATGGTTGCGACCGTTATTACGTGGAAATTTATGATATAAACCCTTAAGTAAAACACTTACTATGTTTTTTTTTACTTTCAAAAGTCGAAACTTAAATCGTGTTGTTGTAATATATTTATATTTCACAATTTTATTTTTCTTACGAAGACTTTTCTTAAAGTTTTGAATTATTTCTCTTGGCAGCTTTTAATTTTTATAAAGTTTCGACTGTTTTAAACGAATTTAAAATAAATTTCAAAATTCCTCTCTTTAACTGATTTTCAAATTGATTTTTGATGAAATTTTTTCTTGAGTTAATTTTTCAACTCCTTTTCTTAGCAAATTTTAATAGTACTAAAAATCCTGGATGAGTATTTTCATGTACTCTCATGACCACATAATTATTTCTTCTAGGTCGCAAAATTTAATTTAAAATTAACATTTTTGCAGATTATTGAACAAATATAAATATATATACAATAATCTTTATTTGAACATATTAACAGTACATAATAAGATTTAATATAAATATAAATAAATGGTGTTAGTCCGTCTGGGCTATAGACCTGAGGTCTTTCTGCCCTGTCTTGAATTTAATACAAATATAAATATTATTAGTGATTTGTTTTTAAACGTCATCACCAATATAATAATTGACCTTCATGATAACAAATCGACGTTTCAGCTTAAATTTAAATGTAGGTGGGTGGGTGGCCACTATTCCACCCTCCAATAGTGATAAAATAAACGTCGAGTTTTTAGAAAGAAATTGCACCAAACAAAAAATATCTTATAAAATAAATAAAAAATGTTTGTATAGTTAAATAATTAAGTTTAATAAACTTAACAATTGTTAACATATATTTAGCCTTTTTTCTTTAAGGTTGTGCTTATTTTTTTCTTAAAAGATTTTAATTGCTTTTTTTCTGCAAAATTTCATCTATGTTTTAGTAAATTTTAGATTATTAAGGTTTACGGATACCAGGAGTTAAACAACTCCATAGATAAATAAACTCAGTTTCCCTGTCTTGAACGGCGCTACGTTGATGAGATCCAAATAGATCGAAACTGGTCAGTAGCTTTTGTTGCCAGGAAAGTAATCATTCAAATTTCAGACTTTTTAACTATATTTTTCTTAAGGCGATTCAATCCTATGTGTCTTTTCCTAAACTTTTAAGCTAATTTTTATAGAAGGTTTCATTTTTTTTAATAAAATTTCAGTATTTTTTTTTAAATCAAATTTTTTTTATTTTTAATTTTAACTCATGTACGGTCTTTAGCCCCTTTTCTTGGCAAATTGTAGTAGGAATTTGAAAATGTAGAGCACTTTTAATCACGGTTTCTTCTAGAATACAAAATTGGCTGTTTCAAAAATGTTGTTTTTTTGTCGTTTTTAAATATCAACACCATTATTACAATTAAAAAATTAAAAAATGCAATGCAACGTTTCATCTTAAATTTAAATAAATATGTAGGGTGGGTGGGTGACCACTATCCTCCAATTAGTATAAAATACACGTCAAATTGTAGAATGAAATTGCCTAAAAAATACCTTATGAAATAAATTGAAAATATTTTTATAATTTAATTAATTAAAAGTCTCGACATAACCATTTATATTTTAAACATTAATTAATGTTCCCTATCAACAGCATCCACAGACAGGTTTCGGCCTATTTTGTATCTCATCAGCGTAGCGCTTGGAAACAGGTATAGTCTGTTCGTTGGATCTTTCGTCGTACGTCACAAATTATCGCTTCGAGAAACGACGCAAAAACATTCAGTCTGATAAAGTAAACCAAATGCGTTAGAAAAAGAACGCACTGTAAAACTTTCGTCGTTTTTTGAAGCGATAGTTTGTGACGTACGACGAAAGATCCAACGAACAGACTATAATATATTGATTTTAATAATTAAAAATACGAAAACATTTCTTGAATCTACAACAATGATTCTTACTAAGACTAATTTACTTGTTGAAACAACTACTTCTCTGGCTAATACCTCGACAGATATTGAATGATACAAAAGTTAATTGCGTGTTACAAATAGCACAACTATGAAACCAACACTTATTTGAATGAAATTATTTCTAGTGATAAACTAATAAATGATTAAATATATTTTAGACTGTTTGAAAGTGAATATAACATGAAAAGTTATGAACAAAAAGTAAATTTAGACTGATTTCATTAATTAGCAATTAAATAATCTATAATTCAAGTTTATAATCATCTGCAGACACGTGTTTCGATCTTTGGATCTCTTCAGTACAGCTTTATTATAAAATTGATTTTAAATACAAATAAAACGTTTACTGAATTAATAAAATGAAAATATTAATTTGTATTTTATTTGATAACCGAATACTTGAGGCTGTTAGTTGTTGAAAGTGAACCATATATTAAGTACACATTTTTTTATAGTTTAAACGTAGTATATTAGTAGTATTTTATTTAATGTAAGTAAAAAAATCTTTATGTAAAATTGATTTCTTCTCGTTGATACTACAATAAATTAAGATTTCTTTGTGACAGAGTTAGGCGCAAGTGGTTGTAAATGAATTAGCGATATCGAAAGTGCAGTATTATTGGGTCGGGTCTGTAATCGGATGGGTGACCTGTACCCTTTGTCATTGGGATATAATTAATCGACTTTATAGTGATTGAGCGATCCTTTAAAGTAACAAACGTATAGTGTTTGGCTATCGAATAAAACAAATATTACGGCGGAAGGAACATGTAGTCGATAGCCAAACACTATGGCTACTATTACTACTAAGATTTCTTTGGGTGTTCTGTTAATATTCTAATATTATTGGAGACTTTAATTGTTCTAGGTTATTACATGTATTTTTTCTATATAGAAGCTTTAAATGTCGAAGTATCGGAAGTATCGGTAACAGTTTTCTATTTGCTGTTATTTGGCGATTAGAGTAAACCGTGCGAGAGAAAGAGAGAGAGAGAGAGCAAGTAGAAGTGGAAAGGCAGGTAATAGAGCGCACGTGGTGCGCGCGCAAGGGTGGGATCCACACGCTAGCCCTAAGAGAGGGGGTTTTCTGTCAGTCGGCCTTCGGTGGTTGTGTCTGTGGGATTGAAATGTTGTAATATACCGCGCGAAAGATCACGTTTTTATTCGTACCGATTGTTAATCATCAGGTACTGGTCAGGACTTGGAGCGCCAACGAAACCAAACGGTTAGTTGCTAAATTGCTTCGCACCTCCCGACTGCTGATTCATTGTTCTTATATTGTTATTAGTCGAAATGGAAAATTCTGCATACGTCCCGAACACTGGTCACCTGAACTCCCCAGCCCTGGTGGTGTTCTCCCAAGCCGCCGGTGGACTACAAGATGCTCTCAGAATTCAGAGACCCTTCAATCCACAGGTGATACATAATCTCAATTTTTTCTAGATGTAGCCGAAAATTTAAATAGGAATCCCATTCGCTCCAACTTAACACCCAATATGTATTCCACTTGTGTCTATTAATATCACCGCACATTTTGTTTTTATAGTGTTGATTGCATTATAAACAAACGTATAATTCTCTCCCTTGGCACGGAAAGGCAATATCAGGTGTCGTTTTTTTCACGAGTCATTGAGTACATTTTCTGGGACAATGGCTCTGAAATTGAACGCCAGATTACTGTTACTTTAGCAAGAATTAGATGTTATTTTAAATTGCACGTTAATACGTGAGAAATGCAAGAAATAATCCCGGTGGAGGGTGTCGAATTCTGCCAGGTATTTACCGTATTGTTTTTTTGTGCAGTTTCAGATGTCCGAGGCCGGTAAAGAATTGCACAGGCCGTTCTCTACGTCCAGTTTTGGTTTGCGGCACATGGAGGCTTACAGTAGTCTCCCGGCACATATTTTGAATCATTTGCAACCGCAATTCTTGCACCCGGGACTGTCACTCGGTTCGGGCGCGTTCCGGCCCTTGAGCGATCTAAAGTCTTTCCCGACACCGTCGGCATTCGCGCCACCGAAGTGTTTAAAAATTGAAACCGGTAGTGAAAACGTACACGGCAACCACGGGCATGGGATTTTCTCGCCCAACGACGAGCGCTTCCTGGGGCCCAGCCCCAGGACGGACTCCTGCTCGCCGGCCAGCGCGTCCATGTCGCCGCAGCCCCAGGCCAACCTCGGCTCCGTCAAAGAGGAGAGCCTCGACGCCCAGATGTCCGAGGACGGCGAGGGTTCGCACGCTCCGACGACCGACAATGATTCCCCCGGAATCCACGATGACAACAGAGGATTCCGATGTAAGTGCTTTTTTCTCCTCCGACGTTATCGCTTCACGCAATATTGGATATCAGGGCAGGAAAGTGTTAAGAACTCCTTCAAACGGCGTATTCACGCAAATGTGATTTCATGAAACTCTATTGCTTAGATCTATTATAAATATTAAAAAAGCTACAATCAAGTTATCAACATAAAGCATATTTTTGTAATAAAACTTTAATTCTTTGAAGTAACCAGTTGAAACAATAAAAATTGATTCAAAATGCATCTAATTAGCTATTTTTTGAAGCGACAATCGTATTAAAAACAATTCATTGCTTCAAATTCACATCAGAGAGGTTTTATCGTATTTTTTATGAGTAAAAAACTTTATTCGAAAAATAAAACTCAAATCCTATTTAATTAAAAAACAAGTCTTTTTTTTATTTTGATAATTTTTTTAACATAATTTCGATCAAATTATCATTTCGAAAATGTTGAATTAAAAATTTCTCAACTTTAAAAAAACAAAACTTTTTTATTTATTTATTTTAAATCTTTTAGTTTGAAAATGATTAGCAAAACTATAGACACAAAAAATTAGTAAATAATGCGATATTAACAAAATTTACTTGTGTTTTTAAAATTATAAACGAATAATTAATTTAATAATAAAATATATAAGTCCTTTACATTGTAGAAAATTCACTAATAAATTTATTAATAATTAATTTGATAATTTGATAATATAACTTCGATCAAATTTTGATTTCGAAAAAGACCAACAAACGTATTTCGAAGCTACAGACTTAAAAAAAATCAATAATTCAATTATTCATTGAAGCTTTATCGTCATGATTATATAAAATACAAATAAACTGAAATATACAAAATTGAAGGAAAAACATAAATAAAATTCACTTGTTTTTTTTAAAGTTATAAAAAATTATTACAAATAAAAAGCCATATTATAATACTTTGAAGCGTAAATTTTATTTAGAAAAAAAATTCATTGCACCAAATTCAGGTCAGAAAGTTTTTGCCGTTATTTTTTTATATCCCATGAATTATTAATATTATTAACTGTAATAATAATGGGTAAAAAAAGTGTCCGTGTTTCAATTTCAATGTACCACGAAGTAAACTCATCTACCATCAAGAAATTACAAAAAAGTGTATTTGAAAAAAATGTTATTTAATAAAAAAATTCTCAACTTGAACAAATTTTTAATTAAATTTTTCCGACTATAGTCGAAACTATTCTAGAGAAAAATTGAGAAAAAAAAAGCAAGTGCAACAGTGAAACTAAACAAAGCGTTTTAAGTAACGATTTAATTAATACAAAACTGTTTCACCATGGGTTAAACTAAAAAATTATTTTTAATACGTAAGTTACAAAACAAATTCTTTCTTTCCTTCTAAAAAAACAAACTTAAATCTAATTCGATGAAATGAATAGCTTTTAACATTATGCATAAAATTAGAACGTTTTGAAGGAACAAAGGGCAGCCTTAAGTCAAAGTAAACAGTTTTCTAAGAAGTAAAATCAGTAATATCATAATTAAATAACTAATAATAACTTTTTCAGTTTGAAAATGATACGTGAATGTATTGAAACCATTGGTCACCGTTTAAATAAATAACTGTTATACAAAACAAAGTTATTATTGTGTTTAATTTGTGATTAAAATGTATAACGAAGTAGAAGCCTCCATAGTCAATGAATTAAATAAAGTGTAAATGTGTATCAAATAATAGTTTTTAAATTACGAATAAAATAAGAACGCATTAAAAGAGCAGCCTTCCCAGAAAACGTTCCGACGCTGAATAAAAAATTAAAAAGACCCCAAAAACGCACGAAATTTTGAGGGTAGTTAAAGAAAACATTGAACTAATTTTTGGTGATCTTATTGAGTTGGCATTTTTATATAACTCTTTCTAAAATTAAAATTTATATTTAAAATATTATTCATAATCAAAAATGTTTAATATTAATTCTAAAATATTTAGAGACTTGACTTTTTAACAATAACCTACAATATTATGTTATGAACAATTGTATATAATATTAGACTGATAGTACATCTAAAATCTATGTAATAAATTATTTAACCTTACGCGTAAAATGGCATTAGATTGAAGTTTTCTAAATCGATCAAGTTTAAAAAAGGTTAAATGAAAATAATTTTTAAGTTTTTATACCACTATTTATTGTATAATATACACAAACAAAGTTTACAATATTGTTTACAATTGTTTACAATATTGTAAACTTTGTTTGTGTATATTATACAATAAATAGTGGTATAAAAACTTAAAAATTATTTTCATTTAACCTTTTTTAAAATGAACTACCACATAGTAAAGGTCGCTACCATCATTTTCGATCAAGTTTAAGCGTCAATTGCAAATAATACAGTGGGTTAAAAAATATAAATATGCAAGATCCAAAGGGTTTCATGTGTCTACAATCTTGTGGATATGTCTTTTTTTCAAAATTATCAATTAAAACCATGGCGTTCGCGCTCGGATTTGGCAAACTGTGCGACGTAAAATTTTTTTGATATATGAAGAAAAAACATCTTTATTGAAGCTAGTATTCACATTATATAATTTAGTAATGATTGTGATTCTTGGTCTTCTTCACGGCTATTGGCCGTAGGTCTTTCAGCCTTTTTGTTATAGTTTACTCGGTTAACTAAATATTCACTAAAACCGCATCTATGATATTATATTATTAAAACATATTTATCTAGGGAAGTGGTGTGAAGGGTGCAAAATATTAGTGAAGCGTTAGTTCTAATCGCGTTTGTTTTTTCACGTAAGAATAAGATCGAAATATAAGATCCATAATAAATTCGTTTTTAAATCTATATGTTTCCGACGAAATAAATAGCTTTTATGTTTAGGAATAAAATTAGAACGTTTTATAAGAACGATTTTGCGGCGAAACATTCGTTTGGTGTTTTTCCTGTTTTATTAATTTATTGAGGTTAAATGAAGAGAATGGTTGCGACCGTTACTACGTGGTAATCCATACTTACACTGAATTCACTATGTTTTAACCACAAATAATTTGTGGTTAAAACATAGTGAATTTTTCAATTCAGTGTTATTGAGGTTAGTTTTTGGATTAATTTCGACTGAGTTACGTGAAGATGATGATAATAATTTGGTTGTTTGAGTACGTGAAAATGTTGATATGAGTTTGGCACTTTTTTCTCTTGTAAAAAAATAAAACTGTGTTTTACTCAAGATGGTGATAAATTCATTAAAACAACTTTGTGTCCGAAATGTACATCTGGTTACGAATAAAATAGTGAAAGAGGTTTCTAAGTGTTTCAATCAAGTTATTGAAGTTAGTGTTGATCAAAGAATAATCTTCAAGCTTAATCTATAATATTATATATTATTTTTATTACTATTTACTATTGAGAAGTGATTTAGTGATGCATGCTAGTGATGTGACATATAAATAAAAGTGATTTAATACGTAAGTTACATAATAAATTCTTTTTTTTTTATTTCTTGAATAATTTTCTCACTTATCTCTTGGTGAAACCTTATGAAATAATTATAAATTCTCCATTTAAAAAAATCCGTTCAAATAACTCTACAAAACGTATTAATTTTTTTATTTATTTACATAATAAATTCTTTTTTTTTATTTCTTAAATAATTTTCTCACCTATTTCTTGGTGAAATAAATATAAATTCTGTATTTAAAAAATACCGTTCAAATAATTATACGAAAAGTATTCACATCTTTATTTATTTAAATAGTTAACCGAAGAAGTTATTAATTTTTATTTTATCTAATAAATTTGCTAAGCAACCATAATTTATTTAAATCGTATTTTTTCTTTGCTTTAAAATATTTGGATGAATAATGATTAGTTAAAGAAATAATATTTTTTTTTAAAACAGTGCTGTACAATGTCGAAACCTTTTATTTATTATGATTTACTTCAGTTGATTTCAAAGCTTGGTTAATACAAAAATTATTTACAGAAAATGATTCCTCCGCGTCAAGTTCCGACGCAAGCGAAATGCTTTTTTAAAATTTACACCTCAAAGCTATATTATTTTGTCATCAATATAAACTATTAATCTATGTTTAGTTAAATTCAACGCATAATTTAGTTTATTAAAAATACATTAAAAAGTCTGCCTTTATCCGTTCAGATTACGCGAAATTTAAAAGACAAAAAGTGAAATGATTACGATTAATTAATCTCTTACTTAATCCGTCGTGAAACATGTTTATGTCGATTAGAAGATTAATAAAAGGCTTTTGGTTTTGTTTCACTATTTTATTTTTTATTTATTTCACATATCTCCTTGAGAATTACGAATGATCGAAACTAGTCGGAGAAATATGAAAATGGTGAAACAAAACGAAATGTTTTAATAATATTGTAATTAGTGAAATGATTAAATAAATCGTTAGTTATAGTAAATTTGCAAATCACTAAAAAAATAATATTGTTGATAATTATTCTCAATTTTTGAAAAAACTCTCTATTCGTTTTGGGCTTATAAATAAAATTAAATTTGTGGTTAAAACATAGTGATTTTTTTAATTCAGTGTAAAATTAAATTATTTAAATTAGAAATCTTCAGTTCCTTAATGCTTTGGTTTTTATAATATAATTATTTAACCGCATTACTTTTAATACTTATGGAATTCGTTTGGTTTATTTAAATCCATGAACAATTAATTATTATATTCTAAACATAAACATTAAATGTTCACTATATTTTTAATGAATTGCTCACTTAACCCGTGGTGAAACATTTTTGAAGTATCATGATTAGAATTAAAAACACTTGGTTTGTTTCACAGAAAATTTTATTATTTCTTCTCCGTCTAGTTTCGACAATATGTCATTATTAAGAAGTTGTAGAAAAAATTCGATGAAATTCTCGAATAAATGGGAGCATTCATCATCATCAGGGTTTGATTGGAAGAACATTCTGAAGAATGAAGTGTGATTCCTGTGCTCAAAATTTAGTGTATTTTAATGTATTTTGTGAACAGGTAATCCAAAGCATTATAATAAATAATAATAATAAATAAACGAGTCATTAATTGATATATCGTCGAAACTAGTCGGAGAAGTATATAGGTTTTATAATTAAAATCACTTGGTTTGTTTCACAAATATTTTTTATTTTCGACTAGTTTCGGCTTATTGCCATTATCAAGAATAGTCGAAAATAAAAAATATTTGTGAAACAAACCAAGTGATTTTAATTATAAAACCTATATATTAACATAATGTTTCACCAAGTGATTAATGAGAAACAAGTATATGATATAGTCGGAGAAGAAATAATAAAATTTTCTGTGAAATTCCAATCAAGAATGTTTACTATTTCTATTATCAACATTTTTAATATGGCGTTGCTATGATATTACAATGATCTTTCTGATTACCTGAATCTTCAGTAATAAAAACAATCTGTATCTTATCTCTTGATCTTTGATCTGTACATAAAATTTGATCTTTAATTAAATTAGGTATAGACCCACAATAGACTTGGAATAAAACGCCAACACTTTCTTCCCAAATAATTATTTGCGAAGAATGTGTTAGTGTTTTATTCCAAGTTTATTAATTCAATCTTTACGTAACTCAAGAACGAATTTCTATGGGTCTATATAGAAATTCGTTCTTGAGTTACGTAAAGATTTAATTTACTATCAACTCGGTTTTATAGGGTGTGAAATATCAGTTCCATCAAGAGTGTAGCCTAGGAAGTATTAATTTTACTTTGTTTTAAGCACGTTCTGCCTACTTCTTTGAAAATTTTCTGATTTTCTTTTTTATATCCTTCAATCTTTCTTCAGTTAGGCCTAGGAAGTATTAATTTTACTTTGTTTTTTGCACGTTCCACCTGTTTCATTGAAAGTTCTCTGATTTTCTTTTATATACTTCAATCTTCCTTAAGATGGTTGGTTTTATGCACTTACCTATTTCATTTGTCTGATTTTCTTTTATATCCTTCAATCTTTTTTTAGATAGGCATAGGAAGTATTAATTTTACTTTGTTTTATGGACGTTCTACCCATTTCATCGAAAGTTCTCTGATTTTCTTTTATATCCTTCAATCTTCCTTTAGATAGGCCTAGGAAGTATTAATTTTACTTTGATTTATGCACGTTCTACCTATTTCATTTCTCTGATTTTCTTTTATATCCTTAAATCTTTCTTTAAATGGTGTGATTGATTGTGACAGAATTTTTTTTTCTATTAGCGGATAGTAATAGCACGATAAAATTATTAATTAGTACTCTCTACGTTTTGAACTAAAGCCATGCTAGCTTTCTTTAAGTCTGAGGGCATGAAGATTCTATCATCAAGGCCAAATTTCGGAAGGATTGATAGAAGCAGTTGATTTTTAAGGGAATTACGTATTTTTTTCTTATTTACAAATGAGGTAGATAGAATTTTCCAACGCTGGTGTTAATTGTTTTTCTGGAATCTAATTCATCATCATCAATCTCCAACACCACTGTCGCCACATTTTGTATTTGATGATTAGCATCATTATTATTTTAATTCTCTTCATTTTCATCAATAAGAGTCTCTAATTTATTTGTATTATTAATTTCATCTTCAAAAAAAGAATTCTTCAAAACAGACTTTTCACAGGCATATGTGAATGAATTACTTGGACATCACAGCTGCTCAACTTTGTTATATTGTAGAAAATTAATATTGTATTTTTCCTGTGGTTTTAATATATTAACTGATGAGGCTGATATATGTTGAAAATTCATATTCACTTGTTCGGTTAAAGTAAAAAACACTTAAATTTGCAAAAACACTTTACTATTGCTCTTTTAGAACGCAATGGTAACCATTTCTTCGCCTGAAGAAGCCACAGTGTGGCGAAACAATTGTTGCGTTCTAAAAGAGCAATAATAAAGTGTTTTTGAAAATTTATGTGGTTTTATTAATTTCTGAAGGGTTAATTTACATATATATTTTTTTGGTTTTTGGTTTGAAGGCATCATTGATAAGTACATATCTTCTTTCCACAATGGTGAATGAATTACTTGAGCAACCCAACTGCTCAACTTTGTTATATTGTAGCAAATTAATATTGTAATTTCTCTGTAGTTTTGTATTAAAATCTGAAGGGTTTATTTATATATATATATATATATATATATATTTGGTTTTTGGTTTGAAGGTATTATTGACAAGTACATAGCTTCTTTCTCACTATGGTGAATGAATTACTTGAGTAGCACAAATGCACAACTTTGTTATATTGCAGCAAATTAAAATGTTCGTGGTGTTATATTATGTTCTCTGTGGTTTTATCAATTTCTGAAGGGCTTAAATTTTTTGATTCTTGGTTTGAAGGCATCACTGAAAGATAAAAATCAAGGACTCGTTGTTTGTTCTTCTTTATAATTACCTATTTCTTTCTGCGAGATACTGTAATTTGTAGTTGTCTCTTTTTGAACATTAATATCAACTTCAATTAAATCTTCTTTAGAGTTATTTCTGTTGGTTTATTTCTTGGGTTACTTGAAGAGAAATATAAGATAGATAGACAAGTTAGAGTTTACTTTTTTCATAGTAAAGGCAGTTAACACTAACTTATTATTATTTCATCTCTATACAGTTATTGGCTTTTAATTTAAATTATTTATTGTGTGTCCATGTAAGATTCTTTTAAAGTCTAAAATTGATGAAAGATGAGCCAAATTATAAAGCAAATGATCAATTAATTTTATATAATTGTGTGTGTGTGTAAGAAAGAGATATAGTCATCTTAATTTGGACAAACCAATTGTACAATTCTAAGAAACTCTTAAGTGATGTTGATCTTCTAAAATCAAGCGTTTAGTTCTTAAAGTGAAACTGGATAATTGAATTATGTATGTATAAGAGTGTGTGTGAGAGAGAGAATTACTTTTTTATTTAGAAAAACATATAATACAATTCTAAGACACTCTCTCAAGTGATGCTGATCTTTTGAAATCAAAAGTTTCTAGTTTTCTTATGCGTATTTAAGTGAATCTGGATAATTTTAATTTTGCGTGTGAGAGAAGTTCATCTTTGTTTGGACAAACATATAATACATTTCTAAGACAGTTTCTCAAGTGATGCCGATCTTTTAAAATCAAAAGCCTTTGTCCAAAATTTGAACCTAAATATGCAAGAAATGGCCAAAATATTGCCACAGTGGTTACAATCACCTTATCAGTATCATCAGCAGCCAACAAGTGTAATAGGTCGAGTGGAAGAACACGTGTAACCGTGAACTCCGGCTTCAAGATCCATTCTCCAAATTTCAAAGTGATTCATAATTTATGTATAGATCTTGTAAAGCAAATAAACTAAACTAAACTATTCAAGTAAAACGATTTAAATTTTGGTTTGAGTGTGTTTCTGTGTGTGAGAGAGAGAGGGAAAGGGAGATAATTACATTTTTATTTGGACAAACATATAATTCAATTCTAAGACACTCTCTCAAGTGATGCTGATCTTTTGAGATCAAAAGATTGTAGTTTTCTTGCCCTTATTTAAGTAAAACTGGATAAATTTGAATTTTATGTGAGTAAGAAATAGAGAGAGAGAGATAATTACATCATTATTTAGACAATCATATAATACAATTCTAAAACGTCCTCTTAAAGATGCTGATCTTTTGAAATTAAACGCTTTTAGTTTTCTTATGCATATGTAAGTAAAACTGGATAATTTGAATTTTGTGTGTTAGAGAGATATAGAGAGAATTACATCTCCATTTGGACAAACAAAACTTTTACTTTTCTTGCGCAATTGATGATTTTGTTTCACTATGTTTATATTTCTCCGACTAGTTTCGACCGTTGGTCACTTATCTCTTTAATAATGACAAACCATCGAAACTACTCGCAGAAATATAAAAATAATGAAACAAAACCAAATGTTTAACTAAAATGATTCAATAAATCGACAGTTATAGCAAATTTGTAAATCGCTAAAAAAATAGTGTTGTTCCTAATTATTAATTTTTGAAGAAACTCTCTATTCGATTGGGGCTTATAAATAAAATTAAATTTGTGGTTAAAAGTATTGGAAGAACTAACACCAGCAGTGGATAATTTTTGAGGGAATTATGTGACTGAATGTTTTTTTTTTTGGTGTGATTTTCAAATGAGGTAGATAGAAATTTCCAACGCAGCGAGTTAATTGTTTTTCTGGATCTTTATCTAATTTATCACCATCAATCCCCTAAACCACTGTGACCACATTATATACTTGATAATTAGCATCATTATTATTTTAATCCTCTTCATTTTCATCAAAAACAGTCTCTAACTTATTTGTATTAATAATTTCAACTTCAACCAAAGAATTCTTCAACACACACTTTTCACAGACATACTGGCAAGTACACAGCTTCTTTTTTACTATGGCACAACTGTTCAACTTTATTATATTGTAGCAAATTAATGCTGAATTTTCTCTGTGGTTTTATTCATTTCTAAAGTGTTAATTTTGTTTTGTTTTTGGTTTGAAGGTATCATTGACAAGTGCACAGCTTTTTTCTCACTATGGTGAATGAATTACTTGAACAGCATAACTGCTTAACTTTGTTATATTGTAGCAAATTAAAATTTTCGTGATGTTGTGGTTTTATCAATTTCTGAAGGGTTAATTCTTAAATTTTTTCGTTTTTGGTTTGAAGGCTTCGCTGAAAGATAAAAATTGGGAACACGTGGATGGTTCATCTTTATAATTATAGTTGGCAGTAGTATCTTTTTGAATACTCTATACAGTTATTTCTGTTGGTTTATTTCTCGAGTTACTTGAAGAGAAATATAAGATGAAATAATACAAGTTAGAGTTTACTTTCTTCATAGTAGAGACAGTTAACACTAACTTATTATTATTTCATCTGTATACAGTTGTTGGCCTTTAATTTACCTTATTTATTGTGTGTCCTAAGAATCTTTTAAAGTCTAAAAATAATGAATGATGCTCAAAATTATAAAGCAAGTGATCAATTAATTTTATATAATTAAGCACAGTTATATTCTTCACTTCCCTCTTTTAAATAAATGAATGTAACTGTGCATAATTATTTACTTACTCAACGTCACATAATTAATTTTAAATGTTTGAATGTTTTATGTTCATGTCAGATTTTTTTTATAATATAAACATGACGAATTTCGATTTTAGTAATAAAATAATAATAAATCAACTACTTTAATATAACAATGTTTGTTTTTGGGTGCCGTGAAGAGTAGTCTATATAAATAATTTCGAGTTCTAAGCGCTCATTATATTAATAATTTAACAGACATATTTTAATTCATATAATTTTTTCCCTATTTGCAATTCTCTTTCCCTATCTCTATTTCTCTCCCTCTCTCTCTCTATCTCGCTCTCAAGTGACGCTAATCTATAAAAAGCAAGCTTTTAGTTTTCTTTTTAAAATAATGCTCAGATCAGAAAAGTTCTTACACCAATCAATCCTACAATCAAATATATTTGAATTGGGTAAAAATCTAAAATTCGAAATTGTTTTTCAGTTTTTCAACGATAACTTTCGAAATAATGCTCAGATTAGAAACATTCTTACACCAACCAATTCCTACAATCAAATATATTTAAATTAAGCAAAAATCTAAAATTTGAGATTCAGTTTTTCAACGATAACTTTCGAAATAAATCTCAGATTTGAGAAATTCTTGCAGTAATGAATTCGCATAATGAAACATTTTTTATATAAACATAAATCTAAAATTTGGGGTTCTATTGTTTTTCCACGTTTCAACTTCCAAAACTTCCAAAATAATGCTCAGATTATGGAAATCCTTACACTAATGAATTCCTACAATTAAATTTATTTAAATTAAACAAAACAAAATAAAATTCGCAGTTCAATTGGTTTTTTGTTTTTTTTTGATTGCTCTCATCGAATGTAACCGGGTACGGTGTATTAGAAGTTCAATTGTTTTTCAGTGTTTCTATAATAAATTTCAGAGTAAGCCTCAAATTTTTGCACAAACGAATTCCAACCATCGAATATATTTAAATTAAACAAAAATCTAAAATCAATTGATTTACAGATTTTCAAGGATAACTTTTGAAATAGTGCTCAGATTAGAAAAATTCTTACACCAAGCAATTCCTACAATCAAATATATTTAAATTAAGCAAAATTCTAAAAGTCGAAATTCAATGTTTTTCAGTTTTTCAACCATAACTTCCAAAATAATAATCAGATTAGGGAATTTTTTGCACCAATGAATTCCTACAATAAAATTTATTTAATAGAAGTAAAAATCTAAAATTCGAACTTCAATTGTTTTTCAGTTTCTCTGCGATAACTTCCAAAATAATTATCGGATTATTTATTTATTGATAATTTGAATTTTGTGTGTGTGTGTGTGATAGAGAGAGAGAGAGAGAGATAGAGATTTGCATCTTTATTTAGACGAGCGTATAATACAATTGTAAGACTCTCTCAAGTGATGCTGATCTAAAATCAAGCTTTTGGCTTTTAAAGCGAAAATAAATAATAAATAATTTGAATTATGAGTGAAAAGGAAAGAGAAAAGTATATCTTTTTTTGGACAAACATATAATATAATTGTAACACTCAAGTGATGTTGATTTTTTGAAATCAAAAGACTTTCCTTTTTTTTACGCATGTAAGAAAAATTGCATATATTTGAATTTTGTTTGTATAAGAAATGGAAAGAGAGAAATAATTACATCTTTCTCTGGAAGAACATATAATACAATTGTAAGGCAATATCTCAAGTGTTGCTGATCTTTTAAAATCAAAAACTTTTACTATTCTTAAGCATATTTAAATGAAACTAGATAATTTGATTTTTGCGTTATTGTGAGTGAAATAATTACATCTTTATTTGGAAAAACATTTAATATAATTCTAAGACTCTCTCTCAAGTGATGTTGATCTTTCGACAACAAAAGATTTTATTTTTCTTACCCATATTTAAGTTAGACTGAATATATTTGAATTTTGTGTGTGAGAGAGAGAAAGAGTATTACATCTTTATTTGCACTAACATATACTACAATTCTAAGACACTCTCTCAAGTGATGCTGATCTTTAAAAGTCAAAATTTTTTGTTTTTTACGCATATTAAGTAAAACTGGATAATTTGAATTTTGCGTGTTTGTGTGTGAGAGAGATATTGGCATCTTTATTTGGACATATAATACAATTTAAGACACACTCTCAAGTGATGCTGATCTTTTGAAATCAAAAACTTTTACTATTTTAAGCATATTTAAGTGAAACTAGATCATTTGAATTTTGTGTGTGTGTGAGAAAAATAATTACATCTTTATTTCGACAAACATATAATAAAATTCTAAGACACTCTCTCAAGTGATGCTGACCTTTGGAATCAACATCTTTTAGTTTTCTTACGCATATTTTAAATGAATTTTGTGTGTGTGTGAAGGAAGGAGAATTATATCTTCATTGTGACAAACATTTAATACAATTCTAAGACATTTTCTCAAATGATGCTGATCTTTTGGAATCGAAACCTTTAGCTATGCATATTTAAGTGAAATTAGATCGTTTAAATTTTGTGAATATTTTGTATTTGTTAATTAATTTAAATCGCTGGGTTTTGCAGGGTTATAAAAATATTAAAGGAAACACACATTTTATAATAAAGATGTATTTCTATATTTCTCTCTCAAGTGATGTTGATCTTTTAAAATCGAAAGCTCTTAATTTTCCTATGCATATTCAAGTGAAATATATTGGGTTGAGTCGTAAGTCATACAAACTGTATTTAACAAGGCGTGAATTAGTGCATATCAGAAAAATCTTTAATCAAAAAATTTGCTCAAATTTTGATTGAAGATCTCAATAGTTTTCATGAACAAATAAAATAGCATTTTGGCGATTAGATAAAAAAAATGGTTTATACAAATAATGATATTTATTTAAATTAGAAGTTATTAGCTTGAAAGTTATTGAATATAAATCGAATCTTTTAATTTTTCTTTTGATTTAAGGTTAAATATATCTTTGGAAGTAGTATAATTATGTTATTTATGTATGAGGCTAAAAGGAACGGCGTGATATCTTCAAAATTAACATTAGATCACGATTTAACGTGAAAAGATATCCGCGTCGGAAATTCCCATTCCCGAGCAGAAAGCGCGGCTCTGCGGCGTCGTTAACAATTCGTGAAATTTATTTATCCAGCAAAGTGTTTATCTCCCCGACAATCAAGACGCTCCAACTGTTCGGCTCCTCGAAAGCCAAACAAACACGGATTTAAACAATTGTTTCGAGAGGCCTGCGGCCACCTGGACATCACAATAACATCCGCACCACTACATAAAGCGCGTCCATTTTGAATGAAATCCCCTCATTTTTCCACTATAAATCCCAATTTGTTTGCCGTATTTTATTATTTTAAGCCGGCGCGTTCCATTCGGCCTCGCGGCAAATCCGCGCCAATCGTAACTTATAATTTGACCGTCATTAATTCGACGGGCCGTGAGTAATTGGGCCGCGCGAAATTCGTAATTGCCGCGCAAATTGCCGGATAAGAATCGCAGGGGGCGCTGAAGACGGTGACGTTGCGGGGCGATTCGTCCATTCGCGTCGAACAAATTGACACTGGACATGATGAATGGCACGCGGAAAGTTTTGACTGTTTTAAAATTGAATTAACGCCGAATTTCACGGGTGGGACCTGTGGAGGTAATCAGCGGAGTTCATTTGCTATTGGTTTTACTGTACATTACAAAAATTGCGTTTATAACTAGTCTTTTTATCAACTATAAACTAATTTATTTATACATTAAATATACAGTGATTTAATTATTAAAAATTTGTAATTGATTCATAATTTAAAACTTATAATCTTATATTATCTTAATTAAAAATTTGGGTTTCTTTCCCTACTTTGATATGAAATAGTGAAACAGAACTAAGTGTTTAATTAACCTTCTAATTAACATAAAAATGTTTGAGTGAGAATTTCATTCATCATATTCATATAATCTATAAATTTTTTCTAAGATTTAAAAATTACATTTCAATAAAATTCACTTTGTTCTCTATAATCTTTACAAAAGTAAAAGTCGAAGTATTTTTGGGACTAATATTAATACTCTATATTAAAACGTTGCGACCGTTACTATATATTAATCCACTTGCATATTATCTGATAGTTTTGTGGATTTCATCCAGTTACAATAGATTTGGTGGTATTTGTATTCAGATTCACAGCTGCCTTTGATAACGCCGTAAAGATTGAAAAAAGTAGATTTTGTGCATTATCAAAACAAATGCTATCATAAATCTTTTCCGTGTGACAAAAACTAAATTTGAATTGATGTTGAACGCATACCCGAGTTTTTTGTAGGAGAGAAGTTTTTCAGAAGATATAAATAGGGGATTATTCGAGGTAATTTTTTTGTTTTCCAGTTTTTTCGAGAGTTTCGAAAGTTTGTATAGTGAAAAACAGTATAGAAGTATTAATATGGCCACAATAATAACTCTCTACTACTATTTACTATCCAAACTGCACAAAACTGTCGTCAAACTTGAAAACAAAAACGTGAAGAATAAAACTTTAAGCTTAAAGCTTCGGTTCAAACTCTTTTCACCTTGCTTCTATGCCTATTATTATATTTAGATGTCAAGTTTAAAGAAAACCCGCTGGTCAAAAGTCGTTGATCAGAAGATACAAATCTGTGTTTACTCGATGCCTTCTTTGTTTTCCAGTTGTTTATAAAATTTGTATAGTGAAAAGCTGAGTAAAGCTAAAGAATCTACTAAAATTTCTCGAATCTACACTAAAAAGAGCTTGAGAAAACACCTACTTCTGGTGAACCAACTTTTCTCAAAAGCTTTTTAGAGCTTCCGATGAAGATACAACTTTAAGTTTAAGGTCTCTTTAAGAAAAGCAATATAGGAGAATTACTACTATGGCAGCAATATTTTCTCTCTGCTGCTTTTTACTACACAAAACTTCACAAAACTATCAAAAAAGTTGATAACAAAAACGCGAAGATTAAAACTTTAAGCTTAAAGCTTTGGTTTAAACTCTTCAGCGTTTCTTTAGCTCACCTTGCTTCTATGCCTATTATTATATGTATTTAGATGTCAAGTTTAAAGAAAACCCGCTGATCAAAAGCTGTTGTTCAGAAGAATAAAATTTGTGTTTACTCTATGCCTTTTTGTTTTCCAGTTTTTTGTAAAATTTGTATTGTGAAAAGCTAAGAAAAGCTAAAGAATCTACTAAAATGGCCATAATACTTTCCTTTTACTACTATATACTAAACAAATTTCTCAAATCTACACTAAAAAGACCATGAGAAACCAGCTATTTCTGGTGAACCAACTTTTCTCAAAAGCTTTTTAGATTTTCTGATGAAGATAAGGTCTCGGTTTAACATCTTGATCCGTTTTTTAGTTACAAGGCCCTTGAAGAAATGCATTTAAAAAATGGCCGTGAACGTCACACATGCATATTATGTTATAGTTTTGTGAAGATTGAAAAAAAAATAGATTTGATACATTATCAAAACAAATTCTGCCCTAAATCATTTCCGTGCGTCAAAAAGCAAGTTTGAATTGATGTTGAACGCATACCAGAGTTTTTTGTAGGAGTTTTTCAGAAGATGTAAATAGGGGATTATTCGAGGTATTTTTTTTGTTTTCCAGTTTTTTCGAGAGTTTCAAAAGTTTGTTTAGTGAAAAGCAGTATAGGAAATGTACTACCATATCCACAATATTTTCTCTCTACTCCTTTGTACTATCCAAACTTCACAAAACTGTCGAAAACCTTGAAAACAAAAAAGTGAAGAATAAAACTTTAAGCTTAAAGCTTCGGTTCAACTCTTTAACGTTTTTTTTTTGCTTACCTTGCTTCTATGCCTATTATTATACTTAGATGTCAAGTTTAAAGAAAACCCCGCTGTCAAAAGTCGTTGATCAGAAGATACAAATCTGTGTTTACTCGATGCCTTCTTTATTTTCCAGTTTTTTTGTAAATTTTGTATAGTGAAAAGCTAAGAAAAGCTAAAGAATCTACTAAAAATGGCCGCAATACTTTCCTCGTACTTCTATATACTAAACAAATTTCTCGAATCTACACTAAAAAGTCCTTTAGAAAACAGCTATTTCTGATGAACCAACTTTTCTCAGAAGCTTTTTAGAGCTTCCGATGAAGATACAACTTTAAGTTTAAGGTCTCTTTAAGAAAAGCAATATAGGAGAATTACTACTATGGCAGCAATATTTTCTCTCTGCTGCTTTTTACTATACAAAACTTCACAAAAAAGTTGATAACAAAAACGCGAAGATTAAAACCTTAAGCTCAAAGCTTCGGTTCAAATTCGTTGACGTTTTTTTTGAGTTCACCTTGCTTCTATGTCTATTATTATATTTAGATGTCAAGTTTGAAGAATACCCGCTGGTCAAGAGTCGTTGATCAGAAGATACAAATCTGTGTTTACTCGATGCCTTCTTTGTTTTCCAGTTGTTTATAAAATTTGTATAGTGAAAAGCTAAGAAAAGCTAAGAAAAGCTAAAGATTCTACTAAAATGGCCATAATACTTTCCTTTTACTACTATATACTAAACAAATGTCTCAAATCTACACTAAAAAGACCATGAGAAACCAGCTATTTCTGGTGAACCAACTTTTCTCAAAAGCTTTTTAGATCTTCTGATGAAGATAAGGTCTCGGTTTAACATCTTGATCCGATTTTAGTTACAAGGCCCTTGGTGGTATTTGCATTCAGATTCACAGCTGCCTTTGATAACGCCGTAAAGATTGAAAAAAACAGATTTTTTGCGTTATCAATACAAATGCTGCCATAAACCTTTTCCGTGCGACAAAAAGCAAGTTTGAATTGATGTTGAACGCATACCATTTTTGTAGGAGAAAAGTTGTTCATAAGATATAGATAGGGCATTATTCGAGGTGAATTTTTTGTTTTACAGTTTTTCGAGAGTTTAGAAAGTTTGTATAGTGAAAAGCAGTATAGGAGAAGTATTAATACGGCCACAATATTTTCTCTCTACCGCTTTTTACTATCCAAACTGCACAAAACTATCAAAAAAGTTGATAACAAAAACGCGAAAAATAAAGCTTTGGTTCAAACTCTTTAACGTTGTTTAGCTCATATTGCTTCTATGCCTATTGTTATATTTAGATCTCATGTTTACAGAAAATCCGTTAGTCAAGAGTCGTTGATCCGAAGATACAAATTTGTGTTTACTCGATGCACTTTTTCCAGTTTTTCGTAAAATTTAAATAGCGAAAAGCAGTACAAAGAAGCTACTATGATGGCCATAACACCTTTTTTGTATTACTTACTACACAAATACAAATTTCTCGAATTTACACCTCGACCTCGAGAAAACACCTACTTTTGTGAACCCATTTTTTCAAAAGCTTTTTAGATCTTCCGTTGAAGATACAACTTTAAGCTTAAAGTCTCGGTTTAAAATCTTGATCGACTTTTTAGATACCAGGTCCATATAGAAATTCACTCAAGCCTTCATTTAATAGATGGTCGTGATCGTCTCAAAGGACCGAAAAATATATATTTCCGTTGAAATTTTGGTCAGAGTTGTTGATCAGTGTTTTCTCAAGGCCCATTTTTGTTTCGAAGTTTATATAATAAAAATCAGCAGATAGAAAATACTATCCCTAACATAGTACTTTTCCCGGACTGCTTTTTTTATCTCCTTTGAAAGTTTTTGGAATTGAAAAAGAAAATCCGGGCTTGGAATGTGTGTTTTTCAGATCTTTGGGCAAATAATAAAGTTGAAATCCACAAATAGAAACACACACACACACATACATGCAAATACACACGCGCATTCTCATAAAGACACATTTCAAAAATAGTCTAAATAGACTCAGAGGAGATCAAAACATATATTTCTCTTAAAATTTCGAATTCGAAAAACTCTATCACAATACCTGAAGTAAAAAAACCTATGTGTCTGTATTTTCTTGTCCAAAATTTGAGTAATATAATTTACTTTTGTTAATAAAGTTATTCTCTCTTCCCAAAAAGTAAAATTCTAACATTCGTAAATTAAATCCTATGACCAAAAAATGATTCTTGAGAAACCATTCAGGTGACTATCTATTGCCTAAAACGTTTGACTAGGACTGTCCGTGGCTGTTGTTGACAACTACTCTCTTGATGGAGCCAGATATGTAATTTTGGCGAAGAGAAACACTTGTTATGCTCCATATTATTGGAAAAATTATTTGACATTTTAAGTAGATCAAATTTACTCATTAAACATTTGAGGTCCTTTTCTCTAATTCAGCGTTGTTAAACTTTTTAACCTTTTTGAATAGAAGTTAAAAACCTTGATTCTCTCGCCAACAACTTTTTTCTTTCTAATTTAAATGTTGTGCTTTAAGAAGTGGTCAAAATTACTCTGTTAAAGGTAAAACCTTACAAACGTGTTTCTTCAAAATGGTGCGTGAAGACATTTGTAGGTTTGGTTTGGCAAAATTCAAATAATCATGCAGGGATCAGGTGACTATCCAGAAAATATGTTAACAAAAGATCTAAAATTAAAAGCTGCGTTATTAACATTTCTTAATGCAAGAAGTTAAATCTATATATGTGAATTATTTTTGTTATTAAATTTAGCATTAACTTTTTGTACAAGAATACTTTAAACAGGAGCTTTCAAGAGATGAAAGAAGAAATGATTTTAATAACTCTGGACAAAATTCTTCGAAAAACTTGTTTTGTGATGTATTTATATGTATATAAGTCTTCCTTGTGGTTAGATTGTCTAAAAAATTAGAATTAGCCAATTGTTAGTAGTTTGATACAGAAATTGCATAATTTTAAAAACTTCAGCAACGCCTCCATCATGTTTTGGTTCTGGTTCTGGTTTAAATCGATGGGAGGGCAGAGAGTTCCGACGCACTTAGATCCCAGTGGGCCCTTTGTGCGTCCTTCTCCCATCTGAATCCTCATTCCTTGCCACGGGCATTGGCAAATGCCAGGACTGCAGCAAGAGGGACTCTGAGGATGTCTGATGGCTTTAGACATCACTCTCCTATTGTGGATTTACGTAGGTTGGGCAGTCTAGAAGTACATGCCCTGCGTTTTCCTCTTCTGCTTCACACCCTCTGCAAATAGGACTAGATTGTAGTCCCAGTTTGTTCAGGTGTGTCGTAAATTGCAGTGTCCTGTTAGAAGCCCTACGACCTTCCGTAGGTTTTCTCTGGACAGTTGCATAGAGTATCTGGCCGTTTTGGTGTTCATTGCGATGAAGTTTTTTGAGACTCTAGAGCCAGGTGTGTTGTCCCATCGCTCCTTGTTGCATCTGATTGATGCAGTTTTCAGTTTTCAGTAGGGTACTCCTCTCTAGCAGAGAGGGGTTTGGTGCGCTTACCGTTCGTCCGGATGCCTTCCTCGCCAAACCATCTGCTATTATGTTCTTCTGCTGTTGTTGTGTCCTTTTACCCAGCATAGAGTTACCTCGTTGTCACAAGCCACTTCTTCCAGGGCTTCGCAGCATTCCAGCGTTAATGTTGAGGCAATTTTGCAGTTGGCAATGGACAAGATTGCCGCTCTGCTATCCGTTATAATGTATGTATGTTTACCCTTAATCATCTTGTCAGAGATTGCTTTTGCTGCACATAGTATACCCACGAGTTCCACCATTGTGCTCATTATCTTACCTATAGCAGTAATGTTTGTTTCCTTCATCAACGGGATTTAACTTTCTTATTTAAATGACTCGTCCCTTCCAAATATTCAATGACGACGTTTGTGGGTCGCTTCGTCAAAATATCATTTATAATGAAGAAGTTTTAGAACTGAATACTTCTTAATAATGATGTTAACATCTCAGGATATAATCAAAGGGTTCCTCCAAAAACTTCACTTCTGGTAATTTTATGTAAAATTCTCAAAAATTGCAATGATCTAATCGATGGGCAAAAGTAATTAGATTTCTTGATGCAGAGTTTTTAGAATTTGGAAAAGGAACTTTTAACCTAGTTTCCATAACTGAATTCTGGATGGGTGTAGATACAAATTTATTTATTTGTTTATTTTTCACTTTAAAATATGCTGTTTTTATTAGATATATAAAAATTATAAATTGTACATTCATAATTATAAAAATTGAAGACTTATGGGCGAAGTTCACTATGTGTTTCTGCTTCAGATGGCGGAATTCTCTGTCAGCGAAATATTTTTGCCATACAAGCAATATTTTGGCCATTGCTAACGTACTTATGTTTATTTTATTTGGAGCTATTTGATCTAACCATGAAGAGCCGCCAAAAAATGATATTAACATCTCAGGATTAAACGAAGTTTCCAAAAATTCATGTGTAGTATATATAGATTATTAAAAAAATGCATTAAGGCAATTGTTGGTTTTAGGTTCTTAGATTCTTTGCATGATACATAGCTTGGTTATTTTGCAAGAGAAACTTTTAACTTACTTTTCAATTAAATTTATAACTATCTTTACCATGAAGACCCTCTAAGAGGGAGAAGAAATGAGTTTAACATCTCAGGATAAAATCGAAGGATTCCTCCAAAAACTGCATTTGTGGTATATGTGTATGATTATGAGAAATGCAATCAGACAATCGTTGGTCGTAATTTCTTAGATACGTTCGATGATGCAGGGCTTGGATATTCTGCTAGAGGAACTTTAGCTTCTGAATTCTGAAGCTGATATAATGGGCGTATGTATGCTAAATTATTTCTTGGATATAATGGTACAACTAGTTGTTCTAACCAGGAATTCGAAAGAAAACTGTATTAATGTAGTTGTTGATAGAATGCATGAAGTTGAGCAAAAAATGTATGTTTTTTGAAGAAGAGTAACCAAGAATATTTAAAGCTGATAGGGATTTTTAGAAAAATTGTTAGCGTCCTATATAATCTATCCTTGTCTTTAATAATAATCATATAAGCTAAATAAAGAAATAATTCCCATTTAGGTTAGGTCAAAATAAACAGGCGTAACCTTCTTAATCAAATTTGTGCCTTTTTCTTATACCCATGTACTATAGGTTGAAACACTAAATCAATCCGAAATATGCGTTTGGAAATACTAGACTATTTCATCAAGTACAAATTTTGCTAAATCGATCAAAAATATCTTTTGTTTCAAATATACTTTTTCATCAAAAGTCAATTCAGCTTTTTTGGATTTTGCTGGACGTTCCTTCAAAATGCTTCTGGTTTCTTTTGTTTCAAATAGACTTTTTCATCAAAAGTCAATTCAACTTTTTTGGATTTTGCTGGACGTTTCTTCAAAATGCTTCTGGTTTTGTTTCCAAAATATCTATTATAGAAATATAAGGGATACAATCTATAAAGCATCATTGGGCTTTATAGATTGTATCTAATAAAAAATATAATAGAAATTGATGTAAGATTCTTTTCCATTACAATAAGCCTTTCAATTAAATGGAGGTGTATGTCATATTCCTGATTATAGTACTTTACTTCTTTATTAATTTTAATAATAGGTTATTTTGTATTTTTATAGAAATCTAATTTGAGAATGACAAGCTCAAGTGTGTTGAAACTGTAGTCACTAAAATCAAGTGGTTTCAACATTTTCAAGGTCACCTTCATTTTTTCTTGTGCGGGTGGTTACTACGTGGTAATTCATGCCATAAACATGGTTTTAATTGAGTGTTCTTATCTTATGATGCACCTTGAACATTAAAAATGGCGCGTTTCGTCGTGCATCGCGTCATTCGAGCCAGAATGCAGCAATCGCGCGTTACAATAATTTCCGGTTAGCGTACGGCCGATTAAACAAAAATCGCACTAATTAATCACTTTTTGCAGTTGGCCAATCTCGAAAATGATTACATATTATCATCGAGCATTCCAAACATTTGCGCGTATTAATCATATCGCGTTTTGCGTTGTAATCTTTTATTAATTTTATGTACCCAAACCATAACAATTTCATCAATTGCGGATGGAGTGCCGCTATTTGTTTGATTTGGGGTTAATAAAAAATCGATCATCCGTTACAGAACAAAAAATGTGATTATTTATAATCAAGTAATTAATCGTATATAATATGTAACCTTTTTAGAAATTAATTTTTTTGTAGTTTTAGACCTAGATGTTACCTTGTACGACATTTAAATTTTTGAAGGATGGTTGCGACCGTTACTACGTGGACTCATTTTGTTAAATTTATGCATTTGTAGAATCATTGATTAAGTTTCATACAAGTGGTTCTTAGTAGTAGTAGTTTATAATCAATATCATAATATTGTGCTTATTATGGTTTTTTTTTCGTCGAATCGATTGGTGAGTATTTTATTACGAGTAATATTATTATCATCTCAAATTGATAACAGGTAAATAATTTCGTTCGTTTCAGCTTTAAGCGGATAAATTCATGATCGAATTGGTGTTGGTGTTGATGTTGATGTTAATTTTGATTACTTAGCACTGGCTGTAATGGAGGTGTAGTGGTGGTGTAGTGTGTGGTAATGAGAATCAGAAAATGGTTACAATGTAAAAACCGCGAACACGCAAACCACTGCAGCCGTTAAAATCACGAACCGTACCCAATTTCCCTCATAATACCGCGCTTTATGTTAGTATTACGTGGACAGTTAAAATCTGTTAGCAGAAGCTTATGCATGATTTGTTATTGCGGCTTAACCACCGCAAAACTGCGCCCGCCCGATGTTGTTAATAAAATAGGGCAAATATTGGCGATCGCCGATTAAAAATATAGAGGGCGGCACTTAACAATCGCATTTAGTTAATTTATCCGTAGGTAATTTATGGCGCGCGTAATAAGTGATATATTTTATTGGAATGGGCTGTATGATTTGCGATTTCCGCGCTGTCGGGTAATTGAAACCAATAACGGGCTATTGCCTCTATCGGGTCTTTACGTTTTTAATTTCGATTGTCATTAATTGTGGGTGAGAATGATTTCTCCGGGCTCTCGCCGCGCCCCATCCACCCTCTCGCCCCCTATTCAGGATAGATTGCAATTGATTCGAAATGAATGTAATATATCCTCGGAGGAAGACTGTTCCGACCATAAAAATACTTTCGCACTGGTCCGCCGCTCTGATAGGAATTCGAGCTATTGTTTACCCATATATACATAAATTAGCGCGCCAACTCGTCACGTCAAACGCGCACTGAAAATATTTGTAGGAGAGGGACGCCCCATAAAGCGGCTCGCACTTACATAAGCGCCATCTAGTGGCGAAATTGTTAGAAACCATGTTTTTCCCATGTTAAATGAGTACTAATACAGAAACCAAGGAGTTTTCCACCGCCTCAATATATTTGAGTACTACATCGTACTAAATCAATTGAGATACATATTTTTTAGTGAATATGTACAATGTTCATTGAAATAAAACAAACATTAAATGTTTAGAATAATTATGTTGATTAATGCATAAAACCTACTTAAGTATAATTTTCGAAATGGGTACTGACGCAAAGACCTAAGTAATTGAGAATTCGGCACAGATTGCGAGCATCAAGGTTCTCATCCTAAAAAATGACAACTCCATAAGGGCACTTGTTTATTTCTTAAATCCATAGTTCCTCCCATTATAGTTTTATTTACTTCCACTGATTTGCACTTTGTTTTAGTTTAGATATTTAGACATCAACTTTAACTTAAAGCATTTTTGATTCAACTGATAGATGTTTTGTTCAAAATTAGTACACTCTTGTTGGAATGTATATTTTATTTCCATTTATCAGACATTCGTTTGGCATCATTCGATTTATTATCAAAGGAATACAACGAACTAAAGGATTTTAATATATTTTTACTTTCCCTATATGGAATATATGTTGTATCTCGAAAACGAATGATCCGTTTGAGATCAAACTTTAAACTCAAAGTTTTATCTTTTAAAACTGGAACTGAAAAGCTTTTGGTAAACATTCATAAACCGGAAGTGGATGTTTACTCGAAGCATCTTTTTGAATTTTCTTGATATCTTTCTAAATTTGAAAAATATTACATAACTTTTCAAATAAAAGTTAAAGGAAACAAGAAACTGAAAACGTTTTATTTAAACATGTTTTTCGTAAAGTTCTTAATTTCTGAGAAAAAAATTAAAAATTAAATATTTTGATATTTTTTGCCTATTGCTAATAAACTATAGGAGTCACATGAAATTTATATAACAATTATTTGTTAAGAATCTAAAATTGGGCAAATTATTAGGAATAGCCTTTTTGTGAGAAAAATTTAAGGAAATCACTGTGATCACCATTTTTCTTTTAGCTTCTTTACATTTTACAACTTTTAATTAAAACACTCGCTTATGATTTACTGATTGGAGGGTGGGTTAGAGGCCACCCGCCCACTTTACATATACATAATAACTTTAAGTACTAAATGTTGATGATTTTGCTGCAAAAAAAAAACAGTAAAACCTGCATAATCCAAATTAAAGTTTAAATACAAATGACTTTCTATAGGCTTGATTTAATGTATTTCCACGAATCATGTATATATTTTTTATTAATTTACAATATATAATTTTTCTCAGGGGTTTGAGAATTTTCTAATTAATTATTTACAAATCTAAAAATGTTCAAAAATGTTTTACAATATTTTTGGATATTGTTTATATTAAGTTGTAAATTTTTTCAGCAATATATTTTCAACATTTCAATAATTTTCGAATTTTTTGAATTTTTTTCATGTCCTTCCAAATTTCTAGAATTTTCTTCAAGGGTTCCAAAATTTTCTAATAATTTGTTTTTATATTCCTAGAATTACCAAGAATTCTTCTAACAAATTTGCAGATTTTTCTATCAGCAATTTATTTCTCAAATATTAAAAATTATTCAGCAAATTTCTAGAATTTTCTATTCCAGAATTTTAAAATTATTTCTTTATTGCCATTTTTTAGATTTAGATTTATAGATTCACAGACTCTAAGGTATGTAAATATGTCTGTGGACTTTTCCAGCAACATTTCTTTCAGTCTCCACAAGCTTTCTTTACAATTATCTGAAATTCTCGAAGAAAAATTTCCAGCAGAATGTTTCAATCAGATTTCCAAACTTGCTTTAGGCTTATAAACTATTCTGGTAATTTATTTTCCAGGTTTTTAAAGTTTTCCACATTTATAGAATTTTACAGCTTCTTTTATTCCAGTATTAAGGAATTTATTTGCAAAGTTTCTAAAAAATATTTAAAAGCTTTTATCAAATTCCCTTGCAAAATTTTTTTTTTTTTTGAATTTGCTGACAATTTCTTCTCTAGACTTCCAAAAACTTGCTTGAAATCTAAGAATATCCCTTCCAAATTCTTAGAATGTTCTTTAAGTATTTCAAATTGTCCAGCAATTTTTTATATTCCTAAAAATTTTCATTTTTTTTTTCTTCTAGACTTTCAATATTTAAATTTAAATTTTTAGAACTTTCTACACACTTCTTTAATTTTTATCATTATAAAATCCAAACCTGTAAAATTTTCTTGAAAATTCCAGAATTTTCTCTTTAACATTCTAAACTTTTAAGATTTTATTTTTCAGATTTCCAGAATTTATGGTAAAAGTTGTCCAGTAATTCTCTTACAATCTCCAATTTCTTTTACAAATTTAATTTTCTGATTTGAGGAGTTCCAAATGTTATTAATTATTTTTAATTCAAAAGTGCTTTCCAATATTTTTTGAATTTGTTTCGAGGTAATTGTAAACTTTTCATCAATTCATTTTCCATATTTCAAAAATTTTCGAATTCTAGATTTTTCTTTCTTATGCGTCCAGAATTTTCGCTTCCAAATTTCTAGAATTTTCTTCGAGGGGCCAAAATATTATAATATAATTTTATTTAGATTACTAGAATTACCAAAAGTTTTTCTACCAAATTTCCAAATTTGTTTTTTCAGCAATTTAATTTCAAAATTTTAAGAATCTAGTCACCAAATTTCTAGAATTTTCTATGCGTTCAGAATTTTCGAATAATTTTTTTTATAGATTCCCGAAATTACAAGATTATTTTTAGACTTAGATTTATATATTCATAGGCTCTAAGGTTTGAAAATATTTCCGTCATTCTAAATTTGTCACATTTTAATCATATTCCAGCAACATTTCTTCCAGTCTCAGAAAGCTCTCCTTTCTGAATTTCTTAAAGAAAATTTATAGCAGTACTTTTTTAGATTCCTAGAACCTTTCATTTTGTCTCATCATTCCAAATTTACTTTAGGCTTATAAAACAAATGCCCATCTCATATTGAAATTCTGAGGTTACACTTACTAGGATGTGTGTTATACTTTAAAACTATATTTGTTATGACGAGTGTAAATATTTATTTGTAAATAAGCACAGTAAACTGTTTCGGCAATTTATTTCTAAAATTCCAGGATTTTACAACTACTCTTATTCCATTCTTCGGGAATTTCCTTGCATTTAAACATTTCATCGATCAAACCTAAATTTTCCAGCAATTTCTGATACTTCTAATATTTTCCTTTTTCCAGATTTTTCCAGAAATCCAAAATTTGTTCAAGAGTTTTAAATTATTTTAACAATTTATTTTACAGATCCAAAAACTTTTTATAAATGTAAGAATATGTCTTCTAATTTCTTCAAGTATTTCAGATTGGCGAGCATCTTTTCATCAGATTCCTAGAAATTTCCAAATTTTTTACTTGTGTGCTTTCAGAATTTGCTTTGTAAACTTTAATTTTTAGAACTTTCCACTAACTTCTCTAATTTTTTCATTATAAAATTCGAATCTCTAGATTTTTTCTGAAAGTTCCAGAACTTTCTTTTTAAAATTCAAAAACTTTCAAGAATTATTTTTCAGATTTTCGAAATATACGTCAAAAGTTGAAAACTTTTTCTGCAATTTTAGATGTCTCGAATTTTCCAGTAAATTCTTTACACTCTCCAATTTCCGTTACAAATTATGATTGTTTTTCAAAAGTTCTAGGGTTTTCTAATTGAATATCCTAAAACTTTCAAAAATTTTTCGCTGAAAAATTTTACTTTGACAATTTTCTTTTATTCAAAATTTGTAATTAAAGTTATTGCAAACAGCGAACTGATCGCCTCATTAATTAAAAAGTTAATTTGTATATGTAGGGTGGGTGGGTGGCCTCTATCCTACCCTTTAATCAGTAAAACATCATTAAAAATTATTTGAAAAATTTGTTTGAATAAATCTATTAAATTTTGTAATAATGTTGTATTTATTTAGGTTTTACCACTTTTAATTAAAACCCTTGCTTATATGTTACTATTATTATTATACTTTATTAACGAACCCCATTTTACAGTAAAGATACAATACGAGAGAAAAAAAAAGAAAGAAATACTACATGTATACAGATGTAACTTAATATTACTGATTGGAAGGTGGGTTAGGAGCTACTTATCCACCATACGTTAAAATACATTTTTAATAAAGTTCTTTACTTAATAATTTTGACATTTTTGTTTGTTATTGCTAATAAACTATAGGAGTTAAATGAAATTTAATTTATATAACAAGTAATTGGAAAGAATTCAAAATTGTGCCTTTTTGCACAAACCTCATAGTCTTCGAAAAAAATATAGGGAAAGTACTATGATGGCCACATCACCATTTTATATTAAAGGAATATAAGTTTGAAGTTTTGCATTTTGACAAAATAAAATCCTATATTAACTCATTATGTAAGATTTCACCCATCATGTTTAAATGATTAAATGCATCAAAACCTTAAATTGCAGGGGACCTGCCACCCTCGCAAAAAAAGAGAAGATGCCAGTTTCGGGTGATTAAAAGCACAAGTTATTAAGACATTTAAGAGATCATCTTCGCGATGTACATTTTTCGCCGGTCTGAATGGGCCGCGGGGTCGGTTATTACATCGCAGGCACAAGCCACCCCTAATAATTACACAAAGCCGGGCTATCACTCTGCCTCTTTGAGACTCCGGCATTCATTACCTCGACCACCGACGATTATCAAGGATCCTCCTCCGCTCTCATTATTGTTGCCTTTTCGCCCGTTTTATTTTTTATTTTTTTTTTTGTTCGCCCGCCCGGCGGAATATTCTTTGGGGGCGCGCACCGGGGCCGACGGGGGTGGATGTGCGCGCGTGGCAGGGGCGCCACATAAAATGTCAGTGCAGCGTGAGATTCGCTAACACAATCAATTATGGAATTTCGCGGAGCATAAATGACGAGCTAATGTTTGGACATTTTTAATTGAAATGCAGAAATACAGACGACTTTTTTTGCGCGCTGAAAAAGTATCAAACGTCATGTACCGACATGCACATGCAAATGTTTATATTTTATTTTAATTTTGTAAACGCATGCGGAAAACGACGCCCTTTCTGTTTATTCATGGCGTGCATATATTACGTTTCACCTACCACAAATGTTCATATTTATAATTGTTTTTATTTAGGATATATAATAATATTATATTATTATTAATCTAAATTTTCTGTATGTGTAATATATACAATAAACTTATTAAAAATATTGAAAAGTGGTGGTTATCCGACAATTAATTACATCCCTTATTTTTAATTAGTTTCGATAAGAGCCTGCGAAGACTGAAACACGTGTATAATAAAATTATTTTGAAATAAAATAAATGTTGTAAATTGTAATATTAATAATATTATGAAAATATGTGTACAATTATGAGTGTAA
Organism: Ontholestes murinus; assembly: GCA_963969525.1. Lineage (NCBI taxonomy): Eukaryota > Metazoa > Arthropoda > Insecta > Coleoptera > Staphylinidae > Ontholestes > Ontholestes murinus. Next base: position 9,180,528 of record OZ018399.1, on the reverse strand, counting down.
ATTATGAAAATCAGCGAAGTGTGAGTGACGAGGCTGATGTTTGAACATTTTTAATTGAAATGCAGGGATACCGCTAACTTTTTGTAAAAACGAACGGCTCGGTTTGTTAGGTATGCATTTTTGTGACAAATGATAAATCCTCACAGTGTTTTGTCAACTTACCGTGCTTGTATAATTTAACAGGTCTGGTTTCAATTACATTTGTCAATAGTGACGTCCTATTTCGCCGCCGTTGGCGCGTTCATCTCTTTTGTCGGATTTTTTCAGCCGTGAATGTAAACACCTCCGCGATTGTGCCGTCATTACACCGTGGTTTGCGGTTTATGGGGTGGCTAAGAGAGGACAGGAGATATCTTCGGCCGCCCCCTCCCGACCCTAGATCCATTAACAATTCAGATTGGCGATGATCCGGCGGCGGCGGCGGTGGCGGAGATGAATAACCCGCTTCTTTAGCGCAGTCATAACATGCTGAAGCCCCCCCTTTAAATTCGACAACCT